>QNQO01001119.1:0-385331 GCA_003290165.1 Berberis thunbergii
CCGGAGAAGACTGGCATTGCTAGCTCACTAGCGGAACTCCAGTAACGCAGCTCAAAATCTCTACACCTGAAAGCCTAATCGGCTACATTCCAAAAGGAATGTACCCAAGAAGCAAAATCTCACTCGGGCCAGCAATAAAGCTGGTGTGAAAAATCTTCATACCAAAATCAATAAATCCGCACATGACAACATTAAAATAAACCAAACAATAAATAACCACACCATCAGGTAGTTCCTCAATGAGGCAATGGTGTTATCATCCTAATAAATAAATATGCATTATTTATTACTAATAACTAAAATTTATGAGTTATCAATCCTTGTCATGCCCTGATTTTCGAAGAAAACGAAAATCCCAAAAGCCACGTAGGATTATCCGTTTCCCCCAAACTCGGGACGTGAAAATTTAATAATAACAAAAACAAATAGCAGCATAAACTAAACATCTGAAACAAATAAAATCTAACCCGAAGAAGACTGGCATGGCTAGCTCACTAGCGGAACTCCAGTAATGCAACTCAAAATCTCTAAACCTGAAAGACTACTCGGCTACATTCCAAAAGGAATGTACCCAAGAAGCAAAAGCTCACTCGGGTCAGCAATAAAGCTGGTGTGAGAAATCTTCATCCCAAAATCAATAAATCCACACATGACCACATTAAAATAAACCAAACAATAAATAACCACACCGTCAGGTAGTTTCTCAATGAGGCAAAAGTGTCATCATCCTAATGAATAAATATGCATTATTTATTACTAATAAATAAAGTTTATGAGTTATCAATCCTCATAAATGCAACAACAATCCAAACCATAATCATATGAAACTATTATTGAAATATTAACAAAACACATTTTTCTACCTTTAGGAAGACATGTAGTTCTCATTCAATGGTTGAATGAGCATTTAGTTTCTTCCTTTAAGGTAATCATGCACATACACAAAAAGAAATCTCGCTACTTTTCCACAATCGCACTCTCCTCCTGTGCCGAACACACCTCACCCAAGTGTGCATCTCTTGCCTTCGAAACCACTCGGAGCGTACATGTTCCAAGTGGGGTGCCACCTCGAGGAACATGTCATCTCTCCCGAAGTTCGATCCATGGCAAACATTATTCCTAAATCTACACGTACAACCGAACACACATGGAACGTTGCATCGATATGCAAGCAAGTCTGCATACCCATAATAATATCACACGTATACAAGCAAGTCTGTATCCAAAAATTTCTTTTCTTTTCACATTTTTTTTTCTCGGAGTTGTGGAAAAGAGCATAAAAAAAAACTAAAACTCAAAACTTTTTATGGTGACACTTTGTCAACCATAAGTAAATCAACCACAGTATCCACCATTCTTTTGGGGAACAAATAACATTTTCATAAATACATTTCTATAACACAACAGAGATCAAATTCATTCAAAATAAAGATACTCCTTAGCAAGACAATTTATATCATAATCAAACACTCACATTCACCCAAATGCAATAACATATATATATTTTTTTCTCTGGCCCTTAACCTGTAAATGACCACTATGCTTGCTCTCTACACATAATAATCATTATAAAGCCATTTCCATAAATAAAAGTAACAACTATGTTTGCTCTCTACACATAATAAGACTAAGCACAAGACCAGTCTTATAGAATAAGCACAAGACCGGTCTTATAATTATTATTTTTATCTATTTATTTTTATTATTATTTTTGGCAAGGTAATTGCCCATGCCATGAAGTGGAATGATTATCCGAGAATCTTTAAAAGGCTAGCATTTGTTACCCAAGTCATGAAATATTTTTGTCAAAACCATCAAAAGTATTCTAACCAGACTCGTATCTTCAAATGTAAATATTATTACTTAGAAAATGAGGAGCGAAAACTTCTGAACAAATAGAAATATCAATGAATGTATCTTGACTGTCATAAATGCATAAATTATAATAATCCTTAAGAGAAGGAAACAGGGTCCTTACTAGCCATATGTTTTATGCCTACACGCACCTAATGCAACAGAAGCCCTAAATGAAAACTAGCTGGGCATCTACCGCTTAATGTCTCCAATTCTCTATAGACTTTTAATCTATCTTACAATTCAATTAGATTACAAAATACACATCGCTCTTCCATGAATTAACATCAAATTTCAAGATTCAGCAAAGCATAGCAAGCTTTCATCAACACGAAATCTACTAAAACCACAAACAATAACACGTTCGACTTCAGATCCAAATGACAATCAAAAAACATCAGCAACAAAGATTCAATCAGTTTCATGATTCAAACTTTAAACTACAATTATTCAACATTTGGATCATTGATTCACTCAGAAGCACCAATTCAAGTCATTGTATATGCATACTACTAACAACCAAACATGAACAAGAAATTGAGAGAAAAAACTCGCTGTAAAAAAATGAAGGGGATGGAGAAACGCACCTAAATCGCAAAGGATTGCGCAGCCATCACAAGCATCCCAAATTGTCTTGCCCGTGACTTGCCATCTCGACGGTATCAACACCACCACAACCAGTCAGAAAACAACGCCTCCACCAAGATCTACTTGATCATCATCTGTGGCATTGACCTCAATTTCCTTGGACGATCTGATCTCCATTGATATAGGTGATACATTATCCACAACAGGAGAGCTTGTCTCCATATCAACAGGAGAATTTGTCTTGGAACCACCAGCAGGCACACCATGAGTCGTAGGCACCAAAGGATCTACACTTCGATTACCTCCATAAGGAACCACGCCATTTACTCCTTCACTCCCAATGGGACCATTAACGACATTACCCAAAGCAACAGGTTTTCGAGCAGAACCATTTGAACTCTCCCTTTTACCCAACAAAATCTTCAGTTTACTAACTTTTTTTTTTTTGTACTTGGCCTCCCAAAACAACATCAACCGAGGCATTCATTTTTGTTCGTTTAGCAGGTAACTCACCAAAATCCCCATCACAGTTCACTGCTGTCACGGACTAGTAATCCGTGCGGCACTAGTTATCCAATCCACTAGTAAGCCTATGAGTAGTTACTTTGACGGGCACAAATATTAACTTGAGAATGCACAATATCAATCTGTAGACAGTATAACAATGCACAATAGTCAGTAAAAGCTCTCATTCACATTCAATAGGTTACAATGGGGAGGAACGTTCGGAAGGACGTTGCTCAAGACTAGTTCGATGCTATCGATCGAAGAGAATACAAGTTTGAAGTTGAAAAGCAATGCAAAGAAAATAATAAAAATGCTAGCGGTACAGTCTGGCCCGACTATGCAATGGAGGCAACACGTCCTCACAGTCAAGAGCTCAAACCTTCCCCCTATAATATAGATGCTAAGCATTTGGGCACTTTTCAAAAGGGAACATTGAGTTTTGAGACCATTAGACATTGAGTTTTGAGACCATTAGGATGACCTCTGACCTTGAGTCCTTACACTCTCCCACACTCAATTCGCTGACGCCCTCGCAGCGAACTTTTCCAAGTACTCTTCCAGCTTTGAGAGGTATGGCAGTAGATGCTCGACTGGCTCCCAACTGATTTCTGAAGGAGGTTCATCCTGCCACTTGACCAAATACTCTCTATCCGGGCCTGTGTTGTTGATGAGACGGCCAGCTAAGATTTCTTCCACTTCTCGATCTGGCTTAGTAGGATGTTTAGGCAATGCTCGGGTAGAGACATTTCTTGTGGGATCAGCGGCATCGGCATGGTAGGACTTCAAGTTACTTGCATGGAAGACAGGATGGGTGAAGCGGAGCCAATGTGGTAACTTGACGCGGTAGGAGACTTTGCCAACTCTCTCAATAATCTGTACCGGTCCCTCATACTTGCGAAACAAATTGTTGTGTGCTCTAGCCGTCCGTTTATACTTGTTGAACATATCTAACTTCACCAAAACCAAGTCCCCGACTTCAAAAGGATCGATTCGTCGCTTCTTGTCCGCCCATTTCTTCATGTGACGGGAGGCTTTCTCAAGATAGGCTCGAGCAACTTCAATGTTTTTCTGCCAGGCTTTGACAAATTCAAGAGCTCTGGGGCTGGGTCCTTGGTATCCGGTCAGCACGGTATGTGGTGTCAATGGTTGCTGACCGGTGACTAACTGAAAGGGGCTGGAGTGAGTAGCTGAGCTCTTTTGTAAGTTGAAACAGAATTGTGCAACATCAAGTAGTCCCACCCAATTTTTCTGGTTTGCACTTACAAAATGGCGAAGATATTCTTCAAGCATAGAGTTAAAGCGCTCAGTCTGTCCGTCGGATTGGGGATGTTGGCTTGTTGACATATTAAGTTTGGATCCCAAGAGCTTGAACAACTCCTTCCAGAACTTTCCTATGAAGCGAGCATCACGGTCGCTAACAATGTTTTCGGGCAGTCCCCAATACTTAACGACATGCTTGAGGAACAATTGCGCCGTATCTTCGGCTGTGCAAGTCAGTCCGGTTGGCACAAATGTCACATATTTTGAGAATCGGTCGACAACGACAAGGATACTTCTGAAATCCTCCACTTTCGGTAACCCCGTAATGAAGTCCATAGAAACACTTTCCCAAGGGCGAGTTGGAACAGGCAGAGGCTCGAGTAAGCCTACTGGTCGATCTCTTTCAACCTTATCTTGCTGGCAAATAAGGCAGGTTCGAACATAGGCCATTACATCTTCCTGTATCTGTGGCCAATAGTACCCCCTCTCTAGCAATGCAAGTGTTCGTCTCCAACCTGGATGTCCCGCCCAATGGGTGTCATGGCATTCTCTCAAAAGTTCTTTCCTCAGACCAGAAGCTCTCGGAACATAGAGGCGATTACCAGTGGTGAGTATTGCTCCATCTTTTATCCAGAACCGTCGAGTTTTGCCCTGCTTGATCAACTCTGTAATCGCCTTCGCTTGTGGATCGGTCTGTAGACCGACTTTGATCTTCTCCAAGATGGTGTGGCTCGGACCGGTATGGGTTAGCACTGCAAGGTCCGCCCTTCTACTGAGTGCATCAGCTACATTGTTAGTGCGCCCTGGCTTGTATTCCAATACCAAGTCAAATTCTGCTAATTTTTCCTGCCATCGAGATTGCTTGGAGGTGAGCATCTTCTGAGTAAGAAAATGGCTTGCCGCAGCATTATCCGTTTTAACAAGAACTTGAGATCCCAAGAGGTAGTGTCTCCACACCCGTAAACAATGTACAATGGCTAGCAATTCCTTTTCCTGAGCTGAGTAACGAGACTCTGTATCATTCAACTTTCGACTCTCATATGCTACCGGGGTGACCATCTTGAAGTAAAACTCCCCCTAAGGCATAATCAGATGCATCTGTTTGTACTTCAAAGGGCTTAGTGATGTCTGGCAAGGCCAATACTGGATCTTTCACCACGGCCGATTTCAAGTCTTGGAATGAAGCTTCACACTGCCTATCCCATTCCCATGTTCGGTCGTGCTTCAACAAATTTGTTAGGGCAACAGCTCTTTTAGAGTAGTCCCTTATGAAGCGACGATAATAGTTTGCAAGTCCAAGGAAAGAACGTAGTTGAGATACGTTCTTGGGAGAGTTCCAATCATGGATTGCCTTGACTTTCTCCATGTCCATCCGAATCTTGCCATTCCCAATAACATGACCCAAGAAATTGATCTGGGTCTGGCCGAATGAGCACTTTTCCTTCTTGACAAAGAGATGATTATCCCTAAGGATTTGGAACACTTCTCGCAAATGATGTAGGTGTTCTTCTATAGTCCCACTATAAACCACAATGTCGTCAAGATAGACAACTACAGACTTGTCCAGAAGGTGACGAAACAGGCCATTCATAAGGGTGCAAAATGTAGCTGGAGCATTGGTCAAGCCGAAGGGCATTACTAGGAACTCATAAGACCCATATCTAGTAGAACAAGCAGTTTTGGGTTCATCACCAGCAGCAATGCGGACCTGATGGTAACCTGATCTCAAGTCGAGTTTTGTGAAGTATCTGGCGGATCCAAGTTGGTCGAATAAATCTGCAATGAGCGGCAGCGGGTACTTGTTCTTTATAGTGACTTTGTTCAAGGCTCTATAATCGACACAAAGGCGAAGACTGCCATCATGTTTCCGCTGAAAAAGAACAGGTGCTCCATAAGGTGCTTTAGAGGGCCGAATGAATCCCGACTCCAACAAGCCATCTAGTTGTGTTCTCAATTCAGTCAGCTCTGGAGGGCTCATGCGATATGGACTACGTGCAGGTGGCTTGGCTCCAGGGACTAACTCAATTTCGTGATCAATGAGCCTTCTGGGAGGTAGATTCTTTGGCAATTCATTCGGCATCACTTCGCTGAAATCAGCAATAACTTGGGCAATTTCTTCAGGGATTTTGCTAGTATCATCTTCCATCTCTAGCTTCGCCACAGCTAAGTATGTATCTTCTCCTTTGGCCAAGCCCCTCTTGACTTGGAGCGCCGTCAATATTCTATCATGAGTTGTTGGTCGAATAGAGGTTGGGACAATGCGTAGTCTGGGTCCGAAAAACCCCAAGGAGTCCATGAAAGGTAATGGTCCTGCTGCAGCTCCTCGGAAGAATTCTTGGCCAAGAATCACCTTAAAATCATCAAGTGGAACGGCCAAGAAGTTTGATCTTCCTTCCCATGGACCAACCTGTAGTGGCACAGCTCTAGCCATACCCTTGATAGAGATTGCCTCAGAGTTGACAGCTTTCAACTTACCCACATCTCCTTCTAAGTTCAGACCCACACGTCTAGCTTCATCTGGGGCAATAAAATTGTCTGTCGCTCCGGAATCCAACAATGCCTGGGAGGGAAACCCATTGATAGTGATGTCGATGTATTGTAAAGCCTTCTTGTGTGGATGCTCATACATTTCTCCTTTGACGGCATTGAGCTTGCGTAGAGCTCCCATTTGGGAGGTCTCACTGTTGGTGGGGTTCGAGCTCGATGCGATCTGGTTAGAAGGTTCTGCTTGAAGCAAGGACATTAATGAGTGTAGAGCTGGTTTGGATGGACATTTGCCTATTGGGTGATCTCTACTATTGCAAAGAATGCATGGGGCAGGGGCAGATGTTCTCCACTGCCCAGAGTAGTTTTGCCCTCCTTTGTTGTTATAATTTGAGTTGCTGGAGCTGGCATTCCAATTTTTGTTGGAACTCCAATTCTGATTGGACGGCCGGGAATTATAGTTTCCTCGGTTCTGACTTGAGTTTCCCCAATTTTGGTGAGGTGAGCGAGCATTCGACCCTGAGCTTGAATTGGTACTGCCAGTTCTAGCTGTGGAGTGATTGAGCGAAGTGGATCCAGTCATGGGCATATAATCACCAAACCTTTCTGCTGCCGCAATTGCACTTGTAATGTCTGTCACCTTCTGCCTTTGCAATTCTGCTTGTAGAAGCGGATGAGCTTGTTCCATGAAACAGAAAACTTTGTCCTTCTCAGACATGTCTCGAATATCTAGCAAGCAAGTTGAGAATTGTCGGACATAGTCTCGAATATTGCCTGTCTGTTTGATGGTGTGGAGCTTCCTCCTTGCTAAGAAATCAGTGTTCTCAGGCAAGAATTGATTTCTGAGCTCCTTCTTGAGGTCTGCCCAAGTTCTAATAAGGATGCGACCTTCTTCCATATCTGCATATTTGGTTCTCCACCATAGCTTTGCATCACCTGCTAAGTACATGGTCGCCATGGTAATCTTGGCTTCTTCAGATTCGGGGTTCACCGCGCGAAAATACTGCTCCAGATCAAACAAGAAGTTCTCTAACTCCTTCCCATCTCGTGCCCCAGCATATGACTTTGGCTCAGGTACTTTCATCCTAGGGTGATCGGTCGTCCCTGTGGCCTTAGTGAGCAAGCCAACCCTTGCAAATAAGTCCTCCAACTGTAATTGGAAGTCACTCATCACCTGAGCTGTGGGGTGAGGCGACTCTTCCATTGCGACTGTTCTTCCCTCTAAGTTATCAACATGCTCAGCTAGCGAATCCACTCTGTCTGCCAGTGAAAAGAGTCCATCCAACCGACTAATCTGTTCTCCCAAAGTGTTCAACTGGTCCATTCTGCTTTCCAGTCTATGCATTCGACTGGTCTGTTGTTCCTCCATAGCGCTAAGTCGCTCATTTATTTCCTGCATCCTGGTTTGCATTCAACAAGCTCTAGCTCTGATACCAACTGTCACGGACTAGTAATCCGTGCGGCACTAGTTATCCAATCCACTAGTAAGCCTATGAGTAGTTACTTTGACGGGCACAAATATTAACTTGAGAATGCACAATATCAATCTGTAGACAGTATAACAATGCACAATAGTCAGTAAAAGCTCTCATTCACATTCAATAGGTTACAATGGGGAGGAACGTTCGGAAGGACGTTGCTCAAGACTAGTTCGATGCTATCGATCGAAGAGAATACAAGTTTGAAGTTGAAAAGCAATGCAAAGAAAATAATAAAAATGCTAGCGGTACAGTCTGGCCCGACTATGCAATGGAGGCAACACGTCCTCACAGTCAAGAGCTCAAACCTTCCCCCTATAATATAGATGCTAAGCATTTGGGCACTTTTCAAAAGGGAACATTGAGTTTTGAGACCATTAGACATTGAGTTTTGAGACCATTAGGATGACCTCTGACCTTGAGTCCTTACAACTGCAATTTCTCATTTCTCAGTGATCTCAACGAACAAGTCCACTCCTTAACAGAACTCCTAAAATTCTCTCTATCCCTCCACCGATGCCAAAGCTGCATCACCAATCCCGACATAGGTCTCTCCATCTCAATTGCCTCAATCAACTCAAGCAACAACCAAAATCAATCCCAACCCTGTGTCACATTCAAACACCACCAACAACAAAACTCTTTCCTCTCTTGTGTGGTCTGTTCTTTCGGTGAATAAACAAAACAGGAAGGAGAGAGGAGATAGGGGAAGAAGAAAGGAAAATAGAAGAGGAAGGAGGAACTCAGGGCTGTGGGATCGAACTCGCCGCCAAGGAGAAAAATTCGTGAAGAAGGGGATGAGAAAGAAGAAAAGTGAAGGAAGGAGAAAAGAAAAAATAAGAAGAAGGAAGAAATAGGTTTAATTTCTTTGTAAGGTGGGTGGCTATTCGCCCCCATCGAACTTTCGAATGCACCTACCCTCTTTCACAAAATAAAACCCTACTTATTAGTTTAATAAAAGCCCAAAACCAAGCCCAAATACAATTTAGGTAACAACTCATCAACATTAGGGTTTTCACATTTTTGGCTAAACACACACACACACACACACACCTTATTTTATTTAGTAATGACAAACAAAAATCTTTTTCCCAATAAATGATATTACAATATACGTCACAATTAATAAATAAGAATTTTTTATATATTTATTTAATTAGGCGGGTATTACATTACCTAACAAACTATATTACTTCAAATGTATTTAATCTGAATCAGTAGAGTAATCACTTTCGACTTCTTCTTCAAATTCATCCAACATAGTTGGCTCAGATTCTCCATCATAAACTTCATCTGCAAAAGTGATACATCAACATCATAATCGTCATCAATCGAAGGAAGTTTGACAAATAACTAAATGGTTGTTGGATAATGGGAATGCTTGAAGATGAATTCTCTTGATCAACGATACTGTCATCACTGTGGTCATCAGAAGCCTTTTCTGGAATGTTATCTCATATATTTTTGTGTTGGATCGTCTGGACTATTTTCCATCCACCACCGACTTTAAGATTATCTAGATAAAAAGTTTGTTTTGCCATAATTGCCAAAATAAAATGATCATGTTTTCCAAGATCCATCAATTGCAAGCCCTAATCTGACCTGCAAAATTGGGATACATATTATCGAATGTTTTCCAAGCCTCTCCATCTGCAGGATGTCTAAAAAAATCATCATCAATCCTTCATTCCTTGTGTCATCTCATATGACTTGCAGTGTGCGTCGACATGTACAGTCGCTGCAATCTGGGATTCAATGGAAGATAGTGCATAACCTTTTGTGGAAATTTTTTCGCTTTATTACCAGAATTAGGCTTATATCTTGGCTCATTGCACAGAGCATACATAAATCCCTTCAGTTTCCTTATAAAATAATGCGCAGTTGTATTTGCAAGCATGAATATTTTGATACCCCAAACTGAGATCATTCAACACTTTCTGCGCGTTACGGTAATCCTCAGGCAAAACATTTTCCTTCGAAATCATCTACTTCATAATCCCCATTAAATGAGAAAAACACTTATTTGACATATGATGTTTCACTTTGCAATGCATCAACTCTACAATGGCAGTAAGTATGGAGAACTTTGTGCAACCGAGGTATAATGCTTGTTGGGCTTGTTTCAATAGTTTTTCATAGTCTTTTAACTCTTCACTTTGCAACATGTTGGGAGGTACGATATCTCCAAACATACCATCAATGATATCTTCGTTCATTGATGCATATAGATAAGCGTCATTTATTATACACATAACTTGGTCATTATCATTCATGGATGATTCATCAATGTGTTGCATAAGTGGCTGAGAACGCGATGAAGTTGACCAAATTCTCGTTGTTCCCCATGATAAATCTACATCTTATAATTCTGAATCATCTCATACCTCGCCAAATGATATCAAACCGTATTGAATGTCTGCCACAAATAATTGTTACAACATTGACACGGATACTTGATATGATTCGGCGTATCAGTGACATATGACATTGCAAACTCAATGAAGCTTTCGATCCCATTTAAATATTCATCATAACATTTGTCCTGATTTGTATCCATTGTCTTTCCATTACGTCTATTTTCAATTTATAAACAAAACATGAGAATTCAAGTGAGTTACCGACACTAATGCGATTAGGTTTCGATGTGAAAATATTTCGGTAGTATTTCAATTACAATTCTTCAAGTGGACGACATAGATATTATTAATTGACACATACCTAATATGCACTCGAAGAACAGTGTGAAACACTCCTGAAAATCTCTATGATCGCAACCTAATTTCAAATAATAATAAAAAATTGTAGCAATTTCCTCACCGTTCTCCACTGAAAGAGAAAGTCGATTGGAGGTGGTGGCTGACGATGCAGAGAGAGAAGGACGATGTCTAATTAACGGCTTGAGGCTTGGAGTATATAGTGAGAGAAATCAATCGAGCAGAGAAAATAATAAAATGAAAGGAGAAAATTGTGAAAAACGCATATATGATTGTTCTAGTTCGTGGAAAATATGAACAAGTTAGAGCTTGTGCGACGAAACAGTTCGTTGCCCTAGAATGTCTAAGTTGGTCGCTCAAAGTAGCAGACACGTAGCCCTATGATGTTTTAGGGCGACGAAACTTTGTCATTCAAAATTTATGCGACGACGACTTCAATTTCGTCATGTAAGATATATTTAGGCAATGAAAAAGTTTATCGCCTTAGAATGTTCAAGTTGGTCGTTCAAAGTAGCTGACACGTAGCCCTAAGTATTTTAGGGCGACAAAATATTTGCTTTTTAGCGACGACACTTTGTCGCACATTATTTATGCGACAAAGGCTTAAAGTTCGTCACGTTTTAAAGTGATGAAACAGTGCGACGCGTTAAATAGTTAGCTATTTTTTTGTAAAAGCGCGACGATAGTAAATTCGTCGTCGCGCCAAGTTAATTTTTAATGACGAAACGTGCCTCGTCGTTGCTAAAGAAGATTTTTTTAGTAGTATGGCATTGTCTCTTTCCTTCTCTTTATATACACACGCCTACTTATTTTACTGTATTTGATATTGTGATACCCTTGTGTGAGCGGACTTGAGGGGAGGGTGAGGGAGAAGCCCAAGAGCCCATGGATACTAAGAGGGTTGACAAACTACAAAAGGGATATCATAGTCCCACATCGTTTGGATGCGGAAGGGCGATGTACTATATATGTGCGACTTTGGATCTACAAAGAACTATGCATTTTAAACCCGTAACAAGCCTTGGGCCAAAGATGACAATGCCCTTGTGTGGACGGGCCTGAGGGGGAGAGTGAGGGAGAAGCCCAAGAGCCCATGGATCTACGACTTTAGATCTACAAAATACTTCGTTTTTTAAAGTCATGCGAGCCGTGCGAGCATTGGGCCCAAAATGTACAATATAGTACTATATAGATCGGGTCATGACAAATATCTCATATTGCATATTTTTAAATTATATTATTTTTACAAATCATACTATAGCTCACTTTATTTGTGCATTTAATAGTACAAGGCCAATAGATTGGCCCATCTGGCAATTGATCTTATTACATTCGGCATCTACAGTTAAAAAGACGTTACAACGTTGAAAGCTACTACTCTCTCACTCACTCAGCGTCAATTCTCAACGAACACGCAAAACTAATCTCTTGTTTACTTCCCAGCAAAATAAGTAAATTGGAGAAACCCGGTTCACTTAAACTGTTCTCTTTGAGACATTTAACCAAACACACAAAGAGCAACCGCAAGAAAGCAAGAGATGATGAAGCTCTTGTTCATCTTTGCATCTTTATTCATATCTCTACTCTCAAATAGCGTATTCGTTGAATCTCGACGGGTTCCTAAAACTGCAGAAAACAAATACTTAACTCAGGAAGCTCTCTGGTTCAATCAAACCCTCGATCACTTCTCACCAACTGTAAGTTAAAATTTTTATTCTAATCGAATTACTTTGTTCTGAAGCTTGAATTCAAGTAGGTTTCTGGTTTCTATTAGGTTAATTGTGAATTTTTGGATATGTTTAGTTAATGTAAGATTGTGAATTGTGAATTGTGAGTGATTTAATTGAAATTAAACTTGCAGGATCACCGACAGTTTCGACAGCGGTACTATGAGTATCTTGATGATTTTCGGGTTCCTGATGGGCCTGTGTTCTTGATAATTTGTGGTGAATCTGCTTGCAATGGAATTTCTAATGACTACCTAGCTGTAAGTCTTGATTTTTTAAATGTTAATTGTATTCTTGATAGAACTATTGCATTAGTTAGTAACTGCACAGAATTGAGTATTAAAGACTACTAGATTGACTGATTAGTGAAATGACCGTAGTTTCCGAATTGAATATCAATAAAATTCTGAAAAGGAAAAAAAGAAAATAATACATTAGATAGAAGAAGGCCAAATGATGGGAATGCGAAAAGATTATTATTATGAAAGAAATATGAAAAGATTCATGTTTGATTTCCATTTTTTACATTACCGGAGGAATTAGAGATAATTGCTGCATTTACTTGAGTAATAGTTTACTATCACATTCCTAATTTGGGAAACTCATCGAACTTTTGAAAGATTCTCTCCTGACAATGGCTATTAGTGAAGACTGTTTCTAAAATTTGCAATGCCAAACAGGTTTTGGCAAAAAAGTTTGGTGCTGCAGTGGTTTCTCCTGAACATCGTTACTATGGGAAAAGTTCACCTTTCACCTCATTGACAACGGAAAATCTAAGATATCTTTCCTCAAAGCAGGCTCTTGTTGATTTGGCTACTTTTCGTCATTTTTATCAGGTAATTACTACAAATGATTTTTCATGTGGATGATAGTAACAGCTGCTGACCTACCCAACATTTGGTGGTAACATAATCCATGTACTTGTTACTTTGTAGTGATGAACAACTTAGTTATTTTTTTTTTTAAATTATTTAATTTTTTGTTGTTGTTATATCCCTATTTTATTTCAGTAAAAAGTAGTATTCTTTTCCATAATGATTAAAATGTTCTTTTCTAGAATGATTTTAGTCATCACTTAAATCTCCAACCTTGACTTTTTTCAGTAACAGGCTTGTGTATTTTTCATTTGAAAACATTCTCAATCTATATTTGCTTGTCTAACTCGTTGAGTGGTGTCGTGCGTCAGGATTCCTTGAACTCAAAGCTTAACAGATCAAGTGGAGAAAACAACTGGTTTGTTTTTGGCATTTCTTACGCTGGAGCAATGAGTGCATGGTTTCGTCTAAAATTCCCACATTTAACATGTGGTAGCCTTGCAAGTTCTGCAGTCGTAGAAGCTGTTTACAACTTTACCGATTTCGATAAACAGGTAATAATTATGAACCATTACCGAGTGTCCCATAAGTCTGCAAAATTCAATATTATTGGTTTATCATTTCAGTCCCAAATCTTCAGTCTTATAAAAATTTTCGAGAGTTGCTACATGTTTCCGACTATTTGGCTCGGTTGTACCAACTCTTTGTTATATCGGCATTTTGAGATGTTTTGACTTTGTTGCACCAACCTAAAAGATGTAACACCAACTTACTTTCTTTTTAATAAATGGAAACCATTTGGTGATGAAATTTTAAAATAAGAATCATTCGTACAAAGTCCTAAATCAACAACCTACCATGGTGTTTGCTATATATATATTTATTGTAGAACTTATGACGATGGTTAGTGTATCTTTGACCTTTGTTTGCAAATTTGAAAGTTACGAATTCGTGATTGAAGCAGTTTAATTTTATCGATAAGATGTACTTTTGTTTTTTCGTCAAACAAGAAAATTTAACTACCAAATGATTTTTATTAATAAAAAAAAAAGTAAGTTGGTGTAACAAAGTCGAAACATTCTAAAATGTTGGTGCAACAAAGAGTTGGTGCTACCGAGCCAAATATTCGATACACTAGCAACTCCCATTTTTTTATGATTAACTTTAATGTTAAAAAGGGGGAAAATTGTTTTTTTTTCATAATTGCTTGGGCTCCCAATCAATGAAATTATTGTGTGTTCTGGCTGTAGATTGGAGAGTCTGCTGGTCCTGAGTGTAAAGCCTCATTGCAAGAAATTACTGCACTTGTTGAAGAAAGACTTGCAAACAATGGAAAAGCATTAAAATCAGTGTTTGGTGCTGCTGAGGTAGGAATCTCCATTCCATTTCAAGGTCAAAATGATGTTCTTTAGCTGATAGTTGTTATTGGCTAGTTCTCTGGTTCCTTTCCATGTAATTAAGGTCAAAATTTTGAATTTATGGTGGTTATCTGCTTGTATCACTTTTTGTTTGTCTTGCCATTCAAAAAAGTAAAAATGTTTTCTATGGTTAACTAAGAGGCAATGATCCAATCTCAGTTGATATTACTAAAAGAGAAATGGATTGCTCATCGCTCCACTCATGAACAAAGTAAAGTTTGCCGTTGGATATGAGATTCTTACAAGTTAAAATCATTTGTAAATAAAGAATATCCATCTATTAAAAGAGGATTTGAAGGGAGCCAAAAACTCACTTCATAAGATGTGTCTAGGAATCTTCCCAGTAAGTTTTTGCGTGAATCTACAACATGGGTGTTTATGATTATCAGTTTTCACTACTGATGAGCCATCAGTGAGGATGGTATCTAAATGAGGAGAGTATACTTGCAAAAAAAAAAAGGAAGTTATTCTTAGACTTATAAGCTCATTGATGATGGCATTCGATTTAATGGTGCAAATGTGTGAATGCACTATTTTGGCAATAATGGACCATCCTTTTCTCGATATTCGTAAAGGCTACAAGTGATGGGGAAGAAATGGTAGGAAGAGCTAGTTTGTCATGATGATCCTCCATAAGGAGACACCTTCACTGAAAATACCACACTGAAGGTGGTTGTCAATTCATCCCAAACCTTCATCAAAGGAGTAATCTTACCTTATACAATCAAATGTATGCACAAGCAAAGGAGTAATCTTACCTTATACCATCATATGTATGCTCAGGCGCGGGTGGCCACACACACATTACATAGTTTATTTTGAATATTTTGCTCAGTGTCCTCATCATGAACATGGATTTTCCCTTTGTCTGTGCAGCTTCAGAATGACGGTGATTTCCTTTACCTTTTAGCAGATGCTGCAGTCACAGCAGTACGTGTTACTTAATTCACAAAGATTGTAATTTTTAGCTAATATTCCTTAAATGAAGATATGATTTTTTTCCCCCTCTTGTAGTTTCAATATGGCAATCCAGATACATTGTGTAACCCTCTAGTTGAAACAAAGAAAAATGGCGGCGATCTAGTGGTATGTGTTTCTCCATTTAAACCATTTAGCTATTATCTCTTAGCACTTGCACCAGGCTATGAAGACCTAAAGCATTTCCAGATTACGATTTGCATTTTGTTGTCAATGTTGACATATTTCATCTATAACTTCCTACTCTTTGACTTTGGTCAAGGTATTTGTTGCATCTTATGTGATTGTGTGATGAGTACCGAAGTTGGACTGGTGATTTTTGCCTATATGTGGCTATGTGAAATAGTACGTTTGCTACTTTTTAGTTATGGAATATATAACTGATGGATTATCTATATTTTTCAAAGCTATGCAAACAATTTCACGTTGGTAAATAGATGGAGAGGGACACAAGATATAACATGGTTTACTTGGATATATTTTGTTCTAAGATACATTCACTAGACAAAACTCAATTATAGTAAATTTCATGAATATGTGATTACTGATTCTTTGTTTTATTAGACTGTAAATAATCCCCCATATGTCATCAAATTAATTTATCAACGGATTCAACAAAAGATTATAAGCTTAGAGGTGGACTGCATTTTTTACTTGTTTGCTGAAGTTAAAGCCTTATGTGCATGATACACTTGCAAGGCATGTGAAAAAATATTTAACTTTAACATCTCAAAAATTTATCTACTAAGCATTAGAGGTGGTATGCTGATCGACTTGGGATATTTATGTTTGACCCTTTTTTCTAAAGGTTATGTCGTGTTTCTTTGTGTCAGGTTGACTGAGTAAATTTAACATTTGAAAAAGAAAAATATATATTTCTGTGTTGAGTGTCTATATTTTCTTCAGACTGCATATGCCAGCTATGTGAAGGACTACTTGGGAAGTTCTCGTCTTCAAACATATGATCAAAAGTCTTTAAAAAACACTGCTATAACTGAGCACAGCGGTGATCGGTTATGGTGGTTCCAAGTTTGTACGGAGGTTGCTTATTTTCAGGTCGCACCCTCGAATGATAGTGTCAGATCTTCAAAGGTGGACACAAGGTATGTTCTCTTTAAAGTCACAGTATTCTTTAAATTGTCAGTAAAATGAAGTTATACAAATGATTTGTAGTGTTGGTTGGTAGCCTTCTTTATTGTCTATGCTGGATATATTTCTATTTGATGCCTATTCCTATAGATGCCGTCATTTTTCTGGTAGCTTTGCTTAATGCATAACCTAATGGTTGAATTCGTTCCACATATTTTGTAGATACCATTTGGACCTATGCAAGAATGTTTTTGGAGAAGGTGTCTTTCCTGTTGTGGATGCGACAAACTTATACTATGGAGGCACAAAAATTGCTGGTAAAGTCTAACCTCTTTAATTTGTGTGGCTATGAATTATAATCATATTCAAGAAATTCTGTAGTTTCTGTTGGTCAGTACCTTAGAGATGAAAAATTAGTACTAGTCTTAATACTTTGGTTTGATTTCAATTAACCATCCTAATATGCGGCCACATGCAATATGACATCAAGGTACCCCCTTTTTCTAATCAACGTTATCTTTCACCCATATTAGTAATCTCTCGATTTCTCTACCAAGTTTTCTCAACTGCTGAAGCACTGCTTAACTTCAATTGGACTGCCCCAAAAAACTACCGAATCAGTATTTGTGGCACATTTTTTCCTAAAATAAATTAAAACCTTGAGACGTGTATATACGAGTCTGAGTTACTAGTCCAACGGGATTGATTGCGCAGGCGACTTTCATCTGGAAGCAAGTTGAGTAGAAAATTGTTGGAATGAACTTTCATTTCGTCTTTTAAGAGTACAAATTTTAAATGACAGCAAGCCTGATTGCCTTTGATTCGTAAAGAAAAGGCTTCTTGAATTTATGAATTTCGTGCTACGTTTTGACCATGATTGATCAGAGACTTACTTTAAATGCACAGGTTCAAAGATAGTTTTCACAAATGGCTCACAGGACCCCTGGCGTCACGCATCCAAGCAGACATCATCTCCAGATAGTGAGTTCCTTGAATTTTAATAAAATACTTTTATGTGGTGGATATTGCTTGGTTGAAATATGGAGATACTAATGATCTATTTTGACTTTTGTCAATTATTTAACTGTTCATGTTTTCGAAATCATCAATTTAACTGGTTATGGTTCTAGTTACTAGATTTTAAGTTTATTTTGTTACTGATAGATAGTTCTTCTATTACTTTTCAGTGCCATCCTACCTCATCACTTGTCATAACTGCGGCCATGGAACTGATCTGAGGGGATGCCCTCAATCTCCTTTAAGCATTGAAGGTACTCTCCTTTTAATTGGTTGACCCTTCAAATGGAGAAACTAATATGAAGTAACACCAGCACATTGCTCAAATAGATGTTAATGGCTCAATTTTTTTGTTTTCTAAATTTAGAAAAAACAGACCAGTAGATTGCATCATAGTTAATTGTTTTGTTGACTGGTAATATTTCTGTGTGATCTCTACTATATATGAAATAGATGTTCATGGATCAAATTTATTTCTGTGGGATATCTACTACAAATGAAATAGATTTTCATGGATCAAATTCATTTTCTTACTTTAAGTCAAATGTCACTGGTGAACTAGTCAAAGCACAAGTCCAAATGACTGTGTTGTATCAATGAGCAGAGAATAGCTGTTACACCAAACCAAATCTTTGAAAATTGTGTAAATATTTGTTGAATAAGAATGACACAGCGGACCATAAACTTTGTATAGGACCACAATTGGGGCCTATGCTTTACTTATTTCGATATGATTCTGGGCACCACATGGTGGTTTTTCCATGTGATGCACTGATTTTGAGCGATTGCTCCCGTTTTTCTTCTTCTGTGCTTGTTCAAAATATGGTTGATAATTCATTTATAATTTGTGATTGTTGATAGGTAATGCCGAAAAATGCAGCTCTCCTGATGCCGTGCGGAAAGTGAGACAGCAGATTGTAGAGCACATAGACATGTGGCTCTCTCAGTGCAAAGCCACTGGTACGAGTTATATCTGAACAGATTCATTAACAGTGTCATGAAAGTGAAATCAGAATCTGAATTCTAATTAGTACTTTCTTAACAGATGTGTAATTCCACGTCTGCAACTGATATGTTATCCCACTATTGTAGATTGGATGTTAATAATATAGCTTCTTGTTCCTTGTATTTGATCTGTTTACTGTTTTTTCCCAAGGCCTTTTATATTTGAGCACTCTATATTATAATGTCCAGTCATGTAACCATATTATTGGATTCTTTAGCTGATGTCCTACACAAGTATCCGTTTCGGACACTTAATTCCAGTGTCGATGTTGTTTCTACATGATCCCTTGTCTCACCTCTTACATCAGACTAGAAATTACCAGTGCAAGCTAAATAACAGAACGAGTCTGCCAATCATATGTAGTTTAGTGAGTTTTGATATCTTGCTCCTTAAAAGTAAATTTCTGAAGTTTCAGTGCCTAATCTTCCATGTCTTGGAGCTTTTTCACATAAGCTGTGTTGTGCTTTGGTATGTTGTTGTTCCTGTTACACTTATCCCAAATATCCAGTCTCCCTTCTCCTTGATTGGCCTTTTTGTTCTTCACCACCCTCGTTTCTTCCCTCCTCTGTCTCTGACCAAAACCCATGTCAATCCTGCAGTTTTGATTGGTCCTAACCGGACTATTTGGATGGTAGTGGTTTTTGGACTACAAGAATGTAGAATGAGTGGGTTTGAGAAAGAGAACGCAGAGAGGATGAGTGTCCAAGAAGTAAGATATTCCCAGAGTCGACTGACAGTACCTCCCAATGTTGTTCATCTTTATTTGGCAAGAACTCCCTCTGATCAAACATGACAGAGGTTGTTTTGAGTAGGATCCTACTCAGTTTAATTCTGGAACATGACTAAACCTAGCCAGAGAAAAAACATCTTCAACTAAAATGCATCGTTCGCCCAATGCCGCTGTTTTTTTCATGGGGTTCACGGGATCAATTAGAAATGCATAAATCTCAAGTTTCAACATCTAAGTCAGAAACAGAGATAACCAACTTTATAAGAACCATGTCACCAACACCAAGCTCAAGAAACATCAGAGCTAGACTAGTTACCCTTAGTTAGACACGATAAAATTGTGAACACATTCATTAAACTGTCAACAAAAGCAAAACAACTACTCAACTTCAATTATGTAGGCATCTACTTCGAAGAGATACATCCATGAAAGAAGGAGCACGAACTGCTTTGTTTAATGCACATTGTATCATACATAAGTACACACCTGACTTATCTCACCAGCAACATATTTATCAAGTAGCTAAGCAGTACAACTAATGATCAAAAATAGTCTCCATGTCTATTACCATAACACATTGATAGTGCATTCCTATATAACAAGCTTAGTAGGTGTAGCCCTTAACAAACATTCCTTTCTTCGACTCCTCGGATTCACCCTCAACAGTGTATTTCCCAAGCTGAGCTAGAGAGTTAGCCTTGGCACGTGCGAGGAGAACCTCCTGAGCTTCCTTTACATTCTCTGGTCTTCCTCCCCATGTCTTCAAGCAAGTGTTTTGGAGTGCTCTTGCATACGAGAACGACACGTGCCATGGGTTTGGAGATTGGTTCATTGCGTTCAGGTTCTGGGTTGCTTCTACCTCAGATTGTCCGCCAGATAAAAACTACTCATCAAACAAGTACAAACTATAGTCAGCAATTCAGCATACAACAAAAGAGAGAGAAGAAGAAAATTTGAATATAGTTTTACTTAATGAAGTTCTTCTATCAAATGATTCTCTGTGTTTGTATACAGGGGAAAATATTTGTGTATAGATAATAGTATCGCTAAGTAAATAATATGACATTTAACCTCAGTGAATCTCACACAATAGTTCATTTGGGAATCTCCCTTCATTAATTGGATCACCCCGTGTTGATGGGGAGATTATGGATTATCTGGGTGATGCAGGCAATGGTGGTGTCTCAGAGATGGTGAAGCGAAATCTTCAGTAGGATTTAGTATCTCGCCAAAAAGCACTAAAATTTCTGAACTAGGAGCGTTTTCAGTTGTAATTTTCTTTTGATCAATGATCCTAGAGGGAAAATGTATGTGTCTTGCAACTTGCAAGCTATTTAATAAAATGCTATCTTCCTTTTCTCGTTAGTATACGATAATGTGTTCTTCACTAAGGAGACAAAAGAGAAGTAGGGGTGATGATTACCATGATTCCAGGCACAGCAGGTGGGATTCTTCTCTTCAGAAGATTCAGAGTGTACTCAGAAACTTTTTCAGGTGAGGCCCGTTCCTTGCATTCAGCTCCAGGAGTCACCATGCTAGGCTTGAGGAGTATGCCTTCAAACATGACATTGTTTTCTGCGAGGTAGAAGAAGACCTCAGACCACACCTTCTGAGCAACTTCGAATGTTATGTCAATTCCGTGTTCACCATCAAGCAGGATTTCTGGCTCGACAATTGGGACCAATCCATTGTCCTGAAAATCAAGTGGGTAATTCAATTTCAACATTTGAGATTTACTTAGTTCACTTAATAAGGACTAAATTGAAAGATGCATGCCAACTCTTAACAGGTATCACATTTCTTACCTGAGAAATAGCAGCATAGCGAGCAAGACCCCAAGCTGCTTCCTTAACTGCTAGAGCAGATGGACCGTTGGGAATGCTGACAACTGTTCTCCTGTTTACCACAAGCAATGTAAGAATCTGAACAAGAAACTGATGTTTCATATATTTGATTTTGTGGAATTTTGAAAATTTAAAGTACCATTTGGCAAAACGGGCACCCTGCTGGTAGTAAGCAGCAGAGCGTGAAGCAAGGCCATCAAGACCCTGGCACCATGACTCGTTGTTGGAACCAACCAATGGCACTAGACCCTGTTGTAGTCAACAGACCATATATTACTACATAAACTCATATTTCTGAACATATATATAAAACAACTCAATGGTCTGATGTCTTACCTTGTCAACCTTGATACCAGGAACAATATTCTGCTCAACAAGGACATCGACCATCTTCTTGCCATCAGTGGTGGATTGGTAGAGTGTCTCTTCAAAGAGGATTGCGCCAGAGATGTAGTTGCCAAGTCCTGGTGCACTGACAAGAAGTGTTCGGTAGGCCTGGCGGTTGGCCTCTGTGTTCTCTAACCCAATTGAGGCAAGACGCTTGCCACAAGTTGCGTTAGACTCATCCATGGCCAAGATTCCGCGGCCAGGAGATGCAACTGTTTTCTGCACATTCAAGAATTCACTGTAAGAGTAAAGTCCAATTCCTTGTACAAATTATACTTCAGTGCTTCCCGAAAATTTCCAACAAACTCTTACATACATAATGGTCATTTTCATTCTTGTATTCACAGGCCCAGTGACGGAGCCAATCTTTTGGCAATTGAGAAGGTGATTATCGACATATTTGCAATTGAATATAAGAGTAAACAAACTTCTAAACACAGTTAGAAACAAGGGGGAAACCGAATATTTTTTTTAAACAACCATTACCATTTTCACAGCATACCAAAATTTCAGACTTACTGTCATAGCAACACAAACTTCTAGAGTTCTAGTTGAACCTAAAGTAAAAAAAAGGCACTAGAATACTCATCGCCTGGCAACCTGTATGGGCTAGCTCTGCAGTTGAATGCTTATATGAACACCCCTCAGTTTTAAAGTCTTGAACACAAGTTAAACATGAAGGTATAAAAGGATGAATTACACGTACCGCAGTTTTGACAAGTTCATCAGCATATGCACTGGCACGGATGGTTAGACCTGAAGAAGCAACTCGGTTGCACCGAATACTAGAGGTGGAAGGTTGACGAAGAAGAGTTTGTCCCTTGAGGAACTCAGATTTTTCTAGGACTCCAGCAGAAGATTTGAGAAGAGATGCAGATGCCATTGTTTCTTTGAGAGGTCGTAGAAGCTCTCCCTCTCTTACTGGTTTCTTATCTCTTTATAAAATGCTCTCTCAACCTCTCCTTAGTTGATCACCTCATCATCCCTTCACTTGATCTTGTATTATATATAGTTCAGTGATGTTGTGTTTGAGGCTGAAATATTTCGACCAATGAAAATTAGACAAGTGGGTGATAAATTACTGACATCGGCGTTCCAGAAGTGGTTTGTATGGAGGGAAGTGTCAAAGTGTACCTGCCTTTTGAATACAAACAAGATTGATAATTTAAGGTGGTTCTGTTCAACTTGCCAAACCAGAAAAAAAATGGAAAAATGGAAGTCTGGTTTTTTTTTTTTGAAAATTTTTTTTTTAAATAGGGGAAAAATGAAAAAATAAATAAAAATCAATGCACATGAAACAGAAAAGTTTCGAATTTTTTCGTTATGTTAATGTCATCTGAAATGACATTTTCCGCAACTGTCTGATCTCTCATCCCTCTAGCCTCTATAATTGCAACAAACATATTTGGTTTCAGTTCATCAAATGATATACCAGCAACGCGAACCAACTACTGATTCCAGTATTGGATTATTACAATTCACAGTATATTATATATCTCGACTGAGTTATAACTTATAATTGATTAATTCATCGTATTGTTAGTTGAGATTTAAGTATTTAACTACAGGTTTCATCAACAGGTATGGACTCAATACTAGACGGTCATTTTGATTTTAGTTTAGTTTTTTTTTTTTTTTCTTTCAAAGTTTTTTGTAAAAAAAAAAAAATTGTAATAATTTTGTCACAAAAGCAGTGTACAGGTGTCCAAATGAAACATGAGGTTAATATGTTTCTGTCATTTTTTGCTGCAAATCTGTGGTTAGCTAATGGTGATTGTTGAATCAAGGGGTTTGGTGAATGTCAATGCAATGGTGGAGGATTTGTTGGGCCACCATCGGATGGGGTTGGGATGGGGCCTCGACGACCAGATGTTTCATGGATTTTTTTTTTCGACTCTAGCAATGGCAAGTACCCTACATGTTGCAATTTGGATCCATAGACAGGTCAGAGGTCTTTATGGACATAAACTTGGGTTCTGTCTCACTCTTTAGTGAAGATTTTTGTTCGGAAGTTTTACATCTCACAGAGACTGTAAACACATAATAAGCTAGCTAATTTTATCTGCATACCGCAACTGTGTGTGTGTGTGTTTTGGTGAGAAAAAAAAATATCATAACCATTACTGATAATCAAAAGACAGCTTAGGGAAGCATACAATATCATGTGCATGCCTCAGGGGTTTGAAATAGCTTCATGTTGCAATCCAAACACATTTCAGGATTTATTTTGAGTGAAGCACCAAGCTGTAATTCGAAGCAAGTAAAATCCCAACGACTTGGCTTCTCTACAACTTTGAGCTATTTAGACATTCCCATAGTTCTTTCCGAACCCAGTTTTAGTATCCTAGGAAAGTAACATCACCCAAAACCATTTGGAAGCAAGAACCTAGGCTGTTTAGGTGATGACTACTTTCCAAAAGCCAACATCAGAACAAAGTTAAAATGCCGCTAATGTGCTTCTTGTCTCAACAGAATGGTCAGTACCCGGCCGGAGCAAAAAAGCCTGAATGCTGATATTACATTACTTCTGATCCATTTTGAGATTTCGTTGAATGACTCATTGGAGTACAACCACCTTCAACATCAGATCGGTCCACCTTTTGGAGCTTGAGTTTGAGCTCTCCATTGGAGATGCTCTTGTAAGACCGAAAAAGAAAAATGTGTACTATTCAGATTTGAAATGAACACAATTGAAACTAGCAGCACGACTTCTAGCTTTTTCGCTGATTTGCAAGCTCTTTCTTTTGTTTTTAATTAGGCGCCAATGGTAAACGCATAATTAAGATGTTGCTGTTCTACTTAAAGCTTTGAAGGGTCTTTTGAACACCTTTGTTGGTAACAGGAACTTCATGACCATAATGTCATCTCTAGTATGTTAGTATTTTTTTTTTTTTTTCTGCAATACATGTAGATAGATCCTTCAATCTTTCAGTACATAAACCTCCAATTTTGAATCTTATATCAAAAAGGTAAATCATGCAATTTTTTTATTCAAGAACAGGTTCAACATACTGCACATCCACTGGTGCAGGACAATATGTAGTTGCTGAAAATAGCATGAAACGAGAACTGACATTGTCAATCTGTTTCAGCGTATTTGGGCTAGATTACCCACCATTTTAAGGAAGGGCAATGGACATTTTGTAAGCATATCGAACTTACAAGAATTCGAAGCACGGAAAAATAATGGGGAGCCTTGTAAAATTAGCTCCTCAATAGAAAACTTGGAAGAGAGGAACCCTTCCAAGTAACAAGGATCCATGTCATAAAAAGCATCAAGAAAACCTCTTATCCCTTTCAAGTCAAGCTTCAATAGCATCTCCATCCCAAAGCAGTAGTACTCCCTGCTCCTCCGCATGTCAGGAGTCCACAAGTTATTCCACACTCTGTGATGAAGTTGATCCTCTGTGACAGTAGTGGATCCCAAGCACTCAACGATCACATTGGCTAGGATTGGAGCAAGAGCCATAACACGAGCCACCATGTACCCAGTACAAGGATGAACAAGCCCCGCCGCTCCACCTATCCCCAAAACCTTCTGAGGCATGCGAGGAAGAGACCCACCCATTGGGATCAAACATTTCTCGTCTTTGATCACCTGTTTTACTTTGATGCCTAGGTGCCTTAGCCTGGCTGCCATCCTGTTCTGAACTTCTGTGTATGGCATCATTGGCCTGCTCACAAGTGAAGTTTCCTCAAGGTAGATTAAGTTTGAGCTTATTGGCATTGCGTATAACATCGTTGGGAGCTTATTATTCATGTCACTCTCATTCCCCATGCGTGAATCTCTCCAATCCATAAGTACCATTTTGTCCACATCAAAGGGATGCTCCTCAACCTCTGCTAATATCCCATGAGCTATTTGATAAGCATGGTTTCTTGGTTTATCAAATTCTAAGAAAGAAGTAGCATAACCACTTGCATCAACAACCAACCTCCCCCTCAACTGACATCCATCATCACACATTACCGTCGCAGACTCAAGTGCTTCCTGGTGAACTATCTCCAGCGCCTTAGCCTTATGAAACTTGACACCATGCAATACACATTTCTCCATCAACGACATTTTCAACATCTTTCTATTAATACGTCCATATGGACGATTCTGATACTTTGTCTTATGATCATTTATATAGACAACCGATGTAGGCCATATGTTGTCCAAACAATTCTCAAGACCCAAACTCTCAAATTCATCCACCCATGCACCAAAGGTATTGGGAAATACTAAAAGAGGTGAAGGGTCAATACAACACACCTTAATACTATGGATAGAGAGACACTCTGCAAGACGAATACCTGCAGGACCAGCACCAATGATGATCACATCGTATCGTGAGCTATCAAAACTGATGTGCCTAGGAAGGTCAATGTCCAGGAACTCTGGCTTGGACTCTGGTTTCAAGTCTAGGAAGCTATCCAACCTGCAATGTACTCTGTGTTGGATACCTTTTCTGGTAGGGGTGCAAGTTGTTTGAATGAAGCCGGGAGAAGGAGTGTGTACGTTTAACCTTGTTGAAGATGAAATTACATGAGACCTGATAAGAGTTCCCATGTTAGATCTGAAACATACCACGGATGGATCAAACGTTATGAAGAACATAAAGATATAAATTAATGAATTTTCCTTAGCTATAAACCATAAACTATAAAAGTCAGTAACTTCATAAATGACTAACAATGAAACTATCACGATTTCTCATGGCTTCCGACAAAAAATAAGTTTCATGTGCTTAATCAACCAGCGGCCAAGTCAAAACATCAAATTGCTTTATAAATAATGATTATCTGCCAAGTGATCCATGTGACTAAGTTGGTAGTAACAGCTTTTCTATTCATAATTTTTTGTCCAAACACGGTGGCTGCTACACGGATGGTTATCCTTATTTTTGAATTTGAATTTTTTATTTGCTGCGCTTGCTGTCAGTTGATGTTGATTAGTTTTCAGGACTGATCACAATTTAGTCTGTGATTAGTTTTCAGGACCCAATCACAATTTAGTCTGTGATTGACTTTACTATAACTGAAGCGGTCGCTGCGATTATGTTTGTCATATTCGCAACGGCTCGTGCAATTGGAGTTTGAAATTTTTTTAACAGCAGAATTTTTTCAAACTCTGATATTTTGTCATCTGTTGCTTTCCATTTTTGCAGTCTGAATTTTTTGCAAATGTTTAAGTTAATATACAGTTACTTTTACCCATTAGCATTATATAAAACATCCATAAAATATAAAACCAATACAAATCTTCATGAAATGTAAAATATAATTTGCTGATGTTTAATGATAAAAAAAAATGTACAAGTCAAGATTACAAATATACAGTTGACTTCTGTTAGAATTTGATCATCGTATGTATATAAAATGTCATTTACAAATGTTTTAATTTTTTTTTAAATGTGCTTCAATCTTCTTGTACAACGACTCTTCCTACTTTTTATTTGCTTTTAATGCATTGTATTTGTTAACCATCGCCTCACCCAATTGCAGTTGGCCATCGAATGAAGTTTCCATGAGACTACTTTTGGTAACATGCGTGAAGGCGAAGTCGATACTGTCTGAAGCAATGGTGGTCTTGGTGTCATATGAAGCAAGACCATTACTTTGTGGAAGGCGTGCCATAAAATAAATCTGTACATCGTTCAAGTATGATGGCGGCAGAATATAAGGAAAACATGTACCGTTCTGATTCTCAAAACACACAAAGATACAACTATAACGATTGGCCGCCAACTTTAAGTTGAAGTGTCTTTAGCTGCTGAATGAGATTGTAAATAATCTTCAAATATGACATGTTGTTTGGGAACATCTCTTTCAAACCAGACAATAGCATCGAGGGGCTACACCATATGTGGACATGTTATGTAATAAGTCATCTCAGCTTCATTCAGTCTCTAATCAAAGGAATGACCAATAAGAGATTTTGATCGTGGATAATTGTGGGTTCCACAGGTCACTTGCAACTTCCAACGATCATTACATTGTGGCACCCCTCTCAACTAGAATAGGCACCCATACTTCTTTGAACTTGTCGATCGACCAACCTCCAATTTTTGCTTTTGATTTTTCTTCATCCTCCTTCCCCTCTCACATCCCAATTGGATTATTCCTTTGCGTTTGCTATCAGCGGGTTCTGACTTTGTGATAATGAGAACAATGCCATTCTTCCAGCCAACACCTTGGCACCAAGCTATTAAGGACGACTTTGATGAGAATACCTACAAAAAAATGCATACTGACGTTAGGAACACTAATCAATCAACTTGTAAAACAAGATTAAATAATGTGATGCCTACAAGAATCAACCTTACCTCTTCCGTCATAAACAAGTAGTCATCATCAACTACTTCTTCTAGTGCTTGTTCATCATTCGCTTCAACATCATCCGTCTACATTAAGTAAATAAAAATATTCATTATTCTAAATCATGTATTAAGTAAGGTAATGAATAAAATCATTAAGGGCAAAATCTACCTCTAGAAGGTTCGTATCTTCCAAATATGCTTAAAGTACCTCTGGGTCGTCTAAATTATGTGAAGATATCTCGAAATCGATTAGATCAACAATGACATTCTGTGCACAAAATAACAACAACAACGATCAAACTAACTCTACAAATAAACAAATTTTACGATTCAAATATTAACAACTAACCCTAAAAATAACAAAGTTGCTTCAAATAAACCAATTAAACATGATATCACGATAACGACAAAAAAAATAAAAATACCCATGCAAGCTAATCTCAAGTTGAGAGTGTACCTTGAGTGGGGTGGGTCGTTCTTCGTCTTCAAAATGTTCATCTTCTTCGTTCCCACCTATAAATGGAGTACAATGTTGACTCTCTACTGCAACATTGTCATCTTGAAGCCTACCAACCTCATTTTCACTGAACTCATCTATTTCTATATATGAGGCCTTGTTGAAGATGAAATTACATGAGGCCTGATAAGAGTTCCCATGTCAGATCTGAAACACCATGTATGGATCAAATGTTATGAAGATTGGACACTCGAATCACTCAACATAAAGATATAAATGAATTTTCCTTTAATTAAGCTATACACCATAAACCATTACAGTCAATAACTTCATAAATGACTGACAATGAAACTATCCTGATGACTCATGGCTTCCGATTAAAAAAAATGAAACAAAAAAATAAGCTTCATGTGCTCAATCAACCAGTAGCCAAGTTAAAACATCAAATTCTTTATAAGTAATGGTTATCTGCCAAGTAATCCATGTGACTACGTTGGAAGTAACAGTTTTTTCTATTTATAATTGTATGTATTGGGCAAGTATCCAAGATGAACATAAGATAACTAACAATACTATAATGTTTCCGAATCCCACCTACCCTCTTTTGTTTTTTCAGTCACACATGGTTAACGTGCTGCATGTTGACAGTGTCAGGTTGATTCCTCTTGTAATGGAAACCAACAAGGAAAGATTACGAGAGATACACTACAGCTAATGTTTAATCTTTTTGTGAGATTGCTAGAATATTTTAGTCTTTCGAAGGAAGGGCCAACCTTGCTTCATTAGTTGGTTATGATCCCTCATTAGCATTCCTCCCCCTTCCAAAGCATTCGCTGAGTACTCATCTGGCAGTAAAACTTAAAATTGTTACAGTGACCCAAGGGGGAAAGGTAGGGGGAGGAATGCTATATTAGCACCTCCTCCCTTTGACTTAACAAGAAGAAGAATATAACCATGAATGCTTTATCTTTTTCTTCGTGGCCTTCCAGTGGTGCTCTACATCCTCCTCACTTCAATGTCTCCTCTGTTCATAGATATGGTATCCAAAGTAAATTCATCAGTAACCCATCTCGTAATAGTCCTAAAACAATGACTGTGTCTACACCTAAAATTGCAGCAGCAACATCTGAGCCTCCTCCCCGATTGTCTAAACCAACTTCCCAAACCACGCCAACAACTAAGACACTACTGCCACCTTCAAAAACAAGAAAAAGAAGCGTGGTAGAATCCTCACTTGCAAACGAGATATTTAACGCGATCGATCACGTAATAACAAACTTTGTTGATTCACCACTCCGTCCGTTTGTAGATCCACAGCATCTATTATCCAACAATTTCGCACCGGTGGATGAGCTGCCCCCTACTGTGTGCCAAGTAGAAGGAAAACTCCCACCATGTCTCAATGGTGCCTACATCAGAAATGGACCCAACCCACAACACGTCCAACATGGACCATACCACCTCTTCGACGGAGATGGCATGCTCCACTCCCTCCTCATCTCTCAAGGTCATGCCACCTTCTGCAGTCGCTACGTCAAAACTTACAAATATTTGACTGAGCAAAATGCAGGTTCATCAATTTTACCAAACTTCTTCTCCATGGGCCTAAATGGCCTTCCTGCCATGGCTGCTCGCAGTGCTCTCTTTGCCGCCAGAGTTATTTGTGGCCAATATGATCCCAACAATGGTATTGGTAATGCCAACACCAGTTTGGCTTTCCTTGGCAATAAGCTTTTTGCTCTCCAAGAGTCAGATCTTCCCTATGAAGTCTGTTTGACACGTGAGGGTGACATAGAGACCATTGGTCGTCATCACTTTGACGGGAAGGAATCCAGTTCCAAGTCCAAGTCCTGGATAACTAGCATGACTGCTCACCCCAAGATTGATGCAGACACAGGTGAGGTGTTTGCCTTTCGATATGGAATCACACCTCCTTTCCTCACGTTCTTCCGCTTGGATCCCAATGGATCAAAGCAAGAGCCAGAGGTTCCCATTTTCTCCATCAAAAAGCCCACTTTTATACATGACTTCGCCATTACCAAAAAGTATGCAATCTTTCCAGATATACAGATGGGTATAAAACCAATGGAAATCATAATGGGAAGAGGTGGTGGGCTACTGGGCTTGGATCCTCAGAAAGTGCCCAGGATCGGTGTCATACCAAGATACGCCAAGGATGACTCTGAGCTCAGGTGGTTTGAATTGCCAGGTGTCAACATTGTACATACTATGAACGCCTGGGATGACGAAGAAGAGGAGGATGTGATAATTATGATAGCACCCAACATACTATCAGTAGAGCACATGTTCGAGCGGATGGAGTTGGTGCATGCATCAATTGAAAAGATAAGGATTGATCTAAAGACTGGGATTATCTCCAGGTTGCCATTATCCACAAGGAGCTTGGAGCTCGGGGTGATCAACAAAAGTTTTGTTGGGAAGAAAAACAGGTACGGGTATGCAGCAGCAATGGGGAGCCGCAAACCCAAAGTATCTGGGGTTGTGAAGCTCGACTGGTCTAAGTTAGACGATGTGCACCAGGATAGAATTGTGGCAAGCAGGATGTTCGGGAGTGGTTGTTACGGAGGGGAGCCATTTTTTGTGGCAAGGTCAAAGCAAGAGGGAGCTCATGAACCAGAAGCAGAAGAAGACAATGGGTACCTGGTGACATATGTGCACGATGAGAATTCAGGTGAGTCACAGTTCTTGGTGATGAATGCTACATCACCCAATCTCGACATAGTAGCTAGAGTGAAACTGCCTCGTCGGGTACCTTACGGCATCCATGGACTCTTTGTGAGTGAGAATGACCTCTTCAACACAACAACAAACGGTAAGTAATCGAGTTCGACTTAAATTATGGATGATCAGTCACCTTGTAGATTGATTGTTTCCAGGTTTTCCAACAATAATTGAACATTTAAATTTAGGAAGGCAAGAATTTTGTTTGACTTCCTCAATCGAGGAGAGATAATCTCATAAAGATATCTCACAAAGATAATGTCACCAACCCCAGTTCAAACTTGGCTTGAAATTTCAGAAAAGCTGAATCCTATTGGGACGTTGATTTAAAAAAATTTCACTCATACTTAGTTGACTCATGCTTTACTTCACCTGCTTACAGGTCTCCCAATCGCATTTTTTCTATATGAATACAAAAAATATGGTTTCCAACTTTCCATCAAATAAATAGTTTAACCAAAAAAAAAAAAGAGAAAGAGAGAGAAAAAACAAAATTTGGCAATCAAAATGGAGAAACATAGAACAATAGAACAAAGTTGCTTCAATACCATGTAGCACGCCACCATATCATTAGATCAATAAACAAATTTTCAAACATAATGCAAAAAAAGTTTGCAAAAACATGGGGCTTGGGGCTTGCAACCACTCCCAACAAACCCATAGCAAAAAATTTCCCATTAACTAGAAAAGTTTGGCAAGAAACCTATCATTAAAATATGTCATGAAGTACATAAAATACATTAAGACTCGTCGTGATATTCATAAACAACTATGGAACATAACTATAACACTCCCCCAATATGCATACCTCAGTAAGTTTTGTTGTTGTCCATTTCCTTTCTTAACATCTCGATACACAAGTATAGTTATACCAAGTTGTTTTAATAAGCCCGAGTTGTCAAGGAGCAGAAAGCTAGTTATTTCAACCAGGATAGTCACATTCTAGTTCCCCAGATGCCAACAAACGAGTTTTATCCAATGGGTCGTTCAAGTAACAAATTAGGGTCGGTCAAGTAACAATGTCTGGTTGGAAAATTTATCCATAAAAGTACACTGCGTAAAGTTAGTACCTCGGTTTGCAAAGCAAGCCCATGAGATGGTTGAGGATGTAGCAATTTGGCTTCAATCCGTAGAAATCATCTGATCAACTGACAGTACAGGTGTGGGAATAAGAAACATGGGACTTTGGAGTTGAGTTACATAAAGCTTGGTGATAAGGGTGCCATTTTGGCTGAGGAGAGAAGAGGTAACTAGACAGAGAAGTGAGGTGGTAATGGTAGGATTCATTCGGATGCCTGTGATTGGAACTAATCATGGTTTTGGGATGGTTGAAATGCATTTGATATGATTAAACACGTGCGGCGAAGAGTATAGGATCTGTGGAGATGTGAATTTGGAGGTAGCTAAAATTGTGGCATCTTAGAGATGACAGATTTGGCTTGGGGTTTTGAAAAATGGGAAGAATCATTTTGGAGGGAAATATTATAGGGACATGTAATGGTCTGGGTTGTATGCCCCTGCATTATAACGAAATAAAGATTAGCTTAATATAAAACAATATAACAATATAAATGATTTGTTATAAGTCAAGTTCCCATAAAAATATAATTTGCTTTTGTTTTTTTTTTTTCAGATTGTGCATGGGATGAAGGCTGGAACTTCTTTTACTATAATTCACCATCTCATTGAGATAAGCACCAACAGAAACTTACAATATTGTTAATGAAAAAGGTGCCAAATTTTTTATGCATAAAAAAATTTAATTAAGAAAGCACACTGGTTCATCCTTAAAAATTCGAAAGAGTGCCAATAATACAGAAACAAATTAGGTCGATGGAAGGAAGTGCATGCTCGGGTTTCAGGTCTAGGAAGCTATCCAACCTGCAAGGTACTATGCGTTGGTCCCTTTTCTGGAAGGGGTGCAAGTTGTTGGAATGAAGCCCCGAGAAGAAGTGGCCATCCAATGCCTTGTTGAAGATGAAATTACCAGAGGCCTGATAAGAGTTCCCATGTCAGATCTGAAACACCATGGATGGATCAAAGGTTATGAAGATTGAACAATTGAATCACTGAACGTAAAACATATAGATGATTTTTCTTTTTTTACGCTACACACCATATAGCATTACAATCAATAACTTCATAAATGACTACCAATGAAGCTCTCCTGATGGCTTCCAGCAAAGAGGAAAAAAAAAAAAAAACTTCATGTGCTTACTAAGTAGGAAGTAAAAAATTTTCTATTCATAATGATATGATTAGGTTAGTATCCATTTATCCAAGATAAGTACGACTGCATGATTCGACTGTAACTATATTAGTAGCCAAAACTAAAGGGCATGTTTTCAAATCCCTGCTCCCCTGTTTTTTTTTTTCAGTCACACCGGGTTTTTTTTTTCTTCTTAAATTTTTTTTTAATTGATAAAACAGCAATCAACAGCCACAAAATAGTTCAAATTACAAAAATGATCAACAGCAGTAAAATTCAAATTTGCTACATATTCATAACCTAATGAATTAATAATTAGAACAATCCAAAACCAACAAATGCAATACCAAAAGCAGCCTTTCTAGAGAACCTTATTGCAAATCCAAACCCATTGAAAACATGGGGAACATGCAGATTTTGAGGCCTATGCGATCGGATTTGACCCAAAAAGTTGAGGCTCGCCATCTTCCTTGACTGTTGTTTGAATCACTTTTTTCTGTTTGAAAAGCTTTTTCCAAATTCATTTTCCAGAAATTGAGTTCTAGCCTCAGCATAAGCATCTCTTTATCATTCTCCCAATGGGGAAAATAGTGTGCTTGAAGTCTTCCTACGTACAATCTTACTTCCTCATCTTTCAGATAATCATTAATCTTCCAAACTTTCATAGAAAAATTGTTCCAAAGATTTAAATTTTGTTCAATTTGCGCATAAAACCTCCAAATGAAACAGAACTCAACAATCTTCAATAAACATCACCGCAACCAATGGTGTATCTACATATATCCATCCTTTGGATATTCATCGTATGTTGGTTAACACTTCCAATCTACCAAACCATCATTTTCTTTATAGTACTCATCAAACAGTGAAGGTGAATCCCAATCACCAGTCAAAATGACAGGATCCTCATTATCAACAAATGTTGTTCTCCACAACAAGTGGATTTGTGGGTTGAAACTCCTCTTGACAATGTCTTCAAAATGGTTTCATCTTCTTCATCATCCCCATCAGACATCCCATGACGGTAGCATGGCCACACTTCTTATGTACCTAGCACCAAAGCGACTGACTCCACACCACTGCACAACCTTGCTTCCTTGTGTCACTGCTCCAAGTGGCCTTGAATTTAAGAAATAACTGTTGTGGTACAGAATCTTGAAAAATTGAACACTGGTTTAAACTGGTTGATCATTTCAGTAAAAAGACCAGATTGGTGAAGAGTGTCTAGCCTGAGTGAATGTCAGATATGAGCTCATAACTCCTGTTGACATTTATTCAGGCCGCATAACTACATATTTATGTCGAGATCCTCTATCCTCTAAAATCAGTCCACAGTTTTAACTATTCTGATTCACAAAGTTATACTAGCTAAAGAATACGAACAACTGATTTAATGAAGAAACAGGTTCAAAATGGATGATGAAAATACAAGAGGCCTCCCAAAGATTTCCCATGAGAGATTTGAGATAAAGGATGGATCAAATGTTTGTTCTGGAGCGGTTGTTACGGAGGGGAGCCATTTTTCTCAGCGACGTCAAAGCAAGGGGTATTTAATGAACAAGAAGTAGAAGAAGACAGATGCATGCCTGACGATATACGAGCACTCCCCAACGGGTACCTTAGGGCATCCATGGACTCTTTGTTAGTGAGAATGGCCTCTTCAACACAACAATAGATGGTAATTATCGAGTTCGACTTAGTTTACAGATGATCAGTCACTGGTCAGTGTACCCTGAGTTGTAAACCTTGTAGACAGAAGGTTTTTCATGTTTGCCAACAATAGTTAAACATGTAAATTAAAGAAGACAAGAATAATGTTTGTCTTCCTCAATCGAGGAGAGCTAATCTCACCAAACCCCGTTCAAACTTGGCTTGAAATTTCAGATAGCTGAATCTTATTGGGACGTCGATTTATAAATTTTTCACTCATAGTTAGTTGACTTGTGCTTTACTTCACCCACCTACAGGTTTCTGAATTGCCTTCTATCTATATGAATAAGGAACATTTTTTTCTCAAATAAATTTTTTTTAACCAACAAAAAAAAAAAAAAGAGAGAGAGAAGCAAAATAAAAATTTATGTGTTAAGATGGAGAAACATACAACAATAGAACAAAGTTGCTTCAATACCATCAAGCACACAACCACCATACCATTAGATCAATATAAAACTTTCAAACATAATGCAAACGCAAAGTTTGCAAACATAGGGCTTACAACTTCTAGTACTAGAGAAGTTTAGTAGAAACCTGTATCAAAACATGACATCAAGAATATGGAGACATGCCATGAGACTCAGAATGAACTATATATGGATGCATACCTTAAAGTCTTGTTGTTGCCCATCTCCTTTCTTCACATCTCGATCCCCCTAGTGCGAATAACCATTCTCTGCCAGGCTTGTATTAGTCATCTGCCATTAACATTCAAGAAACAATGTCTGGTTCGGGAATTTCTTCATACATGTACCGGACGTAAAGAAGTTGATAAGGTTTGGTTTTGAGTTTTGAATGATAAAAAGAGCTATCATGGAGGGAAATATTATGGGTATCAGTTGGAAATGGCCTGGTTGATTGCATGAAATGGCTTTTACAGGTAGACTCACGCGCAAGTAAAAGTAATTCGCTAGACTTGCCGCAGATGAAATCACGATTACATAATTCAAATCTAATAAGAAGGTCATGATCTATTTTAACCCCTGTGGTTTGGTCGGCCGAAAATATATTGTAAATGCAAATTAATGTAGTAACACTCAGACACTGTACCCCAATTCTAGCTAGCCTGCCCCTCCTCTTTAACCATTTTTTTTGGAAAAAGGTGTTTAAAGAGGAGGAGGGGTAAAAGTGTATATTCGGCCCTCAAGCAAGAATTACTCGACACTATATGATAACATAAATTCTAGTTGGCCTACTGGAGGCGAAAATATATTTTTGTCCCCCTCTCTTTAAACACAACTTTAAAAATGTAGGAGTGGGCACGGGACGAGATATACCCATCCCATTCATACGGAATCGAGACGGGACGAGATGGTATCAGCGTGTTGCCTGTGACTGCTGTGAAAATTATCATCATATAAGAGCGTGAAAAATAACTTTCTTATAATTAGATATAGATGTGGCATGCAAATATAAGGGTAGCCACTAAATCCCCTAACAATGAAGTTGAGTGGGTTGACTTTTAGAAAATGACATGATAAATGAGACTCACTAGTCTAAGAGTATTGTGTCGTTGTGATGGTCTCCCAACTGATTTTACAATTTCATTACTGTGGGAAACAAAATTCATGGTTCTTTGACAAAATGACATTTCATCTTTTGTTAGGGAAGAAATATAGACCTATTGGTGATGCTCTAACATATTCATAATGGTTTACCATAAATACATATATTGTAATTAAAAAAAATATTTTTACAGCCCGGGGCATCTCAAATTCTTGGCTCCGCCCCTGAATGTTCCCTTCTAAATATGTATTACACAGTTAATTGTTATTTTTCATCTTCACCTAGGTATTATCAATATTTGAAAGTTAAATAATTGGAGCCACTTTTATTGGAAATCCAAGCAACAGTCTGTTATCTTTCTCTTGCTTAATGAATATTTATTTCTTGAAGTAACATTTCTGTTACCACTGCCAACACCATGAGTTTATGTCAGTCATTTGTAAGTTTATATGAATAAAAATAAATAAATAAATAAATAATATTAATAATAAATATTAAAAAATTAGCTCGGGATTGGCGGGATTGAAAATCTTCATCCCATCCCATCACATTCTAGATCGGGATGAAATTATTCAATCTCATTAAGACCCGAAAAATTCGGGATGGGATTGGGATCGCGAGATGGGATACGCACCCCTTTTTTGTTTAAAGAGGGGGGGGGGGCAGGCCGGCTAGAAGTGCTGATATGCAGAAATTCTAAATGGCGAGGAAACCAGCGAGGGAGGGGGTGCAACCCTCCATCCCCCTCAGGATGCGCAAAGGGGATGAAATGCACACATCCCAAGGGCGATGGAGGGTTGCACCCCTCCCTCGCTGGTTTCCTTGCCATTTAGACGGAATCGCTGATACGATGGAGAAAACATTGTTCACAATGTATCACATTGGAACACGTCTAAATGGCGAGAAAACCAGTGAGGGAGGGGGTGCAAACCCTCCATCCCCCTTGAGAAGGCAAGGAAACGGGTGAGGGTGGGGTGCAACCCTCTTCACACATCTAGAGGGAGATGGAGGGTGTTCCCTCCCTCGCCCTTTTCCTCGCTAATAAGACAAACTCCATATTGAAACATGGGTTTATTGTGGGAATGTGTGGATGTTTTGAAGTGACATCACGAGGGAGTTAGGTTTGGTAGGTGTCATGAGATGGTAATGCCACACCTCATGCATCACTAAACTATTGTTTTCATGTACATATAAAGAGGGATACAGTTAAGTGAAAAAAAAAGTATAAAGATCTCATTTTACAGTATATTAGGGTGTTCATTTTTCTATCAATTGTACGAAGCTTTGATCAATTGAACGATACATGATTATTATATTTCAATTTGATCTAACGGTATTTAAGCATGAAGCTTGGCTTGGGTAATTTTTCTTCGCCTTTTTTTAGGATAATGTGATTGTTACATCTAGTGGATGTTGCCTAACAAGAAAACACAGTTTCCATCGAGGCGTTTCATACTTGGAATTCAAACTTTGTTTAAATCTCAGACCCCTCATCACACACATTACAATATCACACACGTTGAAACACGGGTTTGAATAACAAAGACTCATGTGGTGTTTGATAGTATCAGTGATGGTGGTGTTGATAATTGGGCAAATTATAGGTTGATTTTTGTCATGAATACACCACTCACATAAGGACAAAATCCAAGCCACCAGAATAAGCAAGAAGAGATAGGCTCAATACTAAGATAACAATCAATATCTCCTCGGCTTTTTCTATTGACATTGATCGTTCCCAAAATTTTCTTCTAAAGACACAACGAAAGGTGGGCATGGCAAGTCAACGACGTCAAATTTTGTCTCAAGGTCTTATAAGGCCGAATTCCTGCTCCTGTAGGCAAAATCGTCAAGTTTCTGAAGGCCGGAAACCACGCCAAGCACGTTAATATACCTTCTCGACATGTTCGAGTATCTTGCAACTGAGGACATTGCTTATGATTTCAAATTGATTTGTTTGTCATTAAACTATTAGAGTATTTTTGTTAAATAATACCCAAACTCATAGGCTTATTCACAAGAGTCAACCTCAAATATCTCCAGCGTGTTTTTTTGTTGAAGTTCCTTGTCTCTTTGTGTTGTTTATATTATACATTGATTTTTTTAGAACCTAAAACCTTATTGAAAATTGCGTAAAAAGACCAAACATATATAGATGGGGTGAAAAACATACCAAACATCAAAGTATGTGCGAGAGACCAACCTATATATGAAATAATGAGTTTTCCTGGTGGTTTGGCAAATGAAATAAACAGAAAATAAAGATATGGGTGGTAAGCTAGGTGGTGCTGAGTTAATTTCATGTGGTTGATGTGAGTAGGTGTGCATGTGTGCTATTATTGTTGAATGTTGTATTGTATGTTCTCAATGTGGTTTTGGATTTTCTAGGAGAAATTACTTCCTACATGTGGCAAATTCAATTCATCAAATTATAGTGAGGTGTGGGCATAATTGCTTTCACCCAAATAGGTGTCTATTATAACAATTTGGTTGTCAGACACGAATCTTTTGATAGGTATTGCTATTTCGAAGTAGGTAATCAATTAAGCACAAACATTATTTGTTGCATTTGTCACAATGATCATTGTTTTTTGCCATGTCATCCCACTAAAATGGGCTTACTTAATAAATGACTTTTGTGAAACAAAGCAAATCTGCTATCCATAACATAGTTAATTATACGCGTATTTATATGTGTGGATTTTATTTCTTAAGTGTCATGTGCATTGCACGCCTCATAGAGAGTTATTCTATTGATCAAATGACACTTCTCTTATGGGTGAATGAATTATATAAAAGATGACAACTTACAAAGTGGTAGTGAAAGTAATCACCCAAGAGCATAGGTGAGAAGTAGTCATAACACTTACCACATGGTTCAAAACTTCTACATGGTACAATGATAAAACTCATGCGATGGATATTGATAATCCTTCTAAGGATGACGTTTGTCATAAATGTAGTAAATGTGGTCATTGGTCACATGTTTGTCATGCAACAATAGAAGCAGTAGATAAATATTGAGATTTATTTAAAATTAAAGAGAGAAAATTTGATACAGTGGGAAGATAATAATCATTGTTTCTTTCATTCTTTGAATTTACTCCTGTTGCAGCAAAATAAAAAAAGTCTTACTTTACTCATAGTTTTGAGTTAGTTATTTGAATACTTATAGCACCAGACAATGAAAAGGATCTAATGAAAAATCATTGTCTCTGATATTTTCTGAAGTAAGTGTCAATTTTAGCTGTAAAAGATAGAGGTAGAAAACATGCAAAATATAAATACTCCCGAGTATGAGGCAACTCCAGTAGAGATAGTCATTAGCCAAAGTAATCACCCCAACAGTGATGGTTACCACAATGTTACTACATGTATAATACTTATTTATAAACCACCTGAAGTGGTCTAGAACACCTACTACTTGTGAAACATAATTGTCATAGATGATGTTATATTAGAATAGTTGTTGTCACTTGCGAAACACGTGCAGTATATTATGTTTTGATTTTGTAACACCCCTGAATTTCATAAAACTAATTCATTTTATTTTTTGAATAAAATAAAATAGGGTTACATTTAATTGAATTTAAGTTTCAAAAATTGGGGTTTATTTGGTGAGTTTAGAAGGTGGATGCTTTCAAAATTCTAGTAGGGTGGGGGGGGGGGGGGGCAAGTAGCCACCCAACTATAAGAGAAATTTTTTCTCCTTCACATTTTTCTTCTTCTCATTGGCGGCGAGCACAGTCTGTGATCGCCCGTCGCAGCCGATCCCACCACCCTAAAAGCCTTCCTTTTTTTTCTTTTCTCCTTCCTTTTTCTTCCATTTTCTTCCTTATTGTTTCTTCGTTTCTTTATCTGTTGACGATGAAATGAAGAAGCGAATGGGAAGATGGTGGTTGGATGCGATGGAGCAAGGGAGAGGGAGGGCGAGATATTTCTCTCCTTGCGTGAGACAGATTTGAGGTGATGATGAGAGAGAGGCAAGATGGCGAGGTCTCAGTGGTTATGCGGTGATCAGGAGGCGAGATGATGGAGAGATTTTGATCAGTGGAGAGATGTGATCGACCTGCTGATGTGCCTCTATGGATGTCAATGGATGATATCGATGGTCTGTTTGTGTGCGATGGGGGCTGGGGTCTGTTTGATTTGCAATGAAAAAAAAATGTGATAGAGAGACTGGATGGAGACAGTGGGTTTGACTGTGATTTTGTGGTGGACTGGATTGTTCACAAATGGTCTGGCGAGATGGGGGACTGATGTTGGAGATGGAGGATTGCGTGGTGGTCCGATGGCGATGGAGAGGTGTTGGTGACTTTGTGAATGGTGTGGACGCCATAAGAATTAAAATAAGTGAGTCTTCTTTATACTAGTTCATATTTTGTTGCAATTATTATTGGAATCATGATTAGGTTTTTGGTATGTGAGTTTCCTTGATTTCTTTGTTTCGTTTCGTCGATCTGATATTCAGATCGGAAGTTTTGTTCTAGTTTTACGAATGTAGTAGATCTGATTAGCTATTTTGCTTGGAACGTCGTAGTGGTTGTTTGATTTATTCGTTTTTAGACCAATCTTTAGTTTTTTTTTTTAAAAGCCAATTTTGGATTAGTTTATTAGAGACTTGATTATGTTAGTAGATCTGTGATGGGTTACTTGACTAGTTTAATGCCTTAATTAGCCCAACAATAGCTTTTCAGTGTTATTGAATTCTAAGCTGAATTATTTGGATATAATTTACTGTGAGCGTACTGTCCCAGTTCCGCTTCCCTGTTAGCTTGTTTGCACATTTGGTTACGACGTTGCAACTTCATATTCTTATCTTGTTATTGTTTGAATCTTCCATTAGCAATGGGGTTAGTTTCTAAGTAAATTGAAGAGTTTGCCAAACATATGATTGAACTAAATCAACTAGACGTTTTTGTGGTTAATTGAATACCACTTTCAAAGTTTCATAAATGTTTTCTTAACACAGTTTCATAAATGAATGTTTTGTTGTTGACTTGATTCACTTATCTGAGATATACATCATGAGACCATTGATCCAAAAGCTAGATGTTCTTGTGAGTAGTGCTTTGGAGGTGATGTTTTTTTTGTCTTCTGCTCATATTATGTTATTTAATCACCCTAGGTGGTATGCAAATGTCGCTTCGTGTTAGCTAGCTTCATACTCAATGTAGTCTATTTAACTATTCTACTTCCTTTGTATTGATATTTAGTTTCAGTGTTTTTCATGAAGTTGACTTGGTTTTATTGGATCATTTTTACTTTAAGAAAATGCATTACAGTGTGGCTCGGGATTCATATGTTCAATTTGATGCCCTAGTAATTTTCTCTATTGGCTTAGTTGCCAACACTGACTGTGTGCATCTGAAATGATTAAATTTCCCCAAAAATGATAGGTGGATTGATTTACTTATGAAGGACAAAATGTCACTTGATCGCAATTTTGGTTATAGAGCATGATTTATGAATATGTTATGTTTCCCCGGAAAAAAAAATGGGTGGATAGATGATAAAATGTCATTGTGGAGGAATTCTGAAATATCCCAAAATGAATGATATTGTTAAACTTTGATTGCTGAAAAATTCAAAACACATGGAATTGTATCACTTAGAACTACCACACCTCTTTGGTTTATAATTTCCCCTCTCCTACTTAGAGAAACTAAATAACCTGCGAGTTATCTTGCTGAGGTGGGGCGCCTATTTCCTACTAGAGAAACTAAAATAACCTATGGGTTAGTCTTGTGGAAATTAGGTGAATTTGTATGCCTAAAATAGGCTTTGATAGTTATCCGTAAAAAATGTGACGTGAGTTTATGCGCATTGATAGCCCAAGAGTGGCTTTTGGTACTCATATAGTTAGGAGTATCCGCGATGCATGCCTGTATGTGATGTCCCCACTTGGGCATGGATGACGGAGAAATCCTCCTTTATATGAGAGAGGCATACGGGCATGTATGTTCGACACGGAGGTGGTGCGAATGTGGTATCGTCTAAGTGATCAATCCGTTAAATGATTAACCAAATTCAAATAAAAATGAATAAATTACGTTTACATTGTTTCTAACATTTTTATGCAGGATGACAAGTCCAATAATATTTCTGCAGGTCAGACTTGCCATAGTCAACTCTTATAGGGTAAGTACAAGTAAATACATTTTTACTTAATTTGGGACGATGACATGATTGTCTCGATGACACCTTTGCCTCGTTGAGGAACTACCTATTGGTGTGATGGTTTGTTGTTTGTGTTTAGCTTGATATTTTTCACATGCGAATTTATTGATTTTGGAATGAAGATTACTCACACCAGCTTTATTGTTGATCTATGTGAGCTTTGCTTCTTGGGTACATTCCTTTGGGAATGCAGCCGATTAGCCTTTCAGGTATAGAGACTTTTGAGCAGCGTTACGGGAGTTCCGCTAGTGGGGCTAGCGACGTCAGTTTTTCCTGGTTAGAGTTTTTATTTATTTCAGTAATTAAATCATGTTTAAGTTGTCGTTGTTGAATGTTTATGTTGTTATTGAATTTCACGTCCCGGGTTTTGGAGAAACGGATAATCCTACGTGGATTTCGGGATTTTTCGTTTTCTTCGAAAAATCTGGGTGTGACAGATTTGTTTGATTTATTAAGTGCATACATTTTCTTTGTTCACCTAGCAAACTTCTTATTAGATGATCTCATATGTGTTTACATGTCACACATTATTTTGTTTAGCGCATAAGTTTCATCCCCTTGTATCTACTCTATATAATTTGACGATGTAAGTAAGTTTGCTTTCAGTTTTTTATTGTTTTTGCTCATCGATGGGGATTGTTGTTGCACAATCTCGTCCTGCATGGACAAAATGGTTTGGTGCAGATTTAAGTTACACGTCTTCACCTTGTTGGAAGACCTTATTTTTTATAATCTAAACTACCCCATAGTGCTTAGAAAAATGTAGTATTGCATATTGCGAAACTGCTTAGCCTTAGCCCATACGCGGATTGTCACTTTTAACTGGTGTCATTTTTACTACTAGGTTTGTAGACTCTCAGTTTTCTACAGAACCACATAGCTGTGTGGAACGGTATAAATATGAGAATTTAAACACAACCATTTACATGAAAATCCCTGAAGGATTTACTTTGTCTGAAGCAAAGTCAAGAAATATTTACTTGATAAAACTAATACCTGCCTTATATGGTTTGAAAGGATGTGGTATAATTGTCTTATAGTAAATATTTTTGTAAGGCAGCTTATTCAAATTTGTGCATATGTTTATTAAGAAATAGGTAATGGAGCCCAATCGAATGTAGAGGGAAAGATGTAGCAATGCAAACATGTACAATCAACAATTCTACGCAACTAGGGTTGGCAGTCATTTTTTGGCCAGGTTTTGGACGCTTTACACTTCTACCCTTTCTATATGTGGTGTTCGTGGTTGTGTTTTAAAGAGAATGGGTAAAAAGTGTAAAAAAACCAAAAAACCAAAAAATGGCTAAGAAACCTGGCTAGCTAGACTTATTCCCGCTGGCTAGACTTACTCCATGTACAATTCTAGCCAGCTAGTTCTGCTGGCCAAGTTTACGCTAGGAAGTGATGCAAAACACGTGCTCTGGAGAGATAAACGGAGAGACACTCAACTCATGTGCATTTCTTCTTTCTGCCAGAACCACCCCAAACGCCCAAAAAACTTCTTCTCTATGTGAAAACAACAATTCTAAGTAGCCAGGGAACACAACCATTTTTTGGCCAGATTTTGGGCTTTTTCACTTCAACCCCTTATATAAATGATGTTTATGGTTGTGTTTTAAAGATAAGGGGTAAAAGTGTAAAAAAAAAAACCAAACCTGGCTAAAAAAATGGATGGGTTTCCTGCCTGCCTAGACTTATTCATGTGAAAAACACCCTGTAAAATCTCCCCATTCCTCTTCCTTACTTCAACCCAACAGATACCAATCAACACCAACCCCAATCTTCACACTCTCAAGTGCTTCAGACCGATTTAAGCAAAGCCCAGGATTCCAACTTAGATCAAGATTTCTCCCTAACCTTGTGTAGAGATGACCCAAGGTGTATGAGAGAGGTGAGACTAAACATTTGGTCTAGGATTTTCCCATTAAGTTGGTTTTTTGACAATGTGAGGATTTTAAGTGATTTGAGTAAGGAGATTTGAAGTGGTATTGGTCCTATAAGTGATGGGTTTGATCTTAAACTTAACTGTTGGAGAGAAAAAGTAGAAGAACCATGTGGAAGTATAGTGATAAGCACCCAAAACATCGATTTTTACACCCCAAAATATATGATTGTTAAGTTCAATTATCAAATAAAAATATCTCATTACGTGTATTTTGTGCATTTTGTAGGAATTCAAGTACAAATCTCAAATCATGCATAAAGTGGCACAATAAGACTAAATTCAACAACTAGAAAGCCCAATGAGAGTTCAAATGCATTAATAAGGATTAAAGAATTTCAATCCCAAGACCCATGAAATCAAGCCCACAAAGCAACAACAACTACGAATATCAAAAAAATCAATATGAAGATTTGGACGTCCACATGGCCAACTTTATCATAAAATAATCTCTATAAGACATGTTTCTTTATTCAACTCCAACATCATTCCTTATTTCATTCAACCATGTTTCCTTATTTAACTCAAACCATGTTTCATTCTTTCACTCAACCATGTTTCCTTATTTCACTCAAACTATTTTTACCTATAAAAGCCCCATACATGGAATTCGTAAAGGATAGTTTTTCTTAGAAAAAAAATTGTTGTATTTTTTGGCTTTATATTTTTGCTTGGCAGAAAAGTGCATATACTACATTTTAATTTCATTGAAGAAATAAGTTTGATCTCTGTTTCTCCTTTTCATTTGTTTATCTTTCTTCTTTAACTTTTAGTTTATTCTCACCATCCATTATTTTACTATTATTTTTATTCTTTAAATTAAAAATCTGATTTGTCTTCTGATCCACGTGAAGTAGTTCATAACTCCTACTTCCACTACGCATTGTTGAAGTGTATTGCAGGTTGAAGGAAAAAAATAAATAAAAACAATAGTTATTTATTTTATTGATGTCGAAAATCATGCAATGACATTAACGTCGGTTTTTGGCATCAATCAAATAGCGTCGTTGCACATCACTTGGTGAAGGAAGACGTTCTTGAAGATACAACTTTGGAGACAATAGAGAAGATTTTTAATTTCTTTATTTTTTCCATTTTCTTTAAATTTTTTTGTCATCTTTATACGTTTTTTGGGTAATTTTCAGCATATAATAGAAACAACACAGCAATAGACGGCTCAAACAGTTTTCGTTTAACGTGAAACTTTTACAGCAAATTTCATGAAACTCCCCTAAACTTCTGTAATTTTTGAGGTCGATTGTCTGTTGAACAAATTTGTTTGGAAATGTGGGTGATAAAGCTGATGAATTGCCTAAGACTTGCTTGAAGACTTATTTATTTATTATTTATAGTTTCTAGTGAGGAAAAGAGTTTATTCCTTAGTAACTTTTTTTTAATATGCCTCAAATGATTGAGTGCAACTTGTAATAGTTATGCATTATTTTAGCATTAGGTTGATTGTTAGTTTTAGGTTAGAATTAATTCACTTAAAAAAACAAAAACAAACAAAAAAATTTATGACTTCTTGACCAACACCATTAAACATATTTGCATGTATAATTGCTTGATTATGTGTTTATTTATTTAGATAGCAATCGAAGTCAGAAATAAAATTTTAAAATAATAATAATAATAATGTTTTTTTTAAAATAGCTAATTTTTTGTAGTGGACAATCAGTGGTGTTGTGGGAGAGAGAGAAATTGCTTGAACCTAGGAGGAGTAGCTCTCAAATAACAATTCTTTCTAACGTTGGAGACTTTGTGTCCGAGTTCACAAGTTAGTAAGTGTCTCTTTTAGACACATTATTTTAGTGGCTTGGGTGCTGAGTGCAAATCAATTGGACATTACTTGGTGTTTGTTTATGTTTCTGCATCTTAATGAACTGCATGGTTGCTTACGTTAATAAACTACCATAAACATATAGGGCAGATTTGACCCTGTTTTTGAAACTGGTGGGATTTCATCACCCACCTCATCACTCCAGCTATGTGAAACCAAGGCACATAACAAAATCAACTAAGATTAAAGCCAACTAAAACGATGTTCATAGGACAACTAAGACCAAGGTTATTCTCCTGAATTTTATGTTGACTAGAGCTAAATGTGACATTGGGTTTAATCATTCAATGAACTCCGAGAGGCCACTGCCACATGGATAACTCAACCGGTACGCCATCACTAGTAAGTTGTGGACCGCAGAATGACGTGGTGTAATTAACAGTTTTGGCTAGGAACACACACCCTAAGTACGTATTTGACACGCATAATTCTCATATCAATCGATCTACAGAGCAATAGCACATGTACAGTTTTTAATTAGACCACGTGATCTCCTGTCACTTGTGCAATAATCCGGCTTCTTACAAGCGTAACTCTGACCTCCTGATTTTGGACTTTGTACTGTTGGATACAAGCTTTTAGGATCATCTGTTAGCACCCTATATAATCAGGCAATAATAGATAACAGCGTAATGCCTGCTAGTTTCAATCAATCTTGTCCCTCACAGATTAACAAGATAAAATCTCATTAAAACGTTGTTTGCTTAGATTTGGCATTTGTATGGTTCAGAAGTTATTGTTGCTTATGTATTTCTTTTTAGCAATCGTCTAGGAATATTTGATCTTGTGTTTTGTCACTGTCATTTTTCCAATCCATTTTTTTTCCTTTTTATGAAAGTTTGGGAATGACCCAACAAACGCTTGGTTCGTACCCAAAAATTTTCTAGCCACCCTAATCCACTTTTTGCTTCTTCACCACACTCATTTACACCTACCTCCCTGCACTCTCCAATCAACACTAAAATGGAAGAACATCCAATTTTAAAATACAATGTTCCCCTTGCTGCTAATGTGAACAGATGCATTGAGTTTCCCCATATCACAATAGCACAATTTGAGATTAGACCACCTGTTATTAATATGTTGTCGAAGTTTCATGGGCATGATCGAGAAAGCCCCATATGTCCATATTGGAAATTTTCTTGAAGTTTGTAATACTTTTAATAACCAAAACATAGATGAGAAAAATGTCAGACTTCGCTTGTTTCCTTTCTCTCTTAATGACTGGGCCACCTCATGAACAAATTCCCTCTCTACCAATTCTATCAAATCATTGGAGGATTTAGTTAGAAAGTTTCTAGAGAAGTACTTCCCCATGAAAAAGACATTAGAAATTAGAAGAGAAATTGAGGAGTTTACTCAAACACATGATGAACTTTTTTATGAAGCATAGGACCACTTTCAAAATTTACTCATCAAGTGCCCCCGTCATGGCTTTGAAAAATGAGTGCTAGTGCAGAGTTTCTATAATGGATTGATTGTCGAATCCATGCATTAAGGGAAATTCATGCGTAAAACTGGTACTGATGCTTATACCTTTCTAAGTAAACTTGCTGATGATTCTCGACAATGGATTTCCCATAGAGACTTGAAACCTAGTTCTTCTAGAAAATCACGTCTATTTGTACCAAAGGAAAATCTTGAACCAGACAACAAAACATTTCTCAAGGACTTTGCTAAGAAAATTAAATCTATTGTGACAAAGTCTACCTCTGAAGCCAAAGAGCATACTCATAAGCTTTGTACATTTTGCCTCAAAAGAGATCATATAGATTCTGATTGTCTTTTAACTTCAGGTGGAAATGAACCTCCAGAAGAGGTGTGTGTATTTAACAGTGAACGTAAATCAAACACATTCGGTCAAACATAAACTTCTTCAAATCGACATCACTCTAACATTTCCTATGGTTCACGCACTTATCCCAAACAGGTTCAATATGGACCTCAATCTAACCAGTTGCAACAAAATTAATATCCACCACAGAGAGGACTTCTTTTATACCGGAAAAATCAGCCTGTGAACCTTTCTATGGTGCATGTCCCTTGTAATTCCTATGGTCAACCTCAACTTAGCAACTTTCGGGACTTGGTACCTCAAACTCAATATGACGCTCTTTTACTACCTCCAAAACCATCATTGAAGGATATGATGCACCAATTAATAACAACCAATGTTGTTAATTCCCAAGCCATTCACTAGCTTCAACAATAGTTGCAACAGTTGACCGTAAAAAGGGAAAACGGAACATTCCTCAGTCAACCCATCCCTAATTTAAAATGTGTTCCCCAAGCCCATGTCAATGAAATTGGTAGTAGTGTTGATTCACATGGAGAAGTTAAAGTTGTCACCACCCTTTGTTCTGGCCGAGCAATTGATAATGACATAAAACAACCCAAGATAACGGATGTAATTTCCAAAGAGAACATTCTTAAACCAATTGAGAACGCTAAATGTTCTTCTCAAACTAGTTTAAACTCACTCTCTCAACTTCCCGTAGAGCCAATAAAGTATATACCTAAGGCACATTTTCCCAAAGCCCTTTTATGTAATAAAAAATAGAAGCAATTTCAAGAAATACTAGAGATTTTTAAAAGAGTACACATCAACATCCCTCTTTTGTCTGTTATCCGACAAGTACCAATCTATGCAAAAAAAAAATTCAAGTACCAATCTAAAAAGAGAAAAATGGAAGTACCTGAAACTGCACGCCTTTCAAGCGATGTCACATCGCCTATTCAACAAACTGGAGTAGTTAAGTACAGGGATCCAGGAACCCCTACTGTACAATGTTTCATTGGAAAAGACTTTGAAAGTCGTGCTTTGATTGACTTAGGAGCGAGTGTAAATATCTTACCTTATCATATATATTTAGAACTTGGGTTAAAGGAGATGCAACCAACAAAGGTAGTTCTTAAGCTAGCATATGAGTCAAAACGATACCCTAAAGAAATAGTTCTGGATGTGATTGTTCAAGTTGCAGATTTCTATTATCCAATTTATTTCATCATCTTAAACACTAGCTCGAGCACAAATAATCAAATTTTTGTCATCTTAGGGCGACCCTTCTTAGCAACTACGGATGCCAACATCAACTGTAGAAGCGGTAACGTGTCTGTTTCCTTTGGGAACCTTAAGGCTGAATTGAATATTTTTAAGGGCTGCAACGGAGAGATGATATCGATATGATTGAGGAAGAAGAAGAAGTGTGTATGATTCGATCTTTTGAGTCTATGGCTCAATTGTCACCAGATGACATATTGCTTTGTTGTCTCTCACACTTTAGTATAAACCTAAATATGGATGAAGCTATTGAAGAGGTCAACAGTATGTTGGATAATGTGCCCATAATGCATATACCTAAATCCGAGCCATTATCACTTTATCAATATGAGAAAGAGTTGTATTCTTCATCTTTCTTCACAGGACAGTCACAAGAGAGTGACTCACCACAAGTACTTAGAAATCACTAGAACTTAAGACTTTACCAAATGAATAGAGATATGCATTTCTCGGTCCTGCGGAGAGTTATCCAGTGATTATTGCCTCAAATCTCACTGAGGAACATAGTGACAAGTTGTTGGAGGTCCTTAAAACTCACAAGCCAGCCATTGTTTGGAATATTCATGACATCAAGGGTGTTGACAGATCTCGTAAAAGAAGAAGTATTGAAGCTCCTGGATGCAAACATCATCTATGTTATCTCTGATAGCCAATGGATTACCCAATCCATGTGGTTCCTAAGAAGTCAGGAATTACAGTCGTTGAAAATGAGAACAATAAATTTGTGCCACAAAGAGTGAAAAAGGGATGGAAAATATGCATTGATTATCGTAGGCTAAACTCTAATACTCAAAATGATCACTTTTCCCTTCCCTTTATTGATAAGATGTTTGAGAGGTTAGCGGGTCATCCTTACTATTGTTTCTTGGATGGATATTCTGGATACAATCAAATCCCTATTGCACAAGAGGATCAAGAGAAAACCACATTTACTTGTCCTTATGGTACCTACACTTGTCATTGCATGCCTTTTGGGCTATGCAATGCACCCGCGATATTTCAAAGATACATGTCTAGCATATTCAGTGATATGGTGGAAAACTTTATTGAGATCTTTATGGCTGATTTTTTAGTATTCGGCTCATCTTTTGACCAATGCCTACATCACCTCTCATTTATCGTAGAGCACTGCGAAGAAAAACGTCTTGTTCTAAATTGGAAAAAGTGTCACTTCATGGTGAAATAGGGCATTGTTCTTGGGCACAATGTCTCTTCAAAAGGCATTGAAGTGGACAAAGCTAAGATTGATGTCATTTCATCTCTTTCGATTTCAAAATCTGTTAAAGATGTGCGATCTTTCTTGGGGCATGCTGGATTTTATCGCCGTTTCATTAAAGATTTCTCAAACATTGCACGCCCTTTGAACAATCTTTTAGCCAAGGATGTTCCATTTCTTTTTTACGACAAGTGCATAACTGCATTTCTGCATCTTAAATCTGAACTAGTCTCATCTCCTATCATCTGAGCTCCTAATTGGGCGCTTCTTTTTGAGATTATGTGTGATGTCTCTACGATGTAAGTGCAGTTTTGGGTCAGAAAGTTAACAAACTTCCTCATGTCATCTACTATGCTAGCAAAACTCTGAATGAGGCTCAACTCAATACTCGGCCACGGAGAAAGATATGTTAGCCATTGTTCATGCATTAAATAAATTTCATTCCTATCTCATTGGAGCTAAAGTTATTGTGTACACTGACCTTGCAACCCTTAGATACCTTCTTAATAATAAGGACACCAAACCTCGTCTGATCCAATGGGTTCTTTTGATTCAAGAATTTGATCTTGAAATACGAGATAAGTCAGGTATAGAAAATGTGATCGCTGACCACTTGTCTAGGCTAACATCACAGTCATCTACTAGTATCTTGCCCATTCAAGAGGACTTCTTAGATGAACAACTTCTCTTGGTAGAGCAAGAGCTACCTTAGTATGCCGACATTGTCAACTTTTTAGCAATTGAGAAACTCCCTTCACACTGGTCTAAGCCAAATCGTGACAAGTTTTATCAAGGGTCAAGTATTATTCTTGGGATGAGCAATATTTGTACAAATATTGCCTTGACCAACTTATCAGAAGATGTGTTTCAGAAGTTGAATAGTTGAGCATTCTCTCATTTTGCCATGATCAAATTTGTGGTGGGCATTTTAGTTCTAAGAAAACCGCAAAGAAGGTTCCCCAATCAGGTTTTTATTAGCCTACCATTTTTCGAGATGCCCATGAGTATTGTAAAGTCTGTCACCAATGTCAACAACTTGGGCGAATAAATTGTCGACACATGATGCCTCTGAATCCTATTCTAGTAGTTGAAGTTTTTGATGTTTGACCCATCGATTTTATGGGACTGTTTTCATCCTCCCATGGGTATCAATACATCCTTTTTGCAGTTGATTACATATCTAAATGGATAGAGGTCATTGCCACTAAGACCTATGATCAAAAATTGTTATTTCATTCATAAGGGAGTTTATCTTTAGTAGATTTGGCACCCCCAAGGGTATCATTAGTGATGGGGTAAGCATTTTTGTAACCGTGTTTTTGAGCATCTTATTAAAAAGTATGGGGTTACTCACAAAGTTGTCATTTCCTACCATCCTCAAGCAAGCGGTCAAGTTGAAGTCTCAAATCGTCAAATCAAGAACATCCTCGAAAAGACTATTAATCCAAATCGGAAAGATCGGTCTTTACGTATTTTTGATGTCTTATGGGCATATCGAACTACATTCAAAACTCATTTAGGGATGTCTCCCTATAGATTGTCTTTGCTAAACCTTGTCACATTCCTGTCAAACTCCAACATAGAGCTTATTGGGCTACAAATAGTTTAAACTTTGACCTCGATATGGCTAGTAAAAAACGGAAGTTTCAGCTAGATGAGCTAGAATAATTGAGGTATGATGCTTATGACTTATCCAATAACTACAAAGATAAAATGAAGTGGATACATGACAAAAATATCATGAGAAAAGAGTTTCATCTTGGTCAGAAATTCCTATTCTACAACTCTCGTCTTCACATCTTTCCAAGTACGCTAAAAACTAGTTGGTCCGGTCCATTCATTGTACATGATGTTAAAGACTACGGTGTCATCACCGTAGAAAATCCTACAAATGGTAGTCTCTTTCAAGTAAATAGACAGCGAATGAAGTCATACCATGAACTTCCCACAAGGTCAGTAGAAACCATTCAGTTGATTGATCTTAACTATGAGGATTAGTCACGCTCACAAATTCCTACTTCACTAAGCATGTTTGGGAACTAGTGCTACTAGGAAACATTCATTCATTCATTAAAAAAATATAATAATAAAAAATTAAAATTTAATAATACCGCCAATTCTTGTTTGAAGTGATGTATTTTTAATAATACATCACCCCCACCAACTCACTCTTTTTAATTGCAGGACGGTACAGATGTTCAACAAATCACTCGAGATAATAAGTTCTAATTTTTATTTCTCACTTTTCATTTCATTTGTTTAACACTGAGGACAATGTTCTATTTGTTTTGGGGTAAGGAGATTTATCAAAATTTATATCTCTTTTGAAAATCTTTTTCTAAAAATAAAATAAAATAAATGGCGTGGTATCCTAGCTATGATATGATTGGATTACTTGATTCATTACATTTAGGCAAAGAGTTGTTGGAAGTTTATTACTAGAGTAAATATTGCATTTGAGCATTCATAAACAAATAAATTTTTGCACAATGACCACAAATGTAGTTTGGAATACAGAAGTAAGTAACTTTTTTAGAATCTAGAGGAATATTAGTAGAGACTTTAACGTTGTAAGCTGTCAGACCTTTCATTTTATTCAGAGTGTTTTTACACAACTCCGAGTCATATGATGACTTAAAATTTTATTGGACATTAACTTGTTGTGAAATCCCATTATTCTTTTTTTTTATTGGTCACTGAGGATGACATCATTTTTTAGTTAAGAGAAATATAGGTCTTGTAGTCTATTTGGGACTTATAACCATTACCAAATCTTAGAAGGTAAATTAGGCATCTCTTGTCCATCTGAACTTTCTCAAAATCATTTTGATAAACATTTCATCAAATACCAATGTGAACCTTTATTTTGGTTTATTAGATATATATATATAATAATAATAATAATAATAAATTATTTTTGAAAAATATTTCTGAAAAATGGGAGTGCAATGTAAAAATTTGAAGTCCAAGTTACTTTAAATAAATAAATAAAAAAGTCCAAATTACTTTTAAAAGGTTGTTTTGGTGTGAGTGAAACAGGGGAAGAAGAAGGCAAATTTGAGGCAAGGAAGATCAAAGATTTGAGAAGGAAATGTGGCAGTGCTTTTGCAGGTTGGGTTAGGATATGAACCAAAATCAAGCCTAGAGACATGGAGGTGATTGTCTGGGCCTTGTTTGCACTCATGAAGAGCCTGGTTTATATGGGTTAGGATAAGAGACTCCAATTTTTGTAAGAAGACATGGTCTCCATGATCTTAAACAAGGCAAAGCTATCGATGTTATTTGGCTGGAAATTTTGTTTGGGATGTGGCTGCAGTTGTTGTTGTGGTGGTGGAGGTGGTTTTTGTCATAAAAATTATTTGTGAATGACGGAGGTGGAGGTGGAGGTGGAGGTGGAGGTGGTGGTTTCTTGTTATGGCCATTGGTGATTGGGTGAGAAATAGTCAAAGGTGTGATGGCTCAGTGGTTGAGAAATGATGAATAGTATCACTAGGTCACAGGATCGAGAAAAAAAAAGGCGGAGAGAAAAGCAGAACAAGCAATTTGAAAGCATGTGCTTTGCTTCACCTCCTGAAGCAAATTTGGTCAGGAGACCTAGCCGTGTAGAATTCCTCGGAGTTAGTCTAGGCAGCTAGGGCTATCAGCCTTTTTTTTTGTTAGGGTTGGACTCTTTTACACTTTTACCCTTTCTCTTTAAAAACAATCACAAACATGAGGTAAAAGTGTAAAGAGTCTAAACCCTAGCCAAAAAATAGTTGATAGCCCTAACCGCCTAAAATTTGTGAATTCCTTGACATGTATGACATCAGTCCGTCTAGAGAGCTAGGACAGACATGCGCCAGGGATCCTCAATACTCTCCATCATCTTAGAGTAATTCACCGATCAAACACAAACACACACACACACACACACACAAAGCCCCCTGACTCTCTAGTATTTTTCGTATAACATTGTGGTGTACCAAGGACTAACTGCACCATTGCCAAATGGGATCCTGCCTACACTGGAAATCATGAATATGTGTGCCACTGGATGTAATATCTCAGCTATTCATTTGAGTTGTGGGTGGTTTAGTTTAGCAAGGATGATCAACCCCAAGGTGTTTAATCATCTGCGATACGATGATTGCTTGGTTAATAATGGGAAGATTTTGGTGAATGGCGGTATTCTCTCGTTTCAGAATGCCAATACCTACAAATATACCCACTTTCGGTGTCATCGGTTAGATGCAAACACTAAACAGAAATTCTAAATGTCGCGGAAGTGGGCGAGGAAACGAGCGAGGGGAGGGAGGTGGCGGGGTGGGGACCGTTCATCTCTCTCGGGATGTGTGCCGTCTTTTTTGGCACGCTCATCCCAAGGGAGGTGAACGGTCCCCACCCTACCACCTCCCTCCCCTCGCTCATTTCCTCGCTCGTTTCCTCGCCATGTAGAATAACTCAACACTAAAACACTTGATGCGAGAGTGAGTGAGTTTGGGAGGTTTGCTTGTGTTTTAGTTTTTGATTTTGCTTGTAAAAGATCATTTTTTTTAAAGCCTAGTCTTGCATTTTGATGCATCATGAACCAGTGTCAATGAAAATACTATTAATTATTTAATGACGTAATTTGAAATGAAAGACCTTGGCAGAACAACTTTTGTTTTGGCCCGTAGATTAATAGAATATTGATCAATCAATTGATGTATATTGACAAAATTTGTAGTACTTTTAACATGGAAATGAATTTTACCTACACAAATTTTATCTTTTCCAAGAAAGCATTTCCTCCGGAAAAAAAAAGAAAAAAAACTATTCGTTGTCGTGGGAAGAGAGTTTGATCCACATGTTCTTGCCATTGAGATGATTTTTGCCAAAGTGAGACCCCATCAATGCCATTAAGCTATGAGGAAATGGGCATAGTTTTGAACCCCTTCCATTGTTTGTGGCCTCTGAAAATTAAACTTAGAACAGGATTGAAACTGAAAAAGTTTGCTCTCTTGAATAAAGTCTAATATATTGAAAATTAAACTTAGAACAGGATTGAAACTGAAAAAGTTTGCTCCCTTCCATTATTCCCCTCTTGATGCACCTTTTGTGCAACTCTTCACAAGACAGCTCAGAAACTGGAAGAAAGCCTAATTTCATCACTAGTTACTAATTCTATTTTCAGTTGATTGTCATTATGATTGAAATATTGTAATACAATTATCAATGAACAAATCCTTCAAATGGGCCAAACTGGGGTAAACCAAATCTCTATACTATAAAGAGAAACCAGCCACCTTACTATGTACAGTGTGCACACCAGTGATAGTGCATAGTTTGAACCAGTGTCGAATGATGCATGTGGATTTAAGTGGCAACTTAAATTGGAATCATGATATTTCTAAGGGTTCTAATTGTCTCCTTCATCTTCAATTATCTTCATCTTCGCTTTCAGTCTTGTCTTGATTTCGGTATTTAATCAAATTATTGCCTGAAAATTCTCGCAAGTCAGAGTTTGAGGTTAAGCTTAGAAACTAAGCTGTGATTGCTGTTAATGTCGTCCAAGATGCTTCCTGATTTGAGTAAATTTTGTGGCTGATTTGTGAGCAACCTACAATATCTTGTGGCGTAGCATTACACAACTTAATGCATTATTAACCATTAGGGTTGAGATGATCCGCGAAATAGGGTTATATCTGTTGTTGTCTAGTTAGCAAAATGATATCACCAAAACCAACTTTTATAACCAAAACTTGATTAATAAAGGCTGCATTCTATTTAAAAATCAATCCTGCCAAAAATCTTAATCTTCACACATCAAATATGTAGGAGAAAATTAAGTCAGGAAAGTCAATAGAACAGAGAAAAAATGGGGAGTAAGCAAATAATTAAAAAGCATCATCATGACAACCATGATAACTTAGCTCTTTAACTGATTAAACAAATCAACCATCAATTATGCCATACATTCCTAATTGTTTTGTTAACTAGTTTATGTCAATTTGTTAATCTAATCATCATTTTATAACAAGGACCAAACACATTCATAAGTAAGTTTTTAGGGTCCCCATCCCACCCCAAGTTCACCCCCTTTACACCCTTTCTTTTCCTTCTTGTTTAATCCACTCAACTCAACATCCATTGACCCTGCATTTACAGAATGTTTCATACTTTATAGGGTCTATAATATTAAGATAATTACATTATTATTAATTCTTTTTTTTAGATGAGATGCCTGAAGTTTTAAAAAAGGATTTTGTTTTCTCATTGTTAAAATTTTACGAAAATAATAGGAAATCAGGTTTTTCAACCAAATTCACTTGGCGTGATCTTTCAAATCCCTAAAGTGTTTGTATATTTTCATCCATATCATCCTGATTGCAAAACCTAATTCTTGTACTCTCTCTAAAATTTAAACAAGACTTGATACGGCCCTCTCGTCCTCCCCTCCCCTTCAATCATGGTCTCATTCCAAAAGGCATGAAACCATCATATTGTCATATAGACTTTAAAGGCATCTTAGTTTGGTAGCTATGGCTTTGGATTCCCTACTTTCAACCAGGCTCCTTTGTCATCAAAGCAAAGTTTGAGAAGAGCATCTCATAAACTCAAATCTTCTTAAAAGGTCTAGCCTCATTATTAATGTCATCACCTGATCTAGCTAGTTGAGTAGTTTATATCATTTGCATGTATTACTTACAAAATGCAACAACAATTGAACTCATATGGTTAAACCCGTGTTCGAAAAAACTCGTGTAAAAAATTAATGTGGTAATCACAATGTCATTTGACTTCGGCAAGTTTATCAATAATGTGAAATCGTGTTATTTTCGTGATAAGTTCGCATCGTCCACTGATTGCGCTTGTTAGTGAAGATATATAGACTACTTTTCTTTCATATAGGTTGTCATTTGAAGCAAAAATTAGCTATGATATTTGTTTTGTACATCGATAAACAATTATTCGTATAATCAGTAGTAGGGTTGGAGCTTTCAAATCCATCAAATTCCATATACATTTCAAAAATAAGCTAAAGAAATTGTCTATATAGTTCCTATATTGCCATAATTTGACTATGAGAGACCCTTACAACCCCTCCCTCCAATCACTCCCAAGAATCTGACCAATTTGATTTCCATAATTATATCAAATAAATATGTACACAACTGAGTTTTAGTCCAAATTTTACATGATTGAATGCCACAGATGTGACTGTGGTGAAATAGACAATATCATTAAAAGGATTTGATAATCTCATTGAAGTGAAATAAGTAAGTTATTTAGTTGACTTAAACAAAGGAAAAGGACAAGTAAAGCAATGGTAAAAAGCTAAGTAGTGATTAACTAAACAAGTTAGTTGGGAACAAAAAGTTTCACTTTCATAATTAGACATGATGATCACTTAATTACTAATAGAGAAATTCTAAATGGGGAGGAAACCCATCATTTAGTGACATGTGAAGGCCCAGATGGATTGTTGGATTGAGGGGGCTCGTCTGAATGTGACTTCATCCTGCACATTAATTTCATTCGTCGGAGTTTGATAAAAGCAATTTAACGGCTCTTTCTGTCTCTCACTACTCACTTATTAAAATTAAATTACATTTCACTTATTATAAATTAAACCACATTTTTCATTTTTTTTCACCAAAATCTACACACATCTCGAGAAAAATTAAATTTTCAAATTTAATAAAACACACATCTCTAAGTAAATCTAACGGTTCAAATTTAATAGTACACTTATCTCGAGAAAAATCTAACGACTCAAATTTAATAATTTACACATCTCGAGAGATATTCTCGAGATAAATGCATAATTAAATTTGTTACGTTAGATTTACCTAGAGATGTGTTTCCACACTCACTTAATTTTTTTCACCAAATAGAACACACGTCTCTAGGTAAATCTAACGGTTTAAATTAAATATTACACTAATCTCGAGAAAAATTTAATGGTTCCAAATTTAATAGAACGCACATATCAAGGTAAATCTAATGGTCCAAATTTAATAGTACATAGTACAAAGCATTTCAGTCCAAATTTAATAGTACATACATGTAAAATTTAATTATGCACTAATCTCGAGAAAAATATATGATTCAACACGTACCTTGAGAAAATCTAACGTTTTACACGCATCTCGATAAAAATAGACGGTTCAACACTCATCTCGAGGGAAAATAAACAATTTAAATTTAATATTACACACATCTCTAGGTAAATCCAATGGTTCAAATTTAATATTACATTCATCTCGAGAAAATTTTAACAGTCCAAATTTAATAGTTCACACATCTCTAGGTAAATCTAACCGTTAGATTTTGGAAAAAGATCAAATTGTTAGATTATTCTCGAGATACGTATTGAACCGTTAGATTTTGGTAAAAATCTTTATTAAATTTAATGACACAAATTTAATTATGCATTTATCTCGAGATGTGTGAATTATTAAATTTGGGTCATTAAATTTTCCTCGAGATGAATGTATTATTAAATTTGAATCGTTATATTTACTTTGAGATGTGTGTTCTATTAAATTTGAACCATTTAATTTTTTATCTAGATGTGTGTAAATTGTGGTGAAACAAAAAAATAAGTGAAAAATGTAATTTAATTTGTAATAATGAATGTTTTAATTGGCGCATGAGCCCCCTCTCAATCCTTGGTTTTGCTTTGCTTTTTATCCTTGGAAATGAAGGTAGAGTACATTTGAGATTTAATAATTCAGATGGGCATATAGTTTGGTTTTTTTTTTTTTTTGAAATAAATGCTGAGTTTAGCTTTAGATTCATGCCTAAAAGGAACACTCTGAATTTTGTGATCCACTTAATTAAATGTGTTGAAGACTTTATTATCTTCATATTCGTTTCTAAGGCTCACAACTTTTACCCCCAGTTCAATAGGGTTTAGATTCACAACATTATCTCTTATAAAATGTATGTTTGTTTAGAAAAATTAATATACTGTGTCACAAACTAAGTAGCAAAATTGGCGATTAATACATTAGATCAAGGTATGTTTTTTGAAAATCTTCACTAAAAATCATAATGAAGAAATCGGTGAAATCAGCCGAGTTTTGGTAATAACTTGGACTCGAACAAGTTAATCGGAACCTCAAGTTTTGGTCTTTTTTTTTTTTTTTTTTTTTTTCTTTGGGATTTCATTTTGCTTTATGTGTTAAAACACATTTGAAATGTTTGGGATTTTTTTTTTTTATCATAACTTTATTTTGACAATTGTAATGCTCATTTATATATGATATGTATTAATATTAGAGTATGCTTCGTGCCTTTGACACTTCACATAATTTTATTTTTGTTAAATATTTTGTACTGAACACCTTCGTCACTATCCTCATTTTCGCTTTCAATATTTGAAATGTAAGCCTATTATGAGATCAAAATATATATTATAAACTTTAGGTTAGACTCAGTCAAATTTGAATCAGTTGAGGAAAAATTTTAAATGTCGATAATGAGTTCTTTCCCAATCTTTGAATTCGCCAAAACGCCGAGATGGCCCCTTATTTTTTCGAGTATGATCGATATATTTCATTGCTTTGAAAAATATTAAAGACGTAAATACATTATACATCTTTTAATTATAAAATATATATTGTTAAAATTTTAGCGCGTATTGATTATTGATTATTGATTTTGTTGGAAATATCTTCAAAAATGCAGTTCAACGATACTAAGTTTTCCAAAATCTGACATCGACGTAGATAGTTATGACAATTTTTATTTTGCAAAAAGGGAAAACACAATATTTTCTCTATCCGCCACATGTACATTCCATCAATTTTTTTTCAAAAGTTTTTTTTTTATTTTTCCCATTTTACATGTTTTATATTTACAAATATGTCATCATACGAAATGAATCTCAATCCTCAAATTCAATACATTTTCCAACTTTCAATCCTAACTATCTTTTATCTCTAATCCTTTCTATTTGACTTTGTCCCAGTCAGCAATGAATAGTAAAACACCATTCTGAATTGTAATATAGATATAGATTGATTCTCTTGATATTTCTTTTGCTAATTCAAGTGTTATTAAAAACAAAAATGCTAGAAAATCAGGTTTTTGCAACCCAAGCGATGTGGTGTGATCTCGAAAGAATGATAAAATACTCACAGAGTTTATGTGTATCTCGAGATTATAAAAAAATTTGATAATGCCACATCATCCTGATTATAAAACCAGATTTCCTAGCCTCATTCTATCAGGAATGAATATAAAAAAAAAATAACTATTGATATTATTGTCTCAGTTTTTCTAAAAACTCCTTAAGTAATCCGTTGACCAGACCGAGCTGCTACCAATTTTCGAGTTAACTACCCAAGTCACAAACTAATTTCAGTTTCAAATTCCTATTTTTCATCCTTTAAAATCTATGTATTTTACAAGTTTCAAAGAACTTTTACGTGGATATTTCTTACCAAAATCTCTAAAAGTAGTAGAGATCTCTAATGCTCCGGGCCAAACCGAAAACTGAGCTCATTTGAATAATGTTGTTATACAAATGCGCATACTCCATAAAAAAAAAATTCTTCAAACTTGACCATAATTCTTCGAGAAGCTTTAATTCTTTGGCAGCAACAATTAACCACAAAAAACTATTATTCATTTTTTTTAACGAGTAATCCTTAGATCGAGCAGCTTACCCATTACGAATGATAAAATAAATAAATAAATAAATAAAAATATTACTAGTTTTTAAGAATCTCCTAAATTCAATGCAACTAGTTACTATCATATTTGGAATGATACATGAAGTTAGATAATACATCTAAAAAATCTAGGTTAAAGAATCCAAAATCAAGCCACTTGTCTTGACATAATTGGACATAAAAGCCACCTCAAACAAGCATTTCATTAACTTCCAACAATCAAGTCGCTTATTGTTGGCATTTGGCACTCTATTGGCCTCCTCATTAATCACTATTACCTTTAATATTATAATTTATACATTCCTTTCTCTTCGCAAAACCAAAATAAATCTAACAAAGTAATAAACCAAAGATAGAGACACTAATAAATAACTACCAAAGGAGAGTTTACATGTTTACATGCAAAAATGTAAATAATCCCTGCAACATTAACATTAAGTAAAAAAAATAAACCCTCAAAACTTTTAGTTGTCAACTTTGGTATTTGATTTTGTATATGGGAATCTCTCGTCGGTAGCATTAAGAGACTTTTAGCTATGCATAATGATTAGAAATGTAAATTTATAGGTCGAGAACTAAATATAGCTCACGAACTTAGTCGTGATATTGGTCTAAAATTGTGTACACATTGCTAATAATATAATAACTTATAAGTTTTATTACGACGGCATTTGGAGCGAGAGGGGTTAAAAAAATACAACTAACTTTGGTATTTGATTTCACCACCCCCAAGCCCAAACACATCCAATGAGCAATCTCAACACCCAATGGGACTCACAAGCCTCCACCCACCACCACCATCACCCCCTCAAAAAGCTTCAGTTCCCCCTCTATCCAATCCCTTATATTTCACTCATCCCATAAATCAAAACCACCACCACCTCACACCACCACTTTTTGCCTTCCTTCACCACTCTCACTTCTCTTCTTAGATCTACCATCACCACTAAACCCAAACACAACCCAAACCATAAAAACTCTATCCTCCACCTCTAAACCTATAAAAATCCAATCTTTTTCCATACCCAGAAACAAAAAACCTATAAAAATCCAATCTTGTTACATACCCAGAAGCAGAAACCTATAAAAATTCAATCTTATTACATACCCAGAAGCAAAAACCTATAAAAATCCAATTTTTTCCATAACCAGAAGCAAAAACCCTAGAGAATGGCTTCAAGGGGGAGCAGAGCAGAGAAAGTGAAGACGATATTCGAGCAATTCGACGGAAATAGAGATGGGGGTTTGAACAGAGAAGAAATGGCGGCCCTTGTTGTGGCTGTGAACCCTAGGGTGAAGTTCAGCGACGAACAGATCAACGCAATTCTTGATGAGGTCTTCAAAACGTACGCTGAGTTCATCGATGGAGATAAGGGTCTGACCTACGAGGGTTTGATGAGGACTTATGATGATGGGGCTGGTGATGTTGATCGAGATTTCGATGCGCTCGGTCTAGAGCTTAATAATGACCCCTCGGTGGGGATTTTGATGGCGTCGGAAGCTTCTTCATCGTCAATTGTGGACGATAGGGTGTTGGCAGAGTCGCAGCAGAAGACGCAGAGGATTGCAGCCTGGGCTGCTTCGCCGAATCATGGAATTGCGTTTGATGATACTTGGAAAATTGTGGATGATTTGGAGATTTTGGTTAAGAGGTTGAAGGTGAAGCAAGCGAAGGATGGGAGGTATAAAGGAGAGAACTTTGATGCCTGTTCTGATCCTGGATGGTCAAGAGAGTTGGGTCCTTCTGTCGAATCGTCCGAAAAGAGGGTGTTTTGGGAAGAATCTGGGCACGATTTCAACAATTTTTTGAAGGAATTGGGGGTTTTGAGAGGCAGGGCGGATGCGGCGAGATCAAGAGAGGAAGCATTTGATGGGCATATGGCAATTGGGAGGGTTTTGTATGAGCATCAGATGTTTAAGGAGGCTTTGGTGAGCTTTAAGAGGTCTTGTGAGCTGCAACCAACTGATATTAGGCCACATTTCAGAGCTGGGAATTGTTTGTATGTTTTGGGGAAGTTTGGGGAGGCAAAGGAGGAGTTTTTATTGGCTCTTGAAGCTGCGGAGAACGGCGGGCATCAGTGGGCGTATTTACTTCCGCAAATTCATGTCAATCTTGGGATTGCTCTTGAAGGGGAAGGTATGGTGCTAGGTGCTTGTGAGCATTATAGAGAGGCTGCCATTCTTTGTCCTACGCATTTTCGTGCTTTGAAGCTTTTGGGTAGTGCTTTGTTTGGTGTAGGAGAGTATAGGGCAGCTGAGAAGGCATTGGATGAGGCCATTTTCTTGAAACCGGATTATGCCGATGCACATTGTGATCTGGGTCTGCGTTGCATGCTGTGGGTGAGGATGAGAAGGCAATTCAGGAGTTTCAGAAGGCTATTGATTTGAAACCGGGGCATATCGATGCTTTGTACAATTTGGGTGGTCTTTATATGGATATGGGAAGGTATCAGAGAGCTTCAGAGATGTATACCAGGGTTTTAACTGTGTGGCCGAATAATTGGAGAGCACAGCTTAATAAAGCTGTGGCCTTGTTGGGTGCTGGAGAAGCTGATGAAGCGAAGAAGACGCTGAAAGAGGCATTTAAGATGACTAATAGGGTTGAGGTACATGATGCAATTGCTCATATGAAGCAATTGCAGAAGAAAAAATTGAAGGCTAATGGGGCTGTTGATGGTCAAGCTAATTTTGTTGTTGTTGAGAGTTCGAAATTTAAGAGAGTTAGTCGAAAGACTACACTCAGGCAGGAGTTGGGCAATGCTCTTGTGATCAGAGCTTTCCAGAGGTTAACGAGGTTGACCCGTTGTGATGTTGATCGATTGAAGAAGGAAATGAATGAGACCGAAGTGCCAGTGTCTTACTCTGGCAGTGGTGTTCCAGAGAAATCCATCCGAAAAGCCAATTTGGAGGAAATTCTACGGAGATTACTCAAGTTTTTAAAACCGGAGACATTCCAAGGAGCTGTGAAAGCTATAAATGAGAGAGTTTTGGCTGTCATGGATGCCTCAGGTTCAGGTAGAGTGGATTTAGGCATGTTCTATGCAGTTCTTGCTCCCATTTGCAGTGGAACTCCCGACAAGCGAAAACGAGTTGCATTTGATGCACTCAAGTGGCGACCTGTGAACGAAAGTACATCGCAAATTAGGAGAGTAGATGCCCTTACATACATCAAGTTGTTGAGGGCTGTGTATGTTCCATCAGTGGGATACAGTGAAATTCTAGAAGTCCATGGAGAGGAGGATGTCACAACCATTTCTTTTCCGGAGTTCCAAACAATGTTTGATGATCCAGATTGGGGTTTTGGTATAATGACCACACTGGTGAAGCTTGAAACTGGCGATAGGAACCGCCACGGTGATCATGCTTGCCATGTTTGTAGGTATCCTATTACTGGGTCTCGCTTCAAAGAACTGAAGTGTCGTTTCAGTCTATGTAATCAATGCTACAGTCAAGGAAAGGTGCCATCTACCTTCAAGCAAGAAGAATACAGATTTAAAGAATATGAAAGCGAGTCCGATTCGATGAAAGATAAGTGCATGTTCTTTAGTTTGCCTTCTAAGAACTCCCCTGAAAATGACCCATAACCCATAGCTTTAGCTTGTTGGTGTTTACTTTTTGAATATCATGTATCATCCTTCCACTCAAGTGTTCTTATTGTTCATTGTTGAATACAGTTCGTAGATGTTTTTAATCCCTAGTCTCGTGTCTTTGTATAATAAATATTCTAGGAAGTGTGAGTTTGGAATTTTTGTGTATTTTCAGATTTTTTTTCTGCAGATATTCTTTGTTTCTAATTCATTCTTAAGGTCTGAGGTTGTAGTTTTCGGCTTTCTGTTATTGTTGTTTCTACTAAACAACACACAAAATGTCCGAACAATTGTTATCTAGGACTGGTTGCATAGTGAAAAGCACACAAAGATTGTATGAAGCTTATATTATTGAGTTCTTTTGACAGGACAGAAAAATCTATATGTTCTGGGGTAGGAAACAAAAATGGTGAAGTTGGAATTGCGGGTGATTTGTTTCCCTCTATGCAAGGCTTAGATGACTATTAGATTTTTTTTTTTGAAGGTTGATACGGATGGGATGTCCGTTATAAAATTTAAATGAAGGCGATAAAGAAAGACATTCATTGATTTAAGTATGGCGGAAGATATGTGGAACGACTGCATTGCTTAGAAACCAAAATACGTGAGCTAACCCTGGAGTATCGAAAAATAGGCTTTTGATGATTGTATCTTCTATGCGATTGACAACAATTCAACCTCAGCAAGCAAGGCCAACAATATTTGTTTCTGGAGTTCAAAGAATTAGGAATGCTGGATCTTTTATTCTATGAACAATCCCGCTTTTATGAGTGCATATTTTCGAGTTTGATTTGTTATTGGTACTTTGACTGAACTAGCTCCGACAAAATTGTTGAAGCAGGGTATTAATATCTTTATAGTTTTACAACTGCATTCACCTAAATATGATAGAAACCAAAAGATTTAAGCACCTTAGGGTGTGTTTGGTTTCATGAAAATTCATGAAGGGACCTTTATATTTTGGGCTAAGTTGAGATATAATTTCACATGCTTTATTTAATTTTGTTATCAATGGTGACTAAGGAGTGGGATTCTCATGTTCATAGGACTTTCATTCTCAACATTGATTACAAAATCAAATGGTGGATATAGATTGATATCAATTTAGTCTAAAATGTTAAAGTCCTCTTATGAATTCTCATGGCATAGAATTATTGCAACCAAACACACCCTTAATTCCATTACATACAAAGGATCACTAGGTAGACAGATTTAGTGATCACTGTTCCTGCACCATCTCAAATAGCATCAAGCTATTTAAGCACTCGGAAGTGACAATTTTAATTTGCGTCAATCTCACTTATTTTTTATTCGGTGGGGTTAGTGTCAACTGCACCATCTTAGATGCTCTTTTAGTCAATGAAAATATTAGAAAATCAAGTTTTTGCAATCAGAGTGATGTGGCATGATCTTGAAATAATAATGAAATTTCGTAATTTTTATGTGTATCTCGAAATTGTAAAGGCTCATTTAATGATGCACATCATCCTGATTGCAAAACCAAGCTCTTTAACCTCACATTGGGAGGTAAATATTGTAAGAGTGAGGCTAGATAGCGAGGAAACGAGCGAGGAGAGTGATGTGGCGGGGTGGGAGCCGTCCACCCTCTCGAGATGCATGTCGCAATTTTTTGTGCGCTCATCCCAAGCGGGGTGGATGGCTCCCACCCCGCCACGTCACTCTCCTCGCTCATTTCCTCGACATTTAGAATTCCCCATATTGTAAATATCATAAAAACAATCGTTTGCTAGCATCAAATTCGTTTGGTTCACATCGCACATAGAGAAACCTTTTTTGGAGGATTACATGGCTTGTTAGAACAGAGATAATGTCTTGGTCATTTACGTTCACTTCCAAATGCTATTCAGCTTCCTCCAGGAAATTCACTCCCTAACACCAGGGATTATTTGCGTGACTTTGTCATCCATGAGATTCATCAGTTTTAAGTTGCAACAGTATTTTACATTCATCTTAACTACTTTTGATTCTACTTCTGTGTAAGCTACAAACATGCATTCAAGGAAGGGAATGCAGACAACATCAATCGAGTTCGAGTTCCATAATAAAATAAAATATTTGGAAATACGGGGGTAGAAGTTGATGCTTATATCCTTTTTCAATGACAAAAGCTAAATTCCCAAAATGTGACACTTTTGACATCCTGTACTAACTTAACGAGAACAATAAAAACGAAATGCATGTATGAAGTGCAATAAATAACAGCTATATTAAGGGTTCAGACCTTTTTTCACCAGAGAAACGAATCCAACTTTGTTGTATGATTGTAATGTCACTGTAAAATCGATAAACCGCAAGTTATAGAAAACTGATTGTATACTTGAAACAAAACTAGCTATACACCATGAACACCCATGGCGAAGTTTACAAACTTAAGTTCTTGCTTTAAATACATAACTTCAAGCAGCCCTAAATACTGAAACTAGCTGACCAAAATAGAATTGATATGGTATAAAACCAAAACTTCATTGAACTCGAAAACTGCCATGGACATACTCATATCTTCTTGTTGTCGAAAACTTGAACATCTGAACTCTGAATAGATTACTTTAGTGAGTGATTCCAGCGTAGATCCGCCTCAATTTCAAGTCCTCATCCCAGATGCGTCAGGCTGTTCGTAAGAAAACACATGCTTACCTAAATTCGAGAATATCAAGAGATATGTTATTAAGCAGCTCGTGATTTCATAATTAGAGGACATGTCAGTAAGACAATAATTAGAAATCGCAGATGTCTGAAGAAAGTGAACAGGATGCCTTGAAATGATGTTCTTAGTGATAAATACAGGATCAAGAACTATTAGGCAATTACACACTACAATCCAACAAACCCAACCGTTCTAGATCCAAAATCATCTTAAAATATATGATGTCACTCCCATGGTAACACAATGCAAATGGCAGGCAACATGCAAAAAATACAACATGAAACTATTGTAAAAAATATAGGCAAGCTGAAAGGGAAGCCTAGTATAATTTATTTTCAACCCATCACAGGAGTTGAGACTATTGGTAAAAGATATATTGCGACCTTACATAAGATGGATTGCTGATGGCCCAGTAAACGCAACAACCTTCTGTGCACGCTGGGTTTCACACCTGTACATCCCCTTCAGTTCTTTCTTTGCTTGTCTTGCTTCTCGGCGCTCTGCTTTTACAGCAGCCTACAAATAAAGAAACTTGTGTCAGACACAAACCTCAAAGAACATGAGAAGGGTTCCTCTAGGAGGTATTTTCTGCAAACCCCTTGAAAAAAGTTCAAAAATTCAGGAACATATAATTTGTATGTGAATAAATTGCAAGTCGTAAATCTAAGATCAGTAATTTTCACACAAACAAAATAAAAATGTCAAGCAGCTCATTAAAATTTTATCAGCAATTACCTTGCGCTCTTTCTTTTCTTCCTTTGACTCCTCCCCATGTGGTTTCCTCCTCAATTGGTTGGTTTTCAGGTTAGGCTCGATGTTAACCTTCTCGACCTTCTCAGCCACACCTTTTCTGCTATGAGGCAAAAACTCCACTGGAATCTTCTCCTTTCCTCGCAGAGAAATCATAGGTGTGCCGTTATTCGAAATTGCAGAGATAGTTTGGGATAGTTTCTTCTTCCTGTTGTACCCTGGCACTTCTATTTTCCCAGGATGGTTATCAAGATTTGAATATGTAGTGACAATAGTCTCACAGTCCCACATCTCTAATTCATCACTACTCTCCTCCTGCAGGACAACCTCTGCAACATCCTGGTCTTCATCATTAAACTTCTCAGCGTATTCTGCACATCGCCGGATCACCTCTGCTGACTCCTTAACTTCTTCTTTTGACACATCATCCTCTTTTAATAAATCTGCGGGAACCTTATATTTGGCATGAACTTGAATCTCTTTCAGTGCCTGGTCTTTAATAACATAACTGACCTTATCTTCAAGGGATACTTCCTCTTCTGGCTCTTGATAATCACTGTCACTGTCCGAGCCATACTCCTGAAGTGTAAGCTGTGATATGAAAATAGAAATTTCAGTTACTGGGTTATAAATTTACTAAGCTATCAAGATTTAAAAGCAAACATAATCCGTTGTTGTTGCCAACCCATTCATTAATGGTTTTTTGTTTATTGAGGGAATTTGACGGAAGAATACACAATGCAGTTTTATCGGGTAAAGAACACACTGAATTGTTGAAACGGCCAAGTTATGAAACAAAGGATAGAAATATCACAACATAGTTCACGAGTACACATGCTTTGCAATCTCCACATAGAATAAACTCAGAAGCCACCTAAAAGAATTTTCATTTAATAGACACTACATCTAACACAACTTAGGAAGCTAAAAACATGAATCTAAACAAATCTCAAGAGCCAAAATTATGTGCCAAATCCAAATGGCAATGTACTAAGCTACTAAATAACAACAAATGTATATTTGCAAGAAGCTCGTATATCAAGGAAACTGTCACATACCATATCAAACTGCTCATCCAAAAGCCGGCGAACTCTAGGCTTCTCTTCAACCTCAAACTGGTGACTTCCCATTTCATCCCCATCACTCGAATCTTCTTCCACTTCTTCAAATCGGCTCTTTGGCTGTTCAACCAAATCCAATTTCATATTTCCACCACAATCCTCCCCTTCTTCAGGAAGATTCGCCTGAACAAGAAAATCCTCCTCCAAATCCTCCACATCCGAACCAAACCTCGACAAATCACTATCATCAAGTAACGCCGTCACTTCAGGATCAACAACTCTCTGAACCCTCACACCCACAGTTTTTGACGCCACATTATAAGCAGAATTATCATTCGAATCATCCACCTTGACCTCTGGTATCCTCACCCTCGAAGCATCATAAGCCTACCAAAACACCCAAATACAAAACCAATCAAAATTACAACAAAAAACCATAAAAATTCAAACTTTATTCCAGCAATTGAACTTCTAATTACCTTAACATCTCACAAAAACAATTTCAACAAAAATTCCACAGAACCCATAAAGATTCAAATTTAATTACAGCAATTGAACCTCAAATTACCTTAACATCAAGTGGCAGAATCTCGGGCTTCGCCTTACTGTTCTCGTAATACGCCGACCCCCCACCGGCATTCTTAATCTCTCTCAAGTGCATCAGGTAATTGTACCCATCATCCGGAAACCCTAGCTCCAAAATCTCCCTTCGAACATCATCCGATAGCGGAGGTCGATTGTTACCCAGACTTGCCACTTGCCCAACTTGCCTTCTCTGCATCCCAACATCACCTTCACCATCATCTTCTTCTTCATCTTCATCATCATCCTCGTCTGCATCAGCAAAAATGGAAGAATCTTCGTAATCCCGAGGAAATCCATCGAAACCCATAACATCGGTGTTGTTGATGGTGTTGGGGTCGTCTTCATCAGCGAATCCAGTGACGGGGTAAGGGTTGTTGTCGACTCTGACGTAGATACGGTCACCGCTTGGACCTTCGTTGTAGTTTGGGTCTGTTGAGTCCCTTGCGAAGAGCTGGAAAGTCGCCGATTTCTTCTTGTCGATGAACTTCTTCTTCCCCATTGATTGAGATTGAATCAACTTCGAAAAGGTTTCAGTGATTGATCGATTGGAAACAGAGTTTTGGGGGTTTCCCTCGGTCGATAAACCCTACTTCGAACAATAGAGATACTGTTTGCGAAGAAATTGAAGTTTTGACGAGAGACCTATTGGGCTGGGCCGCTACAAGGATGGAAATTGGGCCCTGCATATTAATGGCCCAATCTGGACCCATCAGTTCCGGTTCGGTTCTGACGGTTCCTACTTAGACCCGACCCGAACTTTTTTCATTTCTCCCTGTTGCTCGTCACATTTCTTCCCAAAGTTGTAAGAAGCTGCTGCACAAAGTAGTAAAACCTTTTGGGATAGGTAAACAACACAGATTATGTTGAGTTGCTTCAACATGATCTTTATGATTGGTATGACGTTAAACTTGTAAGGTTTAACAAAAAACCGAATAATCCGATTAACTGATCAAAACTGAGCCGATCGGTTTGATTTCAGTTTTAGAAAATTCAAAACCGACATGATCGGTTCAAATTTTTGTTTTTATGTGATTTTAACTGACAAAACCAAATCGACCAAATAATATATATTTTATGTAAAAATAATATAATATATTAAATTTAGTCCGTCGTTTCAATTTTATTCGGTTTTTTAGTCGATTGATTCAGTTTATGGTTTACACAAAGTAAAAAAGGGTTAGGTTTCAGTTCGATTTTCTTATTTCGGTTTCAATTTTTGAAATCAACAAAAGTCAGCTTGGTTTTTTTTTTTTTTTTTAAGCAAGCAGAGTTTTAATGACCCCTTAACCTTTATATTAATGAAGTAAAAGCAAATACAAAAACAATCTCTCACAGGAGAGAGGATTCACCATTACAAGCCTAAACAATGTACAAAGTTAATCTTTGTGTTTTTTGTTTGCTTTCTTAGTTCTTTTGAATTTTCGGGGATAGAGGCTAAAATCTTTGGTGTAGACAATTGCAGCCGATTCTATAATCACATCATCACTAGAGGGGTCTGGCTCATGTTCTTCTTCATAATCCTGATAACGTTCTTGTCTCGACCTATTGTCTGTGTGGTTCTTGTGCTCTTCCCATACTTCTTTTAACCATATTTAGTCTTTCTTAGAGTCTTCCATGCCACGTTCTTTAATTTCTTGTTGTATTTCATCGGGAACTTTGTTTCCATTGTCGTATTCATTTGTCATCATTAAGACATCCAATCTCAGGTAGAGAGAGTGTTTTTCGCTTCGTTCAGTTATGCGATGGTGAGTAGTTTCACATCGCAGTATCCAAATCTTTTACCATTCTCCAACTCATTTTCATTGATCCCAGTTTGTCGGACTTTCGGAGTCATTTCTGCTTATGTGGTAGTTGTTATTGGTAACACTTCATCATTGAAATTTGCCTTTCTACCTTCATCAACATCTTACACTGTCATCTCTGTATCTGCACATAGAGGCTATGTAATGTTTGTCATTATTATTTTCATCAATACCTTGTAGAGCATTGAATGAATTATTTTTCGGCCTATGGTTCTCATCCCTCATATCTTTTTTCGTGATTCTCGACTTCCGCCTCACCTCAACCCATTCCGCGGCACATTCTTTAGTTCCTTTGTCATTGTTCCTCCTATTGTTCAACTGAGCCTTCCTTTCAAAGTTCTTTCTTCTAGATGTCATCTTCTCCTTTTGTTCCATCATTTTATTATGTCCATTCATCATGCTTTGGCCTTTGTCATTCTCAAAGACACAACACTTATAACACAACAATGGTTTCCAAGGATAGTCGATTGCAATTTCATCCAAATCACCTCATTCTCTACCCACATCTAATTTAATGAAGGTTTGAAGCTCCTTATCTAACTTCAATTCCACACAAACTGTTGCATATGTGAGGTGGCTCAATCAAACATGACAGGTTTCCCAATCAAGCTAGCAATGTAGCTCAACCCCTCATTGGACCACATGCAAGTGGGAACATTGTAAAGATGTACCCATACTGAAATTATATTGATCTCCTTATTAAACTCCCTAAGTTTTCCTTCCATGGCTTTGTCACCATGAGTTTGTCCCTAATTGTGAAAGGCGTTTCTTCAAGTGCTTTGGCTCGATCATATTCATTCGTGAACTTGAAAATGAAAAATTATCCATACGATGTAACCTCAAGATCTCCTTTTGGTTTCCACTTCCTCTCCATAGCTATCTTGACTTGGCTAAATGGAGGAGGTTTCTCAAGGAACATCCCCACCAACCGGTCTGGCCATATCAATTTGGCATTTTCTTGAATATTTGGAGAGCATAGTAACACACCTTCCTCAAACATGAGATTTGAGTAGTAGATTGGAGCCTTTAACCCATCCCAACTCCTACTTCCACCGCCAAATAAGTGAGCTCATTTCGGCTGAGATTGACTCTTGACCAAATCTACTCCATCTCCACTAAGACAATCTCTGCAGACAACCTATTTTCCGTTTGGAACCGGATCGGTGGAGGCCATGAGGGTCTAGGCAGTGGTAGTCATTGGAGATTTGTGTAAAGCAGGGCCAAGGAGATATGGGGAGCACAAGCTTATTAACCTTGAATGAAGAGGATGATTGACCTGAAAGAAAGATCAGGAGCGACACAACTCTCTCCTCGCGTCGCCGATCCGGTTCAATTTTCAGAATCAAATTTTGGTTGGACGTCAAAGTATTCTAGTTAGGGTGTGTTTGGTTGCATGGAATCCATGAAGTAACCCCTACATTTTATGTTAATTTGAGGTATCACTCTACATCCACCATTTGATTTTGTGATCAATGTTGGGAATGGAAGTTTCATGAACATGAGAATCACGTGCCTTGGGGGATCAAGGAGTGTGATTTTCATGTTCATGGGACTTTCATTTCCACCATTGATCACAAATCAAATAGTAGATGTGGAGTGATACATCAATTTAGCCTAAAATGTAGGGGTCCCCTCATGGATTCCATGACATAGGATTCCATGCAACCAAGCACACCCTTAGTTACACCTTGCATGACACAAATGTACATCTATCATTCACGTTGCTGTAAAAATTGTAGACCTCCGTCTGCCACTGATGATTATCAAAATCCGCACAGGATAAGCAAACACTAGTTAATAATGGCGACGAAACAAACTGAAGCCGTTTTGCAAGATGATATAAAGCTTCTCATTAAAAGGTCAGATGGAACAAAATTTCTATATATAAACAATCCGCAGGTGAGATGTGTGAAGATTATCACTTCCTATTCACCAAACACAAGGTTTGATGGAAGGCCATAACTTTTCTTAATAAAGGTTTGTATTTGATTCCACATAACCCTGAAAGAAAGGCTGGATAGATGATTATTCCCTAAGCAGGCAAACTAACATATTTTGACGAGTCGTTCTAGGCGGCGAGGAAACGGGCGAGGGAGGGGGTTTGATTCAATGCAACAGGGTGCACTGCAATGCATGTATTGCACTAATTAGGTATTGACACCTACATGTTATTTATTTATTTATATATATCTAATTAATTTATCAGTTCGGTTATTATTTGGTCGGTTCAAAACGGTATACCGATTTCGAACCGTTTATAACCGGTTCGATTTAAATTATTTTCTTATTTCGGTTCGATTACCGAATCGAATTTGAAAACCAGTTCGATCAGTTAACCGAATTTAAATCGGTTTTGCTCACTACTAGTTTGGAATTGGATGCTTCTTTTGTGGTTATTTTGATTTTTCTTTTACATTTTCTCCCCTGTCTTTAAAGCACAATCACAAACACCATTCATATAAGAAGTGTCAAAAAACCCCAAAGATGCACAAAATAAACCCCTAAACAAAACTCCCTAGAATTGTTGGCTACAAAGATGGGAGAAGCTACGTACCACATACATTTCATCACTAAAAAGTGTAATAGTGGCAGTATAGCCATTTATCATAACCTAAAAACATCACAGCAGTAACATGTTACAATCCTTTCTCTGTCCATTTATCGTACATGAAATGAAAGTAATTCCTAGTTTCCGACCATTTCAACAGTTACAACATTTAATGAAAAATTATTAAAATGAATATTGGTCACATAAAAGTAAGAGGCTTACCTAAATTGCAACATTTTGATAGTCATATACAAAGTCGAGAGTAAGTCAAGACCAGATGCCACTCGTATATAGTTATTGAATTTGTGAATTATACATGTTTACGTTTAGCCAGTGTAGGTGAGTCATGTTTTATTACTCGCGTTATATCAAAAATAAATATCGTGTAAAACCCGTACGTCTAATTAATTTCGTATAACACAAATTTAAATAAAAAAATGTTTCATCTAAACTATAAATGACTGTTGGCATTAGGAACAACCACTTTGTGTCTTGGACTTGATTTTCAGATTCCGAAAATGTCCTCCACATCTTATGATATTTACAATTAAAACCAATAGAAGGTAAATAGTAACTAGGGATATTTTTTGTAATTTTATTAAAATATTACCCTCCCAAACTCAGATTATTTACAATGAAAACTCACCCCTCTCAAATATTGTTAATTATATTTAAGCCCCTCAATTAGACATTTGAATTACCCATTTTACCTTTCACATGTAATACTATTTACATTTAAATTTTAAATATTCATTAATTACACCTAAGGTCGTAACATATGCTCCGCTTGGTACATGGTAAAAGAATGCATAATGTCAAAGCTTGCGGCAGTTACATAAACTTGGGTGCTTGGTTGACTTTACAGAAAATAGTTATTGGAATTTGAATGCAGTACCACCGCATCTCCTAGTTATAAAATTCTACAAAACTTTGTGATACAAAATATCCAACATTATTTTGCAACACTCTCATCACCTCCTCGAGTACTCCAAACTCCTTCATAAATACCCCCCAACTACTACCGTCGCCACCACCACAACCACCATACCAAAACCATCACAACCACCGCAATACTACTACCACCACCACCACCACTGCTACCATAGCATAATCACCACAACCAATACTACCTCATTATTACCACCATAACTGCCGCCATCACGCACCACTACCACTACTAACACAATCGTCGTCGCTACTATAACCACTATCACAACCACCATAGCCACAACCATTGCCACCTCCATGATCACCATTGTCACAACATACTCACCACAGCCACCACCGATTTCACTAATGCCACCATAACCATCGTTGTCGCCACCACCATTACCATCACCACAACTATCATAGCATAACCACTACCACCGTTGCAACCATCACCACAACCACCATGACTGCTGCAACACCACCACTACTTTAACAACCATTGTCATTGCTACCAACACTATCATCGCCGCCCACATTCGCAACCATAATCATAGCCACCATGACCATGCCACAATTATAACTACTACCATCATCAACACCACCCACAATCACTTGTGTGAATTGTATTGATTTTCTTCAATTACTACTAAGCGCCCGTAAAGTAATGCATTGTAAAGTAATGCAATGCATCAATTTGCAAAATGCATTATCTTACAGTATACCAAGCGATGCCATAATTTTTTTTAAAATCTTTCAATTATTTATAAATTATAAAAAATCCTTCACATCTAACTTTTCCATTAAAAAAAAACCCCGTAAACATTCATTAATTATACCTAACCCATAACATAATTTATTTAAGGTCTTACAATTATTTATAAATTATTAAAATGAACTTACATCTAACTTTTTAATTTTTCATTTTGTCCTACACATTCATATTTTTTACAATCAAAAGCATCATCTCTCAAGCATTGATTAATTAATAGTAAAATATATATATTTTCAACATAATTTTCAGTTTTCGATTTTGCCCTCACCCAAATTAAAAAAATGGCCATCATATCATCGTCCTTTCCCTCTCTGTTCGTAATCTCCTCTCATCTCCCTATCCGTTGCCTCCCATTCTCCACCACCATCGCCCCATTCTTCCTCCCCTAGCCTTTTTCTCCCTCTGTTTCGCAACCACCCCGTCCCCTTCTTATTTCTTCTTTGTAATCTTCACCTCTACTATTTACGCCCATTCAATGCACTTCCACCCCTAGTTCACTATAAAATATCGTATAAACCAACATGTCTAATTATTTTTATATAATGCACATTTAAATATAAAGCATTTCATTCACGATTTTTTTTTAGAGGGGAGGCATAGATTTGTGTGAGGATTTTTCAAAGTAATTAGTGGAGATTTAATTGTTGTGAATATTTTTGTTTATTAATCATCAAAACAAACATTAGGAAAAAATTCATTGTATAATAATGACGTTCATGAATCATGACAATTGTTGGATGCCTCGTGGATACACTGTGGGGATTGAGTTTTATACATGAGTTTCTTTTTTAGATTTCACTTTTGTTATTTTCTTAAGTAATTAAATTTATTTTTAATCTTTGCAAATGTGAACAACGGATTAACATCTTTAATGATAATTACTTTATTTCATTTCAATAATATGTATGAAAAAGTGTGAATTACCGATTTGATCTATTTCGAATTAGTTATGATGTATAGACACAAACATGTGCTGCATTGAATATTTAATTTCTTCTGAATATTTGACTGAATTGAATTATTGCAAAATCGTATTCTTTCCGAAGGACGCCAAATCAAATATTTGTTTACACTCCGAACTAATAAATGTGTATAGAACATGTATAGTGTGTGAAGGTATGATGATTGATGATACATCAAATTGTCATATGATTTTGGCCATACACGTAGCGCAATCATAATTATGGGAGTTACGAAGGAGATAAATTGTGGCAGGAATCACTCCCAAAGGACACATGTCAATAAAGGAGATGACCGTTATAATAAATATCCCACTTCATTGCGTCATTCGAGCTTAAGTCATACACATAGTTGAATGCACTCATTATATAAAGTAAAAAAATGGTATTAAACGGGGATATGATTATTCCATTAACACCATGCAATTTTAATTGAGTTATATCCAAATTAATCTCCAACTCCAACAGATTTACTGACTTAAGCATTGAAGTGTCTTCAACCATCAAATAAGTGGTATTTGACAATCTAACATTTGTTTTGCATGTCGAAATTTACAAGAGACCAGATTTAGCATCAGTGATATCTTACAATTTTTAGATAAAAATTATAAAATATAATAATATAGCCCTATCTCTTTCAAGTATTTGAGTATTTCTCAATAATTTATGTGTATTTACTTTTGTTGTCTTTGTAAACGTAGTAGCTAAATAATCTCAACATGTTACATAGTGCAGATTGGTTTGATTTGCGATTTACTAAATCGAATCGTGAACAACTTACATTTTAGTTGTTAGATGTGACAAAAAAATAATAATAACTATATAAGGCTACACTAGAGGACATTAAGGGTGTGTTTGGTTGCATGGAATCCTATGCCATGGGAATCCATGAGGGGACCACTACATTTTAGGCTAAATTGATATATCACTCCACATTTACCATTTGACCACCATTTGATTTTGTGATCAATGGCATGGGACTTTCCTTCCCACCATTGATCACAAAACCAAATGGTGGATGTGGAGTGATATATCAATTTAGCCTAAAATGTAGTGGTCCCCTCATGAATTCCCATGGCATAGGATTCCATGCAACCAAACACACCCTAAGGCTATTGTCGACAGCATTCACTCGCTAAACCTTCACAAATTAAAACGTTATTGCGGATGCTCTAACCAAAAATCTTAAGAATAAAGGTTCCTTGATTAACACACGTTGGATGCAAGTTTAGTCACCCGCCTCGCTTATCGCAACAGCGTTCGCGATGAAAAGAAGGCAATCACGTGCCTCACACACGCCCTTTCATGCTATAAATACCCCACCTGAACCTTTCAGGGAGGGAAACCGCTCTCATTGTTCGGAAAAAAAGCCACCTCGTGTTCTTTAGTGGATAAAAATCTCCGAACGTACCTCTAGCAAAGAAAGTTGTCTTCGTCAATCATCTTCATCAATCAATCAAGGTCAGTAGAAACCCTAATCCTAGAAATTTATCGAATTTTCATCAAATTACTTAGGCTCGGTATGCATAATTTGATCTCGTCGATCTTCCACAAATCAATGATCTTTATATCCTTGCTGCTTGTTCGATATGTTGATTATGATGACATTTGGTTCGACTTTTTATAAAAGAAGTTACAATTTCGTGAATATATAGGTGTGTTTGGTATATAGAATCTATGCTATGGGATCCACGAGGAGGTGACCACCTAGATCCCAAAACAATTGATACCGCGACAAATCTGTCTGAGCTAGTACCCTATTGGTAGTAGTATGGCATATTGTTTCGAATTGTATGATTATTTTTGTGATTAATTGAAAGCTAGGGTTCAGTTTGCGTATTTCTTGTTTTGAATTTTTTATTATTATGTCTTGTTGTTTTGAATTCTATGTTATCAAAAAATTTCCGGTTTAATTTTATAAAAAAATATGCAATTTCTTTGTGAATGAACAATATGAATCTTCTGTGTTCTTGATCCATTGCTATGAATTGCACGGCTATTGATTTATCTTCGTTCAATTTTATGAAAATTCTTGTAATTTGTTTGTGAATCTTTGATTATTATGACCTTTTATTTTGAATTATATTGTGTCAAGTGCGCTTGACAAATAGAATGCAACAGAGATGAATCAAAACTAAAAGGAATTGGAATTGCTGAATATTGATGAAATCATGAAAAACGATTACATTCTCTACTCCAAGGAGCTAGAGTCTCTAATCTCTCTTACAACATATCCCCTTCCCTTTTGAACAATGCACATTCCTTTTTTTTTTTATACGAGAACCCTATCAAACTCTTACAAATGTTAAATCTTGCTGAACATGTGGTGGGTGGTGCCATCAATTAGTTTTGCCCACATAGGCATAACTACGAATTTCCTATTAAATTACTCATTTAACCCTGACTGATATTATTCCAACTGTGTTTTTCCTCTTCAGTTACTCTGTTTGAATTCCTTAATTCGAGATAGCATGAAATCGTCATTTCAAGGGTGAAAGGGAAAGAGAGTGGTGTGACAGATCCAGGAGGGATTGGTGATCAATGTGTGTTAAGATGTGTCTTTGAGGTTGTATGTTTGTGAAAATAAAGTTTCACAGTTTAATTCCAATTTTGTGTGTGTATTTTGGGCGGATGGAATTCGTCCATACTTCATAGTAAACAACGGCTATCTTTATGGTGCTAAGTTGAGCTGTTAAATTATGGTAAGATCCTATTTTTTGTGAATTGCATCGATTGTTCATTGTTGTGAGAAGTGTTTCATTTGGGCAAAAGAGAAGATGATGAGGTCGAAGAAAAATATTTTTTGTTGGACGTGAGTGGGAAAGGAGTATTATCACTATGCATTAATATTTTGTCATATGGGTGAATTTAGATGCTATTATGTTTACCATTCATATTTGGCAAGTATTATCTAAATGGATAATTTGGGCATTTTGGAGTATCTACATATGGGAGGGATACTGGATTTTGTATGTGTAGTAAGGATAAATCTTATCTTGGTTAGTTGTTTGTAATATGAAGATTGATTCTCATCCATCACTTAGTTGTATGAATGCTTGTTTTCCTGGTGAAATTGATTTTTAGCATTGCTTGTTTTCAAGACATGTAGTTTTCAATAAAGGAAGATTGTAGCTAAGGAAATAGTTGCTTTGAGTTGACAAGACATTGGTATGGGTTTAACAACTTGTATCAGTGAAGAGTAGGTATGCTTATTGGTAGGGCTGTAGTCCTAGTGTTGTTGGGGTTTTGTATTTTCTATTTGAAGGGAAAAGCAGGGTTTCAATGGACTCATGGAGATGTTTTGGGTGTATGGTTGCTATGTGGACAGGGAGGTTGCAGCGGTGATAGTGGTGTTTGTTGCTGTCGCAGATAGTGTGGTGGGTGTGAATAAGGGGAGTTTTGAAGATGAGTCCGCGTAGCAGGAGTCCAAGAAATCGCAGGATGCGTTCTGAACGGTTTTCATACCGTGATGCACCATACAGGAGGGATGGACGTCGTGGTTTCAGGTTTCCTGGTTTCTAACACTCCTAATTTTTCATTTAATTGTGTTGAGAAGAGAGGAAAGTATTATTTAGTGTGCATTTCGTGTGACATAGCATCCAGTTAGCTGACTGATTCCTTCTTTGAAAAACAGTTTTTCCTTGATTGATCTAATCATTAAATTGTTCAGGTCTTCGGGTTTCTTGGATAGGTTACTGTGTGATTGTGTTTGTGATGTAAATTGTTTATATTCTGAATCTGTCAGCATTTCTTAATAGTCTAGTACTTCTTCTAAAATTGTTGTAGTCTAAAGTGACATAGATTATCAGGAGGAGTAGTTGTTACACATTTTATCAGATCTTTGTTGGGTAGAGATTTCATTGCTGAGTGAAGACTTTAAAAACATATCCGCAAACAGTGCATTGGTGTTGGAAAACTTTAGTTTTTTCTGCTAGTTGCTGCTATACTTGACCAAAAGAGGAAAAAAAATATATAAAGTGAAAAGATAGAAATAAGGGAGAAAAGTAAAAGGAAAAAAAAATAATAAAAAAAAGATGATTTTAATTAAAAACCATATGGTGAAAATCAAACTCTGAGGAGTCTACAATATATTTCAGATAATAGGTCTTACCTGCGTTCTACTTTATTCTCATGAATAACTTGTGAACTTGTCCCATCTCAAGTCTCAACAGCCTTTACGCTCTTAAACGATTTCACATTAGAAGCTTATTTAGAATTCAAGAGGTGCTAAGAAAAAAAGAAAAAAAAAAGTGAAAAATAAAATGAAACAAAGCCATGAATGGAAGAAAAAGAGTACAAATGTACTTTGCTATTAGTAGATTTATATGTTTCATATATCATATGATATTATAGTCCTCAATGTTCGCCTTGGCTCGATTGTGGCAACTCCAAGGCTCTTGAAGCGCTCACTGGTGACTCAGTCTCATACAACATAGCCTGAAAGTCCATTGCGTTATTTTTCAGTACTATTGGGTTTGTCACCTTCCACAAACCTCAACAAATGGGCCAGGTGCAACTTTTTGAAGGCATCTCCTAACTGGGTATGATTTTGTCCACCTTTCAAGCATAGATCTCCATTGTCCAATTTTTCTCTATGCCTTGCTAATAATTCTTCAAGGTTAGATATGCATCTCCACGTGCTTTTGCCATTTGTGATACTAATGGGTGCTTGTGAATCCACCTAATAGTTCCCAAGTGATATTTAGCTCTAATTATCTCTTTCCATAAGGATCCATCCTTTGATCCATATTTTCATTCCCATCTCATGAGTCATAAAACCATTTCTCACAAGGTAGAAAAGCCTTACGTTTTTTGGTGCATAACATGGGCCAATCCAATGAGTGGAAGCCTTTTCATTTTCATCATGCTTGATAAGTTCCTTACAGTCTTTTCCAATTCATCACAAGCTGAGGTAGGCATGCAGACAGTAGCATATAATAGCAGATAGGATACTTCTAGTGAGTGTTAGTCTAATTTTACTAAATATGGTATTCTTTCAATTGGATAACATCTTCCCTGAAAAGCTCCACTTTTGATCCCCCAAGGGAGGCGAAAATAAATCATTGAAGGGACAAATTGTGACATGCCATCAGGTTTTCTCCTCTAGGACATTAGCACACTTTCCCACCTCATACGCTTATAAAACTTGAATCATTTTCGTGACACGCCATAGTCCTGATGAGGCTTATACCTCAATTGAGGCTTACGTCCAAGGCTTGAGCCTCTATTGCAACACGTGTTAAAAATAAAACAGAAAAAAACCCTTTAATTTCCGACCACCTTGTCTAATCATGATGATTATGTTGTATTTTGTGTTCATGTTTTGTTAGTTTTCTATGACTTCTGAGTTTTGACTACTAGTTGACTTTATATTGAACTTGTTTGAAAACGTTGACTTATGATTGTGTTGTGTTTTCAATAGGATTGGTAATGTTTGAATTATAAAGAGAGGACATAATCATTTTTTAGTCATTGTATTTTGAGCTCAGAAATTCCACTTAAGTATCCCTTCTGGTTTAGCTTTCTTATTTGAATCCGATTCTTCTTGTTCCCAATCATTGTCAAAGTAGGGTAACCGTTTTTAAATTTCTGCCTTCATTGTGCAGATGCTTTGTTGCTCTCTTGTGGCTTTAACATGCTTTGTTGCATTTCCCTCCCTCTTTTGGGAGTAAAATCCCAGCATCTTCTTTTCTTTATCAAAAAGGGGGAAAAACATTTAATCATTACTCCAATGTTAAGTCTGACGTCCAAATGGTGATGTTTAAGATGGCGATGTTTTAGATGATAGTGATAAAGGTTTATTTGTTCTTGGAGAGCCTCTACTTCGTTTTATCATAGCAAGGCATTCACGTATTGTCCAGATCTCCTGTGAGGGATCTGCGTGTTTTCTTTTTGGTTCAATTGATGTGTTCACTGTTGAAAGACAGTGGTTGTCCCTTATTCTGATTCAGGGCCTCCATGCATAGGTGGTTCTGGTCTTAACTGAGAGGTGGACTGGATGAACTCCGCTTCTACAGGATCTCCTTGGGTACGGGTTGTGAGATTCACAGCCTGTTTGTCCTTTGGATAGTTTGGAGCATGGTTCACATGTTAGAGAGAGATGTATCGCTAGGGAACTTAGAGTTCTGTCTTTCAAGTTTTGTTTTAACTGGATCAGTAATTAGGACTGTTGTTTAAATTTTTTTATTGAAGTGGGTTGATAACTCTACACTTCCTCTAATTATGTTGCTTTAGCTTGTTCATTTCAAGTTTTTCTCAACCAATCTTGCATACCATCCTCTGTGGTAATTGTGACTATATGAGTCCAAATGAAACATTTACGCGGTTTCTAGCAAATTCAAGAGTATTACTCTAGATAGAATTGAAACCACAGTGGTACCTATTAAGCATTCCAAAATGACCGAGATTTGGTGATGCAAATGTTGATCGATTCTCTGGATAGAATTTACTCTAGATACAGTGGAAGTGTGTGAGTTCTGTTTATCACAAGTCAACTTGAGTCTTGCTTTGGTTTAATCTTCTACTCGTGGTCCTTAAGTCTGAAACGAGTACAGTGATTTGCGTCTTTGGATGAAGAACAGCAAGTTTTCTGTATCTTTGATTGTGTCATTTATATTTGTTGGGCTATATGAATACTTGTACCTGCGTAGCAATTGCTTCAGCAAATCTTTAATTTTTTATATTTTACTATCTTGTTTATTATTGCTTTATTTTCTTTTCTTTATCATGCAACCTTTTTTTATTGTTTATAAGACCATCCACTTTTGAGATGGAAATCGTTCTTTAATTTCATAGTTTGAAGTTGAACTGAAAGATAACTAGTCATATAACAGCTTAGTTTTGATGCTTGTTTTTTTTTGGTTGTTCCAATAACTCTGATGCACTCAGTGGTTCCAGTCAGGGCAATCTGTGCAAAAATTGCAAGCGACCAGGTCATTATGCAAGGGAATGCCCTAATGTGGCGGTTTGTAACAACTGCGGTCTTCCTGGGTATTGAAATACTGCAATAATTATCTCCACACCAAGTTCCTTTCCAAACTGTTATTCTTCTATCAATTTTTGGTAATGCTACTTAATCTTAATGTTTTGCTATTTCTTTGCCAGGCACATCATTGCAGAGTGCACTACAAAGTCATTATGCTGGAATTGTCGAGAGCCTGGTCACATGGCAAGCACCTGTCCAAATGAGGGTATCTGCCACACCTGTGGCAAGGCTGGTCATCATGCCCGAGATTGTTCTGCTCCTGCACTACCTCCTGGTGACCTGAGGCTTTGTAACAACTGCTATAAGCAAGGCCATACTGCTGATGACTGTACGAATGACAAGGCATGTAACAACTGCAGGAAGACTGGCCACTTGGCTCGTGAGTGCAAGGACGATCCGGTCTGCAACTTGTGCAATGTTTCTGGTCATGTGGCTAAGGAGTGCCCTAAAGCGGAAATTCTCAGAGAAAGAGGTGGTGGTGGTCGAGGGCATGACATTGGTTTCCGAGATTTGGTGTGCCATAGCTGTCAACAGGTTGGTCACATTAGCAGGGATTGCATGGGTCCCTTGATGATATGCCACAACTGTGGAGGCCGGGGACATATGGCATTTGAATGTCCATCTGGTAGATTTATGGACCGTGGACCACGGCGTTTCTAATGGCGAAGACTTGGCTGTCTGACGTGTAGATGAGGTTCCGACCTGTGGAACTGGAATAAATTCTTTGTTGATCCATTTAGGTGTTAGTTGTTCGGTTCTGGGACTACCGTGGGGGCTCTTGGAAGTGTTATGTTTTCGTGACTTGGACAAATCTGTTTTTTTAATAAGCTTGCATTTTAGACTTTTGCAGACTGGTGATGTTATTTAATTAGTGATGATTCTTGTCTGGAGCTGAGCTATATTATCATAATTTTCTTTCAGCAGCCTTTCATGTATATATTCATATGTAATGTAGTAGGATTTTGTTCGATTGGTAGTTGGATGAAACTTGTTTGTTTTCAATCTATGTAATCAGTTCTCTGCAGATAACCTTTTAGTCCCCATCTAGGTTTTAGTTATTGTTCAAATCTGGGTATACCATGTGTGCTCTTTTAAGTGTTGCCTTCTTTGATTTTGGTGGATTTGTTTGTTTAGTCCAACGAGCTTGCATTTTAGATATTATAGTAGATTTGATGTTACTTACTAGTGGTGATTTTCGTCTGATTTCCCTGGAGCTGAGCTTAAATTGCATCATTAGGAAAAAGGGATTTGGAGAAAATCAATGGAGATGAAGAAAGAAGTTTTATTTTGGAGTGAGACTAGGAAATCAGGTTTTGCAATAGACATAGGTCTCTATCTCCTCCATCACGCAGCCTAAAAGGGGAAGAAGACAGAGATAGCTCTCTATCTCAATCAGGTTTTGCAATAGATAGAGATCAATTAGGTTATGCAATCAAGCATCAAAGGAGGTTTTTTTCAACCTCGAGATACACAAACACCTTGGAGATTTCATCATTATTTCAAGATCACACCACATCATGTTGGTTGCAAAATTTAGTTTCCTAGTATTTTCGTTTATTTTGTGGAGGGTTTCCTGATTTTTAGAACAATTGGGTTTATGAGATTTTGAATAGCTAACTCATCCTATAATTATGAGAGAGAGATCATTTAAATAAGTAATTGCTTGTGCTGACCTTTTATTTGATCACTACTTTCATTATTTTGTAGGGGTGGGCCTCCCATCCCGATCCTGTCCCGTCCCGATTTTTTCGGGTCTTAATGGGATTGAATAATTTCATCCCGATCCCGTCTCGTCCCGATCTAGAATGGGATGGGATGGGATGAAGATTTTCAATCCCGCCAATCTCGTCTCGTCCCGAACTAATTTTTTAATATTAATTATTAATATTTTATTTATTTATTTTTGGATTGTGGATGCCCATACAAATTCACTGATGTATATAACATTCACTGATCTAGAATGGAATGGGATTGGTGCTTTGTAATCACCTTGGAATCCTAAATAGTTCTCTTTCTTTTTATATAATTTTGATCACTAAACCATTTGCAGGTAGACTGGTTATACTACCTTTCATATGTTGTCGTGGTTGTGGGACTCGTCATCTATTCTCTAACGTATGTTCTCTATAATGTCTTTATTTTTTCGGCTAATATGTTCTCTTCATGTTATTTCGCCCAATAGCAAGTACTTATTCAAGAAAATGAAACATCTGAAAATGCGGCAATAGTTTCTTAATTGGATAAATGGTCCAGCAGACAGTTGTGTTTTCATGACCAGACTGTGCAATGAGTTGAAGGTCCTTTTAATAACAGATGCTCAAACCTTTTTAGTCAAATTTAGTGTAAGATTGTACTATAAATACCAAAACTTTAAATCAGAGGCGTCTGGCAAATACAATTCTGAAATGGTTTGTAGTAATTCGCCATTGAAAATTTGTCATTGTGGACGGTTAGTGTTGTTGTTATGTGAGGTCTGGTTTATCTTTGTGATGACAGACATATCTTTAATTATACGAGGTCGGTCCCATTATGCATTCTTCTTACATCTTTTTTTTCCCCCTTATTGAATGAGTTATGTCCGATACCAAAACTGTAAGAAAAATCAAATGCCAAAACTATAGCACTTTGGGATCAAATGTTGTCACATGTTCTATCCTTGGGGCACAATGCAGGGCAATGTGCTAATGCTCCCACCCCAACTACAGGGCTCCATGCGGTGGTAGATCAGGGTAGTAATCACAATGCTGTCGCAGGGACCTGTAGTCAATTTGGAGGATTACTATGTGTGTTTACAAGCACCAATTGCCAATCGGAACATAGCAAATGGTGGGTGCCTAGCAAAACATTGAGCAGAAAGGCAAGATAGATGGTGACCTTGCAGAACTGAAACAACACAATGAAGAAGTACCAGGGATTGTTGTGATGTTAGAATCAGGCTTCATTCTTCCTGAAGTAGGAAGAGAGATGACAATAAATCCATCAGTGGGTATTGGATTCAGAACCCGTTCTTCCAGTTGTGTTATGATTTGATATGTTCAGAATGTATTCTAGTTGATATGTCCAGATTAGCATGTTGATCCCGTCTCGAACTCGTTTGGGATGGGATGAGGTCGGGATGGGGTTTTTCCCATCCCGTCCCGTGCCCACCCCTACTTAATTCTCCATAAATGGCTTTGAGTTGGCAGGAAACTGGAGAAAGGCAGTTGTTAATAAAAATAGAGTGGGTATTGATCACGTAACTTTTATACATGACCTTAGTGCAGTTGATTCATAACTTTGATGATCACAAGAGCTTTGGTGAGGTTTGCAGGTCCTGGGAATTTGTTGCTTTAGAGATACCTAGACCACTCTCCAATCAAGCTATTTTAGGGGTTTGGTTGTGAAAATTCTTGCTCCAATCATCCCCTATAATAACTCCACATACAACTTTCTCATAAATTTAGGGAGAAGTTAATCATCCCTTATATCTCATATAATAATAAAGTATTTTCAATATTTAATATTTTAAATTAAAAACAAATCAAAAAAAAAAAATTAAGTTGAAATTAATATTAAAATTTTAAATAATGATTAAAAAACTCCCAAATTATATTTAAATTAAATTAAATTAGTAAAAAGGAAATTAAATATGATAAAAACTAATTATCAATACTAATTTTTTAAACTCCCAAATCTTTTAATTAGTCAAATTTTAATTAAGTTGAAATTAATAATAGTATAATAAAGAAGTAGCTAAATAATAGTATAATTGAAATTAATAATATTATATATTTAAGTTAAAATTAATAATAATATATATTTAATAATATTATAGTAGTATAATTGAAACTAGTAATAGTATAATTATATTAATTTGAAATTAATAATAGTATAATTGAATTAAATTGGTATAGAAAAGTTGAAGATATATCAAAATAATGATGAAAAAGTTAAAATAGGGGATGTGGTTGGAGTGATGAAGAAATAGGAGGACCCCTAAATTTAGCTTACCATCCCCCATTTTAACTTTTACCATTGGAGATGCTCTTATATTCCATCCCTTCTTGTGAAATGAAGTAGCCTCCCCAACAACGTTGATCCAATATTTGAGTTCAAATTCTCGAAGTATTATCTTGTCAACTGATAAGCACCAAAAACAATGATTTTTACGCCTCATTTACCTCTTTATTATTCTCTAGTTGTGCTTAAAATTACTTAAATGTCTCTATTTGTCTCAAATTCGATTATTGCCATAGTTTTTTTCAAGAAATTGAGAAATGCACAAAATTCTAGAAATTCTACTATAAATTTGCATGATAATAAGTAATTAGAGAAATTACGACATCAATGAAAAGTACAAAATTCGAGGCATTTGGAAATGTTCATGGCACGTGTGGATCAAGAGTTGTAATACCATATATGGAAGTCAATATTTGATTCAAATTAATGGTGATTTACGATGAAGACATGTGGCAAGTTTCAAAATAAGAACTTCAAGTGTGAAACATGCAATCATTAAGATAAATAAAACATCAATTCAAAACATATTCCAATGATCAAATCAAAGATATTCTATTGCCTTGATTTTTTTTTTCTCACAACGTGTGTATCCCTAATTATGACTTTTAGGTTTTATATGATATGATTTGGAGTATAATCAAAGGATTTATTAGATTTTTCCCATTTTTAGCTTTGGATGAGAATACTATAAATAAGCTCTCAAACTCTTGGGGGAGCAGTTCATCTCATATACATCTCTTATCTCTAGCATAATTTAGATTAGTTTTTTTGTGTTTTGTTGAAGCTTTTGTTTAAGTCAATTTTATTACATACAAGTTTTTAGTTTTGAATTCACTAAAAGTTAGTTTTTTCTTTATGCATTAGTTTATCTTTCAATTTAATTAGTTTACTTCCTCCTCCCCCTTCATACTTCTACCCTTAGATTAATTCATCACAGTGACAATGGTAGGTTTCACAGTGACAATGGTAGGTTAAACTTAATTCTTCTTTCGAGGAGATAAGATGAAACCTACTTGAGTGATGCGCAGATCTATTTTTCTAACAAAAAAAAAAAAATTGAACAATAAAACTTGTATAATTTTTATTATTCATAAATTCAACCAATTAATTAAAGTTGTCAAATCTATTGATGAACAACGAAGGATTATGCAAAATGAAGATAAGGACTTAGAAACAAGAATTATATTTATTTTTCATAGTTCTTCAATTGTTCGTAAATTATAACGATTCATTGAAAAATCGTCATTGAAAAAGGGGTGAATTAATGATGGTCAATGAGTTTATTTTATTGTCGAAATTGGTAAGTGAAATTCTATCTTAAAAAAAAATTTGCATTGGTCTTGAATAAAAGTGAAAAGAATTTGTGTAAGTGTTAAAAAATATTTACAATAATGTGTTAAAAATTAGTCTCAACAAAGCTAAGAGGTGGATTCTTCAATCTTTTAGACCTTTATTTTAACTGGTTAAAATTGTTTAGTAGTTTTCATCTTCAATTTTCAATCAAAATTTGTTTTAAAAAAATCATCCTATTTTCTCCAAATCTTATGTTTATCATTCTATTCTTTCCACCAATTCTTTATTTTATTTGATTTTCTTAAGTTTTTATTTTTTTATTTTGAGTTTGAATCTTTTTAACTTGGTGAGTATAACGATAACCCCTACGAATTTTTTACTTGTATTTTTTTTCATTTCTTTTACTTTACAGGTAAATTGATAAGTAATTGAACAAAAAAAGTTGATTTGCTAAGAGTTTTAGGTGACAAGAATTTCGAGCAAAATGATCAACCTCTTCAACGACAAAGTTTACTGGTCTAGTTGTAAGATGATAGAGATTCAACACAAGGAAGATCCTTACAATGTATACCGCTTTGAATCACATGACGCTTGGTTGCCTGACCGTAGGTCCTGCAGAATAATTGTTCTTAAATCTTATTACTAACAAATATTGCAACTTCCAAGCAGGTTGATCCCTGGTGATGATTTGTAGTGGCAGTGTCATAATACGTTGAAGATTGTGTTATTGTCATAACCAACTTCATTAAATTGCATTGTTACGATAATAAGTTCGTTTTTGTTTTACGAATATCAAAGGATATATTTTGTAGATTTGAAGGTTTTGTTAACACTCACTGGTTCCAAGTTGTTGATGAAGATGAAAAGAGATGTAGTATGTACAATGATCTCACATTTGTGGATGCCTAGTTCTATGTTATAAATGGCAAGCATAATAGAATTGTGGTAGTTTGTAATGTTGATGGTTGTTTTGGTGCCAGTCGGAATAATCGTTCTACAAGAGAAAAATGAATCATTTCATCTGAATCAGTTAGTTATGGTAAACAATATCTATATGAATTGTCTGGACTCTGGAGAGCTATTGCTAGTTTACAGGTGCAAGCCTGGTTTGTTGAAATTTTTATAAGAAATCGGATCATAGAGAAATGGATGAAGGTGGAAAGCCTAATTGAGCGTACAATCTTCTTGAGTTCCTACTATTCTTTTTCTTTATTTTATTGCAATTACCTTGAACTTAAAACAAATTGCATATACTATATATTTTATATATACAAAACAAGATTGTGTTTGGGGTGGTGTTGCGGGTACTATATATTTTATATATACAAAACAAGATTGTGTTTGGGATGGTGTTGCGGGTTTAATCAGCCTAAATAAACAGACTAATTTGACCCACTTGTAATAACCGCAAGTGCATGGTGTCTAACTGGTAGACAACAACAAGTACGGGTCGAACCCATGAGGAATGTGGATTAAATTGAATTTAATAATTTACCTAAACTAATTTGGAGAAAATGGGGGTTACAGTGTTTAAAAATCCAAGTTAAACAAAAGTAATAAAAATAACAATAAATAAAAGAAAATAGCTGAAGGGAAACCACAATTTGCAAAATATTTTTCAAGCTCCTAAAATTATATTCAAATTTTCTTATTATTCTAATTTCAAATCTAGCAATGTATAAACTCCTAGCATTAATTGTCTTTTTAAGGCGCAATTAATCACAAGTTTAATTATTCAATTAAAACATGCTTGATTTATAATATAATATTTTTCTAACAACCTAAGATGCATGACATATTAGGTGAAAATAAAATATTATAAATCGCGAATCAATTAATATTAATCATGGAATAATAAAGTAAAATGAATTTAATTCTAGAGTTTGAGACTTAATTCACTGCGATGTTACAGAACATTCAGTAGGGTGCAAACAGGAACATGTTCAGTGTGGCTCAGCAGATCCCAGTGGGTGCAAATAGTTTTGATATTTCTCGGCCGAGGTGCTCTCAGCAAGGTCCATTTGGTGCCAGTAGCATCAACTTGATTTAAGTCTCTATGGTGGTGCGTGGTGCAGCTGGTGACGGTGGTTGAAGATGAAGTGAAACAGGGTTGTCACGCCCCTGTTTCGGTGGAGTGAATGACGGAAAACCGAGATGGATAGGCTGTGGGTGGTGATTTTGCTTGGTTGGGATGGTGATGAGAATCACAAATTGTGAAGAATAGGTTTTGGTATTCTGTATTTTTTTTTCCCTTATCTTTTTCCCATTTCTTATTCATTTCTATTGTATTTATAGAGAATTAAGAAAATTAACTTTGACAAGTTAAGGGGATAGCTCAATGAGTGATTTAAGGCTTAAATCAAACTAGAATATTGGATAATTAAGAGAATATTCTTTGTGTTTGATTGGGTTTGAGAAAATGAACTTGGACAAGTTAGGGGGGGGGGGGGTTCAATGAGTGATTTAAGGCTTAAATCAAACTAGAATCTTGAATAATTAAGATAATATGCTTTGGATTTGGTATTGGGTTTGAGTTTACGGATTTGGTTTTAGATTTGGTTTTAAGTTTAAGTTATGGGCTTAGGCTATTCTCACATCCACTTTCTCTGAAGTCACCGTCTGTGATTTATTCATTGCATTTTTATTTATTTATTCGTTATTGCTCTGAATTCTACAAAAACACAAAATTTTAATAATTAATTTAAAATAAAATAAAACAAGGATTAACAAAAATATAATAAGAGGTAAAAAATGTTATAATTATGTGATTATCAGGTGGGAGATAAAAGACGGCTGAGATTTAACCATATATATGAATCTAACGGATCACGTAGAACTCAAAGCACAAAGAGTGCATGGGTTCGATTCCCATACCCAATTTTTTTTTTATTCAATTGTCGATGATGGTGGTGTTGAAAACTCAAGGGTGATCATATTTTGATAAGTTAGAAACTTTTATGATGCCAACGGCATGGGGAATACCCACTATTTTGATATTTATTTATTTTAATGCAAGTTTATTAGTAATTGATAACATAAAAAAACTATTTAGTTTAATAAAAACATATTTTCAGTCCTCTTGGAGCGTATATTTTTTATGGTTATTGACAATTATTTATGTAATTGTGACATGCTCCTACTTTTTTGTTTTAATGCAATTTTATATATAATTGCAAACATAAAAAATGAATTGTTTGTTCACAAGTGGTATAAAACCTCAAAATATATTATTATTATTATTATTATATACAAAACAAGATGTTGTTTGGGGTGAGAGATAAAAAACGGATGAGATTTAACCAAATATAAAAATCTAACAGATCACATAGAACTAAAAGCACCAAGAGTGCATGAGTTTGATTCACATACCCAACATTTTTTTATACTTATTTATTTTTCTTTAATTGTTGATGATGGTGGTATTGAAAACTCAAGGGTGGTCATATTTCACATACCCAACATTTTGTTGTTTATTTATCTTATTAAACTTTTATCGTGCCAATGACACAGATAATACCCTAATCTATATAACAAATTAGAATTGTGTTTGAGGTTGGAAATAAAAGTCGGTTGAGATTTATCAAAATATAATAATCTAATGGATCACAAAGGAATGTTGAAAAAAGACATTTTTTTTAACTTCTATGCCCCAACCAACTCTGACCATCTCACAACTAAAGGCTCAAATTGTATTTGAGTATCAAAGGCACGAGAAATACCATAGTCAAATCAGAATGGTGTTTGGGGTTTGAGATAAAAGATGGTTGTGATTGAAAGTTGATGAAGATTTTGATGGTGGAGATTCATTGTCAACAAATACATGTTTCTAAATAATTGCAAGTAGAAGGGCAAGGAAAAATAAACAAAAAAAGTGAAAAAGTAAGTGAAATGCATATGTGGCGGAGAGATAATTTTTTTTGTATTTTTTTATATGCAAATAGTCATAACTATTTAGTCTATATTACAAATCAGGATGATGTTTGAGGTTAGAGATAAAGTCGGTTGAGATTTATCCAACTATAAAAATATAATAAATAACATAAAACTTAAAGGATTGAGAGTGCATGAGTTCAATTTTCATACCCAACATTTTGATATTTATTCATTTTTCTTCAATTGTTGATGGTGGTGATTAGACATATAAGTGTGAATGATTAAAACTTAAGGGTGATTATGTTTTGACAAGCTTTAAACTTTTATCGTGCCAACGACACGAGGAATATCCTAGTCTATATTACAAAACAGGATGGTGTTTGAGGAGATAAAAGACAGTTGAGATTTATCCAAATATAAGAATCTAACGGATCACATAAAACTTATAGCACCAAGAGTGCATGAGTTCGATTCCCATACCCAACATTTTGATATTTAAAGTAGATTAGACTTTATTTTATGTTAAACTTATAAGAGGGATATATGTGGTATATATCCATTCATATTGAATAGCAGATACATCAATGATAGAATCATTTCTGATTGGAGCAAATGTCGATCCTCTGAAAGAGATGAAAGAATAAAAACAAAAAAAAAACACAAACAAATAGTCGTGCCAATGGCATGGGGAATACCCTAGTGTTAATACAGGGTACAACATGAGGATATGCAATACAAAACATGGAGTTATTGAATCCTTAAAGCAAATTGCATTTATGTTAATACAGTGTACACCATAAGTATATACGATATAAAATATGGAGTTCTTGAACCCTTTTCCGATGTTATTCCTGATGGCCATGAAGTTTGTTGTGCACATGTATTTGGATCACACCAGTTAATTAAGTATTATCTTGTATGTGTTGGCATAAGTGTAGATTACAAAATTCAGAGTTGGGAATGTCAGTAGTATGAAATATGGAGTTGAGCCTTGTGGGATAGTAGGAATGTAGGAGTCCATGAACCAAATGCTATAGATAGTCCAATGGAAGTGACAACAAGAACATAAGGTGCTAATAATGTAAAGAACACAAGGTGCTAATAATGTATTGATGTTTGTAAATTCCATAATCAGGTAGTGAAGAATTTAATGAGCAAACTAGTGTTCTCACCCCTCTCCCTTATGGCGAGATAAACTGATGAGAAAGATGTGTTAGATAATATACAACTTTTGAAGTATTTGCAGAAAGGGTGATGATTGAGGAACTGCCCGCTGCTGACTGACATTGTAAAATCATAGGTCCAATTTTATTGGTTCATCTGTAATTTTCTTTTAAGAGAGTTTGTGAACCGTTATCTGCCATTGAAGCTCAACAACTTCAACTCACTCAACCTCTAGAGTCATTGCTCCAATAATAATTTTCTCGTCTCTAATATGTACAAAGTCTAATACTTCATTGAATAAGGAATAATATACTGCTTAAATGCAATGCATCGTGAGTAAAACAACAAAAATGAAAAATTTTCAATTCCACAATTAACATCTCCTTATACATCGTCAGAATCTATGAATTTAATTGGAAATGAACATTAGAGTCACCACCCTAACACACAAATCATCGCAATACAACCAGAATAGATAGGTTATATTTTTAATTTGAAGATTAAACACGAATATGTTATGTTTCTAATTGGTTTCTTAACTTGTAAAATCCTTTATGTATTGTGGGTTTATTATTTTGCATGTCTCCACACATAATCACACGTGATATAAATGTTAAGGATTGTGTATTATACATTGTAACATGTACTTAAAGACCGATAGGCCAAACTCTAGATTAAGCCTTCAACATTTAAATCTATAAACAAAACAACGATAATTAATGGAGAAAGATTGTTGAAATTACAACAACAAATAAGTCATTTGTGGTTGACATTTAAAGGGTGTATGTGGCACATATTAGATGAGTGGGATGCTTAAGAGCTAAGTATAAAATGTCTAGACAACGAGATACTTTGTAAAGGTATACAAAGAGAGAAAAAAAAATGAGGAAAGAAAAAACAAAAAATAGAGCTTAGCGCTTCTCGTGAACGGTCTCACCGTAATAATGTTATTGCATTAGCTCAGTCTGACACAGAGCATCACGAAGTACCTCACATTGAAAGTACTCACCCTTTTTTCTAATCGTTCCAACAAATATATATATATATATATATATATTGGGTTGTAAATTAGTATTAGTATTAATAATAGTATTTGTTTAGTATTAGTTATTATTATTATTAGGTAAGTCTACGTTAGCCCAACTAGGAGTACAAATTCAATAAGAATTTAAGTTATAGTTTTTGCTTTTTGCAATTAGAATTATGAATTCAATTCAAATAGGTTCAAGAATGATTGAGTTTAAATAGACATGAGGAATAAGTTATATTGAGTTATTACCGAATTTTAAGAATTTAATGAAGTTGAGAAACTTTGTTTATCAAGTTTCACTTATGATTTGGTTTGTAAGCTTTCGCTAAACCCATCAATTTGGTATTAGAGCAGTAAAATCTTTGGACAACAATGCCGCATGAGGAATGTAGAGTCGCTAATGCAAGGATGAAACACATGGATAAAGCCTTTGCAGACATCTCGAACAATTGGCTATTGTCTTGGTTCGTCAATAAATTGAAGCTATTCGTGTTGCATCGTGTGGTTGGACAATGAGATGAGATCTTTTCATATTCGTCTCAAGTAAAAAGGTCATACTGCCGTTTACTGGAAGAAACCACCCATGTTTAATGTGTACGAAGGGCATACGGTTATTCGCAAGTCATTGCATTGTGAGGCTAAAACACATCATGAATTTTTTGCAGGTTTTCACGTGAAATAAATTTGAATATCGAATAAGTTCGCAATAATGGGGTGGTTGTCATCACCTCATCCTTATTATATGTCATCCTTAAAAAAAGGTGGGTATGTCATTCAAATTATATGTGTCATTCAAATTACTTGAGGTTGCGTATATAGTGAAATTTTAAATGACATCAAAAGATATATCAAATTCTTCATACTCTTGATACCAAATTCTCATAGAAATAAACTCGGATGGTCAAACAAGGTTGGAGCGAAAATGGAACATTCATCGTTTATATTACCCAACCCAAGTATACCAAAATCTAAAATCTCCTAATTATACCATAAAAAAGTTTGACCATGCTCGTTAAGTCTAAAAAACTCTCTATTCATTTTGTTAGCCTTTGGCATTGCTTATAGTTATTTATTCTGTAATATAATGGTAGAAACCTTCCCCCGATTTGCCTTGTGAGGAAAAAAAACCCACGCTTGTTAAGCATTACATTGTCATCTCTTCTCCTTCAATAACTCCGTCATTTTGTCTAGAGTTTTATGATTTTTTTATACCTTACTACTGTCTCTCCTCTTATACTATTCCTCCCTTTTTATTGTCATACTCCGTTCACTTTTTCATCGTTGTACGAGGATTCAACCCAAACAAACATTGTTTTCACCACGGTGCGTAATATTGACATTAATAACAAAAGTAGTTATAAAAGGGAGTGAAGCGAGTAAGTCGTTACTGCAATAGCCCCCTCAGATAGTTTGCCAGTCCATTTGTTTGTTTTCCCTTCCTCATTCTCTCATTACAAAACTTTATTGCGACTTCATTTTTTGTACTCAAACCTTATACTCAATGACGCGCATCATATATATCTCACAATAAAACTTGTGATATCCAATGTTATTACAATGATGGCACCAATGTTGTCACAAGTACATGTTTTTAGTACACAAATTGAGTCACAGTAGAAGTATTCCATGTTCTTATGATCTCATTTCTTTCCATATTTACACATGGTGGCTATTCTTTCCCTCTATATCACATCTTATTTTCCTCGTATGTCTTACCCTCATCTCTCATTCATCTCACCGCTCCTTATTATTCACGAAAGTTCTTACACACTGCCCTCACATTTCATTCATCTCACTATTTGTTAGCTATTCACGAAAGTGGAGGTAAATAACACATGTCAATCATGCACGCACCTCTTGATCACCATGACGTAACGAAACTCCAAAATTAGCATGTATTTATTATACTGTAGTTTATAATCATTAATAAAACAACAAACAAACAAATAAACTAAATTAGTCGTTCTTATGATCATCCCTTCCGAAAGTTTGTCACTCCATCCGTTTCGTCCTCCTCCCCTCCTCCACCGCCCTCCGCCTCTTCTCCTCACTCATCTCACCGCCCCTCCCAAATAAGAATTACCCACTTGATGCACCGTAAAAGCATCACATGCAATGCACGTGCACATTTCTCTTAGTGATGAGGCAAGCGTATCCCAACCTTCAATTTTTCCTAAGTGCACTGGTCTTTTGCCTGGTAATCCTACGGTATCTGAAAGCCACCAGGCAAGTTACCAGGCAAAAGACCAGTCCACTGTAATATTACTCCCCAACCTTAAAACAAAGGTACTTTTTGCCGTTTTGGTACATTTCAGCAGCGAACGTGAGCTCGTGAGTTTCTATCGTGTCTTCTCACGCATTGGTTTCTCTCCGCAGGAGCAGAAGACGCCTTACTAAATCACCCCTCTGTAAACATTTTTGTTCTTCTCTTCTCCGCTCCCTCACTTACCCAAATCTAGGGTTTTTTTTTCAATCTTTTTAGGTTTTTTGATTTTTCATCGATTATGGACGAAGAAGAAGAGGGTTTGAGCCTCCCCATACCTGAACATTCGATCGCGGTGGACAACTTGCAGGAACAAGAGGGGTTTCAAGAGCCCTCTTTGGACTCTCGGCAATGCAATGTTATTGCTTCGTTAGACGATCAAGAAGAGCTCGTTAAAGGGGGTTCTGGGGTTGTAGCTGGGTCTGTTGATGTTGGTGAAGAACCCCCTTCGACCGTTTTGGGTGAACCGGATGTTGGGGGTAAGGAAGTTCGTGAAAGGGTTGTGGAGGAGAGTGAGGAAACCCTCTTGATTGATGAAGAGAGGACTGAAGGAGTTGATGGGGAAGTGGGTTTGACGGTTACTGAAGTTGCCCATCAGGTGTTTGATGAAAAGACTGAAGGTGGTGGTGAGGAGGTTGGTTTGGAAGCTGGGAAGGAGCTTGAAATTGTTGGTGGAGAGGGCTCTTTGATTGGGGCAGGAGAGACTGAAATTGGGGGTTCTGAGGATACTGAGATTGTTGGGGAGGAGAGTGGAGTTGGTAGTGAAGAATCCCCGTCGATGGTCTTGAAGGAGGCTGAAGTTGGTGCGGGTGAAGAAGGAGGTCCTTTGATGATTGGGGAGGAGACTGGAGTTAAGGTTGAAGAAGCCCATTTCATGATTGCAGGAAAGGTTGAAGGTGATGGCGAAGAAGAAACCCTTTTGATGGATTCAGCAAAACCTGAAGTTGTGGGGGAAGAAGCCCTTGGTATGGTCGAAGTGACTGAAGAAGTTGTAAAAGAATCTGTAACTGTTGGTGAAGAAGTCCCTTTGATGGATGCAGAAAATCCTGAAGTTGTTAATAGTGAACATGCTAAAAAGCTTGAAGTTGTTGGTGACGAAGCCCCATTGGTAGGGTCAGTGAAGCCTGAAGTTATGGTTGAAGAATCCCATACTGTGGTCGCAGAAATGCATCAAGTTGTTGTTGTTCCCCATGAGACTTCTACGGTCGAAAAGGTGCCTGAAGATTTTGGTGAAGAAGCCCTTTTGATGGACTCTAAAAAACCTGAAGTTGCTGATAATGAAGCCTCTTTGATGGTTGCGGAAATGCCCGAAGAGCCTTCAATGGGCACAGCAGAGCCTGAAGTTGTAGGCGAAGAAGTCCCTTCAATGGCTGCAGAAGAGCCTGAAGTTGTAGGTGAAGAAATCCCTTCAATGGCTGCAGAAGAGCCTGAAGTTGTAGGTGAAGAAATCCCTTCAATGGCTGCAGAAGAGCCTGAAGTTGTAGGTGAAGGAGTCCTGTCAGTGGCTTTTGCAGAAAAGCCTGAAGATGTTAAACAATTCCAGGTCGCAGAGGAGGCTGAAGTTTCTGGTGAAGAAGCCCCTTTGATGGATGTTGAAAAGCCTGAAATTGTTGGTAATGAAATGGGTGCAGTTGAAGAAGCCCCCGTAGTGGCTGCAGAAGAGGCTGAACTTGTTGGTGAAGAAGTATCTTCGATGGTTGTGGATGACCCTGACAATGTGGGTGAAGAACAACATTCCCCTGTTGCAGATGAACCTCTGCCAGAGCCTGACACGGAGATGGATATGGATACAGAAACGGAAGTTACAGAGACACGCAAGAGTAGTGGGAAGCGCAAGAGAGGAAGGCCAGCTAAGGTTCAGGCAAAACCCCCGGTTAAAAAGACTATTGAAGAGGATGTCTGTTTCATTTGCTTTGATGGGGGTGATCTTGTCCTATGCGACCGTAGGTGAGGTTTGATCTTGTGTTATATTTGAAGCACCCTTGTGTGTAGTTTGGAGTTTAAACTATTTGTTGGTTCTGATCGTTTTTGGTTTCTTAGGGGTTGTCCTAAGGCGTATCATCCTGCTTGTATCAATCGGGACGAGGCCTTCTTCCGCTCTAAAGGACGTTGGAGTTGTGGTATGTTATAGTTTCTTATTGTCAAAAGTGTAACACTAGGGATTTAAAGTTAATATTTTGTTGTTATTATTACTACTTTTATTTTTTCTTTTTTTCTGGGCGAAATTAATGTTTGGTTTTACATGTAATTATTTCGTGTTGTGCGTCGGTTTTGCTTCATATATAGATCTGCTAGAGAAATGAAAAATGTAATTATAATTACATTTGCTTAAATTAGTACTGAATTCTTGCATGCCACATCATTCATCTTCTCCATCAGTACTAATCTTCATAGTTTGAAATCTTATTCTGTTCTCCTGCTCTTCCTGTTCCTGTCACATTTACAAGCATGATTAGTTAAAGCATTGAAGTTTTCCATTATCTATCACCCTCAGTCGAATGGCAGACAAAATTTTCCTTGACATCATTTGTGTGGTAACTTGATTAAATTCCTCTGTATGACTTGATTTTTTGGGCTCCTGTTTCATTGAATCATTCAAGCTAAACAAGGGTTTGATGACAATACCCTAGGTGAAAGCAAAATAAAAAATAAAAAAAATAGCCTGAGTCTCAGTCTGCCTGGTCGACATTATCTTCTATCCCTTTAGGCTGTTACTATCCGTCTCCCTCGTCACAACTCTTCTTTCAGCTCTATCAATCTCAGTTCTAATCCGCCGCCAATCTCCATCCTTTGAGAACTGTTTCACATTTGCTTCAGTTCATCAGACCCGACTCTTGTCATTGTCTTTCACTCCTCACAGACTCTTTCTTTGTCTTCCCCCCTGGCAGACTCTTTCTTTGTTTTTCCCCCTCACAGACTTGTCCCCTCAATTCTTCTGACTTTAGACGTCCAATATACCAACACTTTCCCTTTCAAAGGGGCAAAGGGCAGTATATAGACACATGAGCATTTATCATATGGGCTACGGGCTGCTGAAATCCTTTTGCATCACTGTAATAAACTGGTATCTGTTGCTAATATGTTTCTATCTTATTTATTTGTGTTCATCTTATACTCGGGTCAGGGCATGTCATCTTTGTGGCAGTAAACGTCAATATCTACTTGCTTGAATTGTTCTAATGTTTGAGCCTTTGAGGCATGTGGATGTTGATTGATGCCACTGTAAGGATCATTAGTTTATACCTTGTGTCAGCATCCCACACTTCTGGGAAGCATTGGTAGGCTTTGTCTTGCACTTGATATTTTTATTTTTAAAAAAGTTTGTTTCATTTTATTCTTGAGTTGCCGTTGCTTGCAACTTTGAGCCTTTCGGTTGTCTGGTTCTTCAGTTTATGTTAATTATGTTTGTTTGTGCATTCAGGCTGGCATATATGCAGCAATTGTGAAAAGGCCGCCCAATATACGTGCTACACATGCACGTACTCCTTGTGCAAGGGTTGCATTAAAGAAGCAGAGTTCTACTGTGTTAGAGGAAACAAAGGTTTTTGTGGAACATGTAGGAGAACTGTCATGCTAATTGAAAAGAATGAGCAGGGAAACAATGAAACGGTATGGTCTGCTCCTGCTCCCATCTTTACTGCTATTTTTATTTGTTCAGACAGTATCACAGTTCATGTTTTCAAATTCTTAGAAACCTTACTTCAATTTGGCTAGCAAGCAATGGGTGATTCTAATTGGATAGGGCAACCAGCAACATATTTCTTTTTGCTAATTTTTTTTTGTATTTTTATATAAATTGTGTCCAATATGTTTTTTTATCCTTGTGTAGCTTTTTGATGTTGGAATATTAAAGCCCACTCCGGCTTTCCATGGGACTTTTCGTGTGAGCTTACAATATAGTTGTACTATTGTTACACTTTATGTTGTAGTCAAGGGCGGACCCAGGATTTTAGTCGAGGGAGGGCGAAATGGAAAATACTTATTAGTTGATAATAATAGTTATCAATGGTAAAACCATTTTTTTTTCTACCTAAGCTAGTAACTAATAAAAAATGCAACTATAAAAAATATATTGCATATACCAAATTGGATCCAGTGTAGTCCAATTTTAAGACAAAATAAGGTCACTATCGATACCTTAGCAAGGAGCAAACAAGCATAATAACTAGAATATATAACTAATATCACAAAATAATTAGGATAAATATCTAGGTGAAGCTAATTTTTTTTTGAAATTTGCGAACCTAATATGATCATAATACAATTTCATGGAAAAAATAGTTTATATGAGGCTCAAATTTTGTATGAGTTGGCTAATGGTATATATTTTCATTGAATTCTATAATTATTATTTTAGATATTAATTTAAATATTTTTTGTTGGAGGTTTTATACCACTTGTGAACAACAATTCATTTCTTTAATGTTAATAATTTTTTATTAAACTAAACATTTTTTAATGTTTGCAATTACTAATAAAATTGCATTGAAAATAAAATTTTAATGTTAATAAATTTTTTAGTCTTTGCAATTACTTATAAAATTGCATTGAAGATAAAATAAAAATGCAGTCAAAGAGTATTGAACTCGGGTCTTTTACTAAAATTATAAACCTCCAACCACTACACCAACAAAGACATGTTCAAATGATTGCATAAACAATTAACATATTGTATTCTACATTATATAATCGATTTTTGTAAGACTAAAGTATATATACTAAAATTATTTTAAAGTTGCCCCCCCTTCGCCCCTTAGTAGGTCCGCCCATGGTTGTAGTTCCACACCTCTGTTCTCGCTTATGTGTGACATGTGATTAAATTTGCCCTCTTTGTAAGTTTACTTTTAGAAAGATTGACAATCTATCAATATAGAATTGTTGGCACCCCCATCTCCACCTCAACCATAAAGATTATAAGTAAATAAATAAATAAAATGAAAAGGTGGAAGGAGAGAATGAAAAACCTAAAGAGCAAAAGGGTAACTTTTACTTGTTAAAAAGTCTCCGTCATATTAGAACTAGACTGGTATTAGGGGTTGTTTCTTATCTGTCACAGGTTTGGTAGTTATGTTAGCATGTAGGTCCCTGATTGTAGTAAAAAGGACCAAGGTAGTAAGCTAGTAACTGGAACAATTTATTAAGGTAGAGTTTATGAGTGTTATCACAATTCACATTTTTAAAGGAGAAAATGCAATTGTTGATATGTTTGGGGTTTTCTGAGTACAAGATTCAGATTTAATAATGGTACGCTTTTATGATTATGCAATCAAATAATGAAATGAAGGAAATAGAATGAAGTTTATGAATACTGGAATTAGTGTAGTTAAGGCGTTCAGGCGGGGATGCGAGGTGGACAAGCCTGAAAACGCCTCAGGGACGCCTCACATCACTGAGTGGTCTTAACGTTTTTTAAAGATTTTTTTATTATAATAAATTGAAACATATTTAGATAAGTAATATACATCATCATTTTTTACCATTGAGTTCCTTACACTCTTTCCATGCATCATGCAATGTGACATATCCATTAGGAGTGGCTATATGTTAACACTCCCTCACTGAATTCAAGTAGAGTTGGAGAATATTGTGAAAATGTTTTGCAATTTCAGCAACCCATTTTGTATATTATACAAAATCAAGATATCAGCCATAAGATCTTCATGCAACCATAATGTTCTAAAAAAATCCATAGAAATACAAAATGTGGCAAACTCACAGTGAACCACAGCACCTAAGTCAGCCCACTCTGTCTCACCAAACTCACACTGAACCAGAACAGAATAGGAGAGAAAAAAAAACCCGGCAGCAGATGAAGACGAGAAGAAGAAGAATAGATCAGAAAAAAAAATCGATCAACGGCAAGAGGAACAGATCAGCAAGAGAAGAACAAATCAGCAAAAGAAATCGATTGGCAGTAGAAGAAGAATACAAGAGAAGAAGAAGAAGAGAAGAGATCGGAGGAAGAGAAGTACCTGATTTGAAGGAGCAGCAGCAGCAACAGCAACAGCTGAGCTCCTGTCTTAACCCAAGCAACTCATTCTCTTGTCTTAACCCTGTTAACTCTAATAGATTGCAAATGGGCTTTTGGGCTGAAGCGTTGGAGGCGCATAAGGCGTGAGGTGGGGTGAGGCGGACGCCTCAATTCACCGCTCCACCTTGCCCGATTTTGAGGTGGTACACTGCAAAAAATGCCTCGAGGCGCCTGGGCGACCGCCTTAACTTCACTAGTTGGAATAAACATTACCTCAAATTGGAGTGACTTTAGTTGGCTGAGGACTATAGCATCGAAAGCAGATGTCCACATGGTGTTCCAGTTCTAGTTAAATAGTTAACTTGGAAGGGTAATGGAATTTATGATTCTAGATAAATAATTAGCTTTCCGCTTCTCAACAATAAAAGCTTTTTTTTGAAGAGTGTTGACTGGTTCTTAACTCGTTATTTCCTGTAGTGGTCTCCTTGTTGTCCTTTTTATATACTTCTCCAATTTAGCTCACGGCTGGGCGAGTTATGTAGTATTTCTGTTAGAAACATAGTTTTTTCACTTTCAATTGAAGGTGTGTCACCAGCCCAACTTGGAATATTATGGTTGATTGGGGCTTGCACACATTCGCTCATTTACACTCCCTGTCTCACCCTAGCACTATCTCTAGCGCTTCACACCATTTATCCGTGGCATATGCATGCTTGAGGAGGGTTGATCCGTTTCAGGAATAACCGAACTGATACATTCAGTTTTAAATTTGTTATAACCAAAACTTAATCGTCAACCTCAACAACTGAGCTGAACCGGACCGCTTAATTCAATTCGGTTTCTTCGGCTTTGACATATTCATTATTTGTAGGGGAAAAGAAAGAGGTCTGTCATGGTTAAATTTGTGCGCAAATTTGGAATCGGATTAAGAGAGTGAAAAAATTAAATAAAAAATTTCTGTAAATCTGTAAGGTTTAGCTACAGAGGAGTGTTAGAGTCTTGGAGATTACCATTAGTATTAGTATTTAAGTTTGCCAAATTGAGGGTACAGGGGTGTTTTTAGTCTCCTCTAAGCCTCTAGTTTTTGTTAGACGTTTCTCTACCCCTTGACAACCTCTTAATATGTTTTTACTGGACTACCACTTTTGTATCACATAATTACATTTAGGTGCCACTAGTGCGAGTTGTCCATTGTGTGCAAAACAGTCATTTACCTCTAGTTTGAGGCCCTAGACAAACACTGGTAAACCTCAATTAGAGCCTCTTGTTAAGAGGTTCCCTCTTAATTAGAGGCTAGGCCTCTTAATCAGACAAACACCTCCTAAGTGTATGTGTTATGTAATACCCATGTAGGTCTCTCTTTACCTTAGCTAGAATGTGGTTTAAGTTTATATTTGCTTATTCACTTTGTAGCGAATATTTTTGACATGTAATATTTTCTTGGCAAGTAGTGGTAATTATTTTCTTGTTCTCATTATGATATAGAGCTGTGTATTTTAAATTTCATGAAAGGTGGACTTCTGTTTGATAGTTGAACAATTTTTGCGAAGAGAATAAATTCAATATTTGAGTTGCGCATGCACAAGGCATCCATAAGAAATTTTCTTCTGCACCTACCATAATACTTGTTTTGAGGTTGTTCACTCCTGCAGTCTCAAGAGTTGTATTAAGCACTGTGTCGTTCATCTTCTGTTTCATTACTGAGGGCATTAACTTCTGCTTGGAAGATTGAATTATATCATATTGTTACTTGATGAAGAACTTTGTTTTGGATGCAGTATTTGTCTTAGATAATATCAGTATTTCAATTTTGTGACCCTTTGGTGTTTTTGTTCTTATGCCTTCCTTGTTCTTTTTCGTATATGTTGTGCACAGGCTCAAGTAAATTTTGATGACAAAAGTAGTTGGGAGTATCTTTTCAAGGATTACTGGCTAGATTTGAAAAGAAAGCTATCGATAAGTTCTGATGATCTCAGTCAAGCCAGGAATCCATGGAGAGGATCTAATGCATCGGTTAGTAAAGAGGAATCTTCTGAAGATCTCTATGATGCTAATGATGATCAAGGTTCTGATTCAGAAAGTTCTGGGCACCGAGAAACCAGTAATTCTAAAAAGAGAAGGCCCAAGAGACAGTCAAAGGCTTCTAAGGAGGAGGTTGCTTCCAGTGTCACACAGTTAGTTGGTGAAGAAGGGACATCTACATCAAACAACACCGAGTGGGCTTCAGAAGAGTTATTGGAGTTTGTTGCACATATGAGAAATGGCGATAAATCCTTTGTATCCCAGTTTGATGTTCAGGCTCTCTTGCTGGAATATATAAAGCAGAACAATCTACGTGATCCTAAACGAAAAAGTCAAATCCTTTGTGATACAAGGTTCGCAAATCTATTTGGCAAATCTCGTGTTGGACATTTTGAAATGTTAAAGCTTATCGAAAATCACTTCCTTGTGAAAGAGGATACTCAGGCAGAGAATATTCAAATGGGAAATGAAGACACTGAGGCCAGTCAGTTAGATGCTGATGGTAGCAGTGGTTCCAACAAAAAGGACAAGCGACGGAAAACACGTAAAAGGGGAGATGGGAGAGGGCCACAGACTAATCTTGATGATTATGCAGCAATCGATGTTCACAACATTAAATTACTTTATTTACGGCGTAACTTAATGGAAGACTTACTTGAAGATAGTGATAAGTTCCCTGACAAGGTTGTTGGCGCTTTTGTGAGAATTAGAATTTCTGGCTCAGGTCAGAAGCAGGATATGTATAGGCTTGTGCCAGTTGTAGGTAAACATTGGAACTTGTATTTTCTCCTGCTCTTTTTGGCTCATGAATGCACAAATGTGAAGGCATCTAAGTTGTGCATAGTGATGTGTGCTATATAGATTTTTAAACTGGTTCATGATTATGAATGCTCAGGTACGCGGAAAGCTGCAGAACCATATAAGACTGGTAAAAGGACAACAGATATTGTGCTGGAGATATTAAATTTAAACAAGACTGAAATCATATCAATGGACACAATCTCAAATCAGGACTTCTCAGAGGTGATAAAAAGCAGTTCATTTTACTAACTTGCTATCCTGGAAATTACATTACTTGTTATCATGCATCCTTCTTTGAACCTTGCTTATTTGCATTGAATTAAGTAAGACCATCTGATGGATATGTAGCTGAGTGCACATCTCATCGAGGTGATCTGAAACGTGCAAAAAGTATAATTTTCCTTTTGAGATAAGACTTTTTATTTTTATTTTATTTTTTTAAATTTTCTTTTATAAATATAATTATTATTGTTTTCTTTATGTCATTGAGATAGATAGATTCATTCATTGATACTAAGCCAACAAAAGGAATTGCAAAGTTTAAGTTAAGAACTCAAAATTGGCATCACTCAAACTCCGTGCATGTGACAATTAAGCAGGTGTTTTTATTCAAGGTGATTGCTTTTGAATATTGTATTTATTTAATTTTTTTTTCTTTTGATCAGGAAAACGTTATTTCTATTGGGTTGTAAAAATATTGAATATTGTATCTTGTTACCAAACACGTGTTTGTTTCTGTTATCTAAAAGAACAAATTTTAATACACTGTCACATTCTCATGTTTTATTTTTGTTTGCTAGTTTTATTTTTTATTTTTTGTATGTTATTTTTATTATGAGTAAAATTTACGAGCAATATCATTAAAGGAAACTGAAAGGCAGGTGTTTGCTATTGAGCAACTTGCACAACCCTGCAAGCCTAAAATTATTACATTGCTTGTGTTTCTATTTAGCTACTTGGATCATCAGATAAGGTATGGTGCTAATCATTTTGTCACCTAGGAAGAAACTATTGCAAAACTTGAAGTCAGAGTAATGAAAAGCGTGAAATTTTTTTTTTTAATTTTTTTAATTTTTAATTTTTAAAATTTTTTAATTTATTTATTATAATTTTTTTTGTGATATGTGAGAGACCTTTTTTTGGTAGTCTAGCGTGGACTTTAAGGTGCCTTTTGAGGCTTTTCCTCTTCGTTTTTTGTTATATATACTTTTTCTCTTGGCCCTTGTTTGACAAGCTGCTGTAAGTTTTCAATGCGATCTTTAATTTGAATACTATCCCATAAACGTTCAGGACTTATTCAGTAAAAAAAGAAATTCTAACAATTTATAAGATCAAATAAGTCTTATTTTATGAACCCTTGATTCAAACATCGAAATTCTTCAATAGGCATAATGAATGTGAATCATTTCATTTAATCATTTTGACCCTATTTCCAGTGAACAAGGACCTTAATGGGTCCCTCACAATAATTGATTGTAATAACAAATTGGTGGTCATGAAAGATAATTTGGATTTGTAAAGTTTCTATTCCTTGGTAATCGAAGCCTAAAGATCTATGAATTAGCCCATGCTTGACTAGTTAGGCAGAAAAGGACCCTGCATCTTTTTGATCTCTCCCAGATTCTTATATGTATAAGTATTTTACAATGAAATTTATGAAAAGTGACCTGCCACGTCATTTGTTATTCTGTACAAAAGAATTGATAGGCTCACGGTTGGATTTTGATAGTTATGGATTGGTACCAAGATCGAGTCCTAGGCAAGCAGACCTCATTTTAACAGTCGACACAATAACAATGAAAATGGCTCATTCATTAGTGAGATTATATGAGCAAATGCCTGAACCAAAATGTCATTGCTATGGGAGCTTGTATTATTACAGGCAAGAAGTTTAGTATCGATTCTTATAGTACTGTTCGAGGAGTTGATAAGCTAATTTCTGTCGATGTTTATTTAACGGATTGTCCACCTAAATCGAAGGCAGTTGTAGATGCTATAACAAAATCTTGGAAGAAGGTATCTCGAGAAATCTATGAAAATAGAATCGGGGCTCAATAGGAGACTTGATGTTTTACTACCAATCACAAGTTCATGTTGGGCGGAATACTTATACTGGAAATTATGATCAAGGATTATTCTATCAGTCGCCATCTACTTCCGAAATCCCATTTGAAACATTTTTCAAATACAAAAATTCAACATCTCCCCGTGAATTAGCAAATCAGGTAGGATGCTCTTTTGTACAGAATAACTAATGGTGTGGCGAGTCACTTTTCATACATTTCATCGTACAATACTTGTACAGATAAGAACATGCGAGAGATCAAGAAGATGTAGGGTCATTTGTCTGCTTGGCTAGTCAAGCATGGGCTAGTTCATAGATCTTTAGGCTTCGATTACCAAGGAATAAAAACTTTACAAATAAAGCCTGAGGTTTGGCACTCCATTGCCATCATTTTATATAAATATGGTTATAATTATCTATGCTCTTCATGTGCCTATGATGGTAGCACTAGGCGGATTGTTAGCTAGTGTGTATCATCGTACGAGAATACAATATGATGTGGATCAATCGGAGGAGGTTTGCATAAAAGTATTTGCCCCAAGGAGTAATCCTAGAATTCCGTATGTTTTCTGGATTTGGAAAAGCGCGGAGTTTCAAGAACGGGAATCTTACGATATGTTGGGAATCTATTATGATAATAATCCGCGCTTGAAACATATTTTGATGCCCGAAAGTTGGATAGGATGACCTTTACGTAAGGATTATATTGCCTATATATATATATTGCGTTATGCGTGTGTTGAGTCTCTTGGAGGTTCTCTCTATCTATCATCAAGTATTCTCACATTTCATCATATATATATATATATCCTTTTTCTTATTTGCCAAATAAAAAAGTGCTTTGTTTCCCTTTTCGCTCAAAACTTCGTTCATCCAACACTTTGCTGTCTTTAGATGAATATCTTAGCAGTCTCAATCGCTAAAATGATCAGAGAAGGTAACATTAGTAGGCATGGCAATATGGTGGGTTCAGTTCGGGTATGCTAGATCCACAACCGAGCCAAACAATCCTCGGGTCAGGTTCGGGTCTATCCATGGGCCTCGCAGGTTCGGTTCTAGTTCACCACATTTCCTGCTAAAACCACCAAGCCTACTTAAACTCTAGGCAAGCCCACCAGTGTGTAACTTTTAGGAGTTTTTTTGTCCTTTATAGAAGTAGAAGTTTGTTTTGTTTTTAATCAATGCACATTGAAACAATTAGAAAACCTTATGTTTTTCAATACTGGTATTTCATTTCCTACTACCTTAGATGCCGTGGGACAAAATCTCAATATATTAAGCTATAATATTCGGTTCTCGTCTTGGTTCAGGTTCGGTTATAAGCACTAGGAACTAGACCCGAATTGAACCGTGCAATTTGGTTCTAGGCTCGAACCATTAGGGTCGGGTTCGTGCGAGTATCTATCGGTTCATGCAAATTGCCATGCCTAAACGAAAGTTCTGCTCTGATTTGTGGAGACATTTAGTTATAGCATGTGCTGCTTATTCATAAAAAATCTAGTTGCTACTATGTTCATTAATTTTGGGAGTTCTTGGAACGTATTTTGATTGTAATATTTAAGCACACTTTTGCGGTTCCTTCATCATCCATGTGAAAGCGAGATTGTGATCTTGGGGAATCAACCATTTTGATTAAAATGTATTTGACTATTTTATTTCAATGTTGTGTATTTCACAGTTTACTCAAATCTCGGTAAGATGGTGACTAGAAGCACCTTCGTTTTAGGGTCTTCATTTGATCTTCTTGTGAAATGCCAACTCTTTTTAGTTTGAGAGATTTATTTTTCCATTGTTTTGATTAGATTTGTTTTCTCTATAGGACGAATGCAAGCGGCTGCGCCAGAGTATTAAATGTGGGTTAATCAGCCGAATGACAGTGGTATGACACTACTTTTTCACATGCAATCTGCTTTTTCATATATATGTAGAATAAAGTGTTCATTTTAGAAATTTTTTTTGCTTGTTTAGGGCGAGGTTCAGGAGAAAGCCGTGACTTTTCATGCAGTAAGAGCCAATGATGTAAGTAGATAAGACATGCAAATACATTTGCATTTTATATTGTGATGGTGATAGTACAGTTCAAATGATTTAGCTTTTCGTAATTTCGTTTTTTTTTTAATTTATTTTTTTTGCTTTGTAAATCTTCTTTAGTTATTGGAAGCAGAGAAGTTGCGTGTTAGTCATCTTCGTGATCGAGCAAGTGAGCAGGGGCGCAGAAAGGAATATCCTTTGCAAATTAAGTTTATACTTTTTGTTACTAATGCTTTATATTCCAGCGTATAGCTGTTATTGAAGTGTCTTGTCAAACTTATAAGACTATATCTCATTATTCCGTTGGTTGTAACTTATGCATGCTATGCCGAGGTCATGGGTGCTGTTTGGGAATTTGATTTTTAGGACTTGGTCCGATCCTGAACTGGACCAGCTGATTTTGTGGGATTCAGCTATCTTCTCAGGAGTGGGTTTTTAATTTTTGAAGAAACGTCAGTGAATGGGAGTTAGGACTTTGGAGAGATGGGTAGTTTTCTGGTTACTATCAAGCAAATAATTGGGAAGGGAGATGACGATGAGCAATGTAGCGACGTTTGGGAAGAGAAACCTAGATGGTTTCTCGGATAAAAGATTTTCTAAAATCTTAGGTAGGATAGTGTAGCGATGTTTGGGAACTCCTTTTTGGCCAACAACACCAGCAAGATTTTGAGGAAGAACTATGCCAAAGATATTTTTTCTTTCTTTTTTTTGTTTTTCCTTGGACTGTGATGCAAAAGGATATTCTAGCAGTTGTTAGTTGTTAACCTCTAAGAACAGATGGATGTGTATGCTAAATTGATACTCTCTTTGTGCACATATTGGCCACCTGCTTATTGATTGTTGCTTTGCTAAAAATTTATGTGTGGCAGACGCCAGCGTCTGTCTACATTAGGGCTGGGCAGGTTCGGTTAAACAGCACAATTTGTCAAAATCGAGGACCGGACCGAAATTTTAAAAACTGGATTTCTATGGACCGAGCCCAGACCGGTTAATCGAGATTCCAGGTAACCGAGAATTAGGGTCGGTCTGGGCCGGTTCTCGGGTTTGTGCAATGGTGAGGAAGTGGGATAAAGATGAGGGAGGACGGGTTCAACTGCTGGAAGACAACCACCCCCCAACACACACCCCCCCCCCCAACACACACACACACACCCCCCCCCCCCCCCCCCCCCCCCCCCCCCCCCCCCCCACCCCCCACACACACACACACACATCAGAGCAGATCTCGCCCTCTCCCCCCACCCCCAACACTCCTCTGTTGAATGTGTAACCCTTGAAGCTTGAGGGAGATCTCAGCCTCTCACCCTTCTGCTGTGTATGGGGTGAGTTGTTTGAAAAAATGTTGATTTTTTTTATGAAAATGGTGGTGAGAAATGAGAGAAAGGTGGGGTTTGTGATTGATTGCAATTGGTGGATTGTTTTTCACGTAGTGGTGGCATAGCTTTTTATTCAAAATTAAATATTGATAGCTTTTGAAAGGTTTTGATGTTGAAGGAGAATAGGCTTTTGATGTTTGAGGGGTATAGTTGGGGTTGGGTTTTGATGTTGGAGGTAAAGTTTGGGTTGGGCTTTCGGAATTGGATATTTAGTTTTTTCTTTAAATTTTCGGGCCGGGTAACCGACGGTCTTGGAAAATTGGAACCGAGGACCAGACCGCAATTTTCGGGCCGGGCCTAAAAATCGGACTGACCATTCCTGTCCGGGTCGGTTTTTCGGTCTTAAATGCCCAGCCCTAGTCTACATCATCACCAAAAATTTTAATTAAATATATTTTTTTTGGGGGGAGGGGTGGACTTTGGCCAAAACAAGTCTTGGATCTCTATGGTATATAGTTGTTAATGCAATGAAATCCCTTACCAAGAAGAATTTCATGCTCAGCAGGACTAGTTGAAAAAATAGTCACCTTGCACATACCACTTTGGGTTCAGGGGCTTTCAAGAAGAATTATCACTCACGCTAGGTCTTGAAATTGTCTCACTCTTGCATATACTTGCTCAGCCATAAATTCTACTCTTTTAGATGTTCAATCTTGGTGTAGTCAACAGCTGACGACAGCGAACACCTATTGTTCGCTGATTTCTGGATCATAATGAAAAGGTGCTGATGCAAGATGGAAGAGAGAGAGAGGGGGGGGGGGGGGAAGAGAGACGGAGGGTAGGAGTGAAGATTTCCTTTTTTTTTGTTTAATCCCTTAACCCCGAATGCCGAACCCTGGATTTATAATTCCATCCGCCACAAGTCTACAGCTGAGCTTGTACCCCATTGGCAATGACGATTTCCCAAATTTGATTTGAGAGAATAGAGTTCTTTTATCAGTCTTGATTTCAGAAGTAAAATGGTGAACCGGGTTTATGGGCCAAAAGAAGAAATGCATGGTTCAATTTTAAGGTTTTTTCTTTACTGAAGAAAGTCCTCAAACGATAGCTGCTCATCCCTTTTTTTTTTTTTTTTTTTTTTTTGAGTTTTGAAATATCTAGTATAACTTTTTTATACACAGAAAAAAGTAAACATTATGTTGACTGACCTGGCACATGCTTAAGCAAGAGAATATTTAGAACCACAATATAACTTAAAACTCTGTTGACTGAGTATATATAAGTTAGTTGACATTATCTGACATTATTGAACACTAATATTTCTCCATGACGTGCTTCCTAGAGATGTGCGTCACTTGTCTTATTCGTGATTCGGTACTGCAGATATGCATGTAATTGTTATGTTATATTGTTTCAACTTAAGCGCATGCTCATGATCATGGTTTAACTACTGAAGAGTTAAAACAGAAACTGTGATATTTCTATCAGATAAATATGTATAGTTTTCATGATTTCCTTTTTTCTGTTGTGGCCTATTCTCACATATGAATCCACCAGTTTAGTGATAGAATTGCTGACAGATACAAAAGCAGCCCCCTAGTAATCCTTGACCATTTTCTCACGCTTAGAGAGTGTGTGGAAAAGTTACAGCTCCTGAACACACCTGAGGAACGAACACGCAGACTACAGGAAGTTCCTGAGATACATGATGACCCACATATGGATCCGAATTACGAGTCTGAAGAGGACGAAGCAGAGCCAGATGATAAGCAGCGAGGTTTATATCTTGAACTTTATCTTATTCTAATATGCTTATTCATTTTTGTGTTTCTAGAGATGATCTCTCTCAATCAAATTTTCTTCAAATTCATACAGACCATTATATGAAACCAAGAGATACTGGATTTACGAGGAAGGGTAGGGAGCCAATATCCCCAGGTAAAGGAAATCCTGCCTCAATTGATATCTGGAGTGGAGCACGGAAAAATGCAGCCATTGCTGTGGAGACTGCAAGAAATGTGTCTGCCAAAGCTGCATGGGACAAACGTGATGGAGCTGGTGAGAGAACTCATGAGTCCCCTTGGAGTCATGGAAAAGATGTACAGCAGTCGAACAGTGCTTTGGATACTGGTGCTTGGAGTGGCCAGGCTGTTGTGCCAGACACTGTGCAAGCACCTCCTACAGTAGTACCTAACTTCAGTGAGGCAGACAAGATATGGCATTACAAGGACCCAGCTGGGAAAATTCAAGGACCATTTTCCATGGTTCAACTTCGCAAGTGGAGTACAACTGGATACTTTCCTGTTGATATGAGAATATGGAAAATTAATGAAATGCAAGAGGATTCCATTCTCCTCAATGACGCATTAAAAGGAAAGTTCACTAACGAGTTACCTCAAACAAGCATAAATGTCGTCTCTGGAAATAATAGAGAATATACTAGGGATGGTGGGAATTCAAATGGAAATGAAGCTAGTCAAGCTGCTAATGAAAATTCTAGATTGGTTAATGGTAGTGCTTGGGGATCAGGCTCATTTGGTCGGTCTGCACAGCCTCATCAGCAAAGGGTAGCGACACTTGATAATCGAACAAGCAGTTGGGTTTCTCCTGCAAAGGGCTGGAATAGTCCTCCTTCAGTCGAGACACCAAATCTTGTATCCGGAGGATGGGCTATTGACCAAGCCGGCAGAACTGCCTTGTCGAACCTCCCTTCTCCTACTCCGAAGATGAGTAGTACGAGCTGGCCATCTGAAGCATCTCAAGATGACAAAAGAGATTTTTCTAGTCCTCCTACTCCTACACCAGGACCTACTAATACTGGTGGTTGGGGTCCAAGTGCTCCTGCACCTGTGTTGTCTGGCAGCTTAATGAACACTGGCAATGGTCATAAACCACAGGTGGACAATCAAGGATGGGGTAGTCTACCATCACCTACTCCAAGTTCTGCACTTGTACATGTTGCTCCACAACCTCAGGCTAATGATCCATATGCGCATAATTCAGCATCAACTTTTGGGGCGGCCCCTCAAATTGGAACTCATCTGGCTACAGGCTTTCCACCTGGACCACCTAATATTAACAGCAACGACAACAATGTAAATGCTAGTTTAAACATGCAGACTCCTGTACAAGTTAATCCTGGTTGGGGCATGGGAGCTAATAATCAGAATCCAAATCCTGGTTGGGGACCAGCTCCTGGAAATCAAACTGCTGTCTGGATACCACCACAGCAAAACCCAAACATGGGTCAGGGAAATGCGACAATGGCTTGGGGAGCAGTTCCACCGGCAAATCCAAATGCAGTTCAAGGAGCGATGTTTCAGGGAAATGTTAACACAGGTTGGGGCCCACCAGCTGCAAATACTGGCCCGTGGGGAAACCAACCAAAGCAGAATAGGGATAGGAATTCTCAAGGTGGTGATTCTAGGCATGGTGGTGGCAGGTCATCATGGAACAGGCAGCCATCGTTCGGTAGTGGGGATAGAAGAGGTGGTGGATCCACCGGACCTCCACCGAGGTCTGGCATATGCAAATTTCATCAGAGTGGGCATTGCAAGAAAGGAGCTAATTGCAACCACCCACATTCTTAGTCAAGGGTTAAAGCTGTTAGTTGCTGTACAGTTTGGTTTTGATCTTATTTAGACTGTAATGCCTCTTTTCTTTTGCTTGTAATACTTGTGCAGTTTAGCAGCATGTCGAATCTTCCTTTACTTTCTGGCCATATAAGTGTTCCTTGCCTTTACTTTAGGAACACTGATTTGCGGCCTCTTACCAAGGTCGTCAAGGCTCATGTCTTCATCCCCATAAGAATTTATATGACAGTCTAGAGTAGTCATGCATGCCAGATTTTGTGGGTGTTTGTAGTTCGTTTAAATTTTTTTGGAGATCTAGTTAGAACATATTTAAAGCAGTTAAATAGCGAAGAGAATTTGTCTTTTCTTTATTATTTTTTATTTTTACTGTAAAATATTTCGTTAATCTATATATGTATTTTCTGAATCACATTCTTCTTCAAACACTAGTTAAGGTTTATTGTTGAAATCTAATATTGTTCCTTTCCCTTGGATATTCTCTCTTCACCTAGCTGCCTAATTCCGACCTTGCTTTCACTTTTCATTCCTTGTTTTTTTTATTTTTTAGCAGCTAACTGCAAGGATCATAGAAAACTTTTCAAATTTCTCATCATCAAATAAAATAAAAACAAACCCCTGTAGAAATCCAAAGAAATGTCCCAATAACGAAACCTCTCAGTGCACAACCTCTGTATAAGGGTGTGTTTGGTTGCATGGAATCATATGCCATGGGAATTCATGAGGGGACCACTACATTTTAAGCTAAATTGATATATCACTCCACATTTACCATTTGACCACCATTTGATTTTGTGATCAATGGTGGGAATGGAAGTCCTATAAACATGGAAATCTCACTCCTTGGCCCCCAAGGCATGTGATTTCCATGTTCATGGAACTTTCATTCCTACCATTGATCACAAAGTCAAATGGTGGATGTGGAGTGATATATCAATTTAGCCTAAAATGTAGTGGTCCCCCTCATGAATTTTCATGACATAAGATTCCATGCAACCAAACACACCCTAAGTGTAACTAGGTGAACAGGTCTTCAAATTCAGATCGAAATTTTCACTTCAAATAATTTGGTATAAGAAAATTGAGATTGACTTAACGAAAGTAATAAATATTTCAGAAAAAAAAAAATTTGGTAACTCGAAAATATCGTAAATTTTAGACAAATTACATTTACCTACCCATTCACATAAGACCACTTCCGAATCCTAGATTACCTGAAAACGACTCCATCTTCCAAAACAAAAAGAAATCCAAACGCGTAAAACAATGCTGTCTTCAACTCCCCTCATACCATTTCAAGAATCTCTACTGCATTTCTTCGAACACTCTATCTTCCATCCAAAACCCTAATTCCCCGAATTCGAACTCAACCATGGCGCCTTCGATACTGACCCCTACGCATCGGTACGGAGCGGGAGGTCTGTTCGCTCTGGCTCTTCACCAAGCTCAAATTCACCAAACGCGACCGCTCGGATTGTCGAGCTTTCCTGAAGAAGACGAGCCCATCGAAGATCGTTGTAGCAGTAGTAGTAATGATTCTGTTTCAGACGACCCTGATCTCTGGATACACCAAGACTCCGGCCTTCTTCGCCCCATTTTAAAGTCAATTTCGAATTTTATTTTGATACATTTCAAGAATTTCAATCAGTTTAAATATTAGTGTTCTTTTTCGAGGAAATTAGGATGCTTTGTTGATGAATTTTTGTGTAAACAGGTTTTTAGAGATAGAGAAGACCGCGTGGCTCGGACTCGAGGAAACTTGTGGGTCGCCTCTGGCCAATCATCATATTGGAGCTGTATGTTTTTATTCCTTTGTGCTAATAAATGCTTTTGATAGAAGGGTTTTTTTTTGTGTGGAAGTTTTTGCTTGTGACTTTGTTGTTTTTGAGAAAAAAATAAGACATAATTTAGTAGGATGAAACTGTAATAGCATCTGATCAAGAAAATAAAAGCACAAAAGATTATATTGCATATTGTTAACAACTTTTTCAAAGGGAATGTGTCACAATCGTGACTGTGTTGTGGAAGAAATTGGGAAAAAGATGATGAGAAATGAAGAGAAACCCTGAAAGAGATCTCTGTTCCTTGAGCAGAGCCTAATTGAATTAAAACTTCTCTGTCTTTACTAAAGGGGATCTCGCCCAAATTTATACAAGTTTTTGTAACAAAATTTCAAAAGGAATGGTCAACGTAGTGACGCGTGTTCTGATCTGGACCCTTAAAAACAAACAACAAAAAAATAACAAACAAATTTGAATCTCCCGCCATTTGTTCCTGCTAATTTCTCCAAAACTATCCCACTTGTGAGCACATTGCCCACCCCTTCTTGCAAATCCTTGACCTTAAGGATGGAAAGATGGAAACTTGGCAAGGATGTCTGTGTAGTCTTCCCAGGTGGCCTCCTCAGGTGTTCCATTTGTCCATTGAATCAGTAGTTGAATCACAACTTGGTTGTGGCGCGGTACCAGCCTCCTGCTCAACACTTTTAATGGTTCTGTTCGAAAACTGCCAGTGTGATCGACTAAGGGTAGCTGAGGAGAGGGAACAACAGAAGACCCTAATTTATTTTTGAGCTGAGAGACATGGAAGACATTGTGTATGCGTGAACCCATGGGAAGTTGGAGCTTGTAAGCCACTTGACCCACCTTCTCAAGAACATGGAATTGCCCATAAAACTTGGCTGACAACTTTAGATTTCTGCGTATGCTCACTGATGTTTGTCTGTAGGGTTGAAGTTTAAGGTAAACCCAATCGCCAACTTGAAACTGTCTGTCTGTTCTGTGCTTATCAACAAATGTCTTCATACGTTCCTGGGCTTTGTGTAATTTATCTTTGATCAATTGGAGCATAGTCTCACGTTCATGAAGATATGTCTGGACTGACTGAGTAGTAAGTGTAGTAATAGGTGGAAGGGCCAGCAAAGGAGGAGAGTAACCATAGAGGGCTTTGAAGGGAGTCATTTGGAGGCTAGAATGATAGGAAGAATTGAACCAAAACTCAGCCAGATAGAGCTATTTGGCCCACTGTTTGGGTATGTCGCTGGTCATGCACCTAAGGAAGGTCTCTAGGCAAACATTTGTGCGTTCAGGTTGCACATCGGTTTGGGGATGGTAGGCACTACTAAAAGAGAGTGTAGTTCCTAAGGCAGCAAACAAGTCCTGCCAAAAGGTGCTAAGGAAAATCTTGTCTCGATCAGAGACTATAGTGGATGGTAATCCATGGAGTTTGTAGATGTTCTTGAGGAGTAATTCAGCTACCAGGGAGGCTGTATAGGGGTGGGGTAAGGCTAAGAAATGACTGTATTTAGTGAGACGATCTACCACCACCATAATAACTGACTGTTGTTGAGAGCTAGGCAATCCTTCAATGAAATCCATAGAGATATGTTGCCAAGCTTGATTAGTAATAGGCAAAGGTTGTAGAAGACCCCCATAAGGCGATAGATCTGATTTATGTCGTTGACAAATATCACAATTCATAATAAAATCAGTCACCTGATGTTTCAACTTTGGCCAAAAGAAACACTGTTTGATTTTCTGTAGAGTTACTTGAATTTCAGAATGGCCCCCTACTGCAGATTCATGGAGCACAGAGAGAAATTTCTATCTAAGTAGACCTGTAGAGCCAATATAAAGAGCTCCCTTGTATCTGATCAGTCTTTGCTGCAAGGAGAAATTTGGATGAGCTTCTTTATGAATGCTGAGTTGTTGAACTAAGTTTGTTGCATATGGATCCCCCTCATAACTTTGGACTACTTCTGTCAACCAAGTAGGAATGATTGTTGTGAGTGCATTGCAAACAGTCGTATCATCGGGTCTCCTTGAGAAGGCATCAACAATTACATTCTCAGACCCTCTCTTGTACAAAATCTTGTAATCATAGCCCAATAGTTTGGAAAGCCAACGTTGCTGCATGAGAGTAGTAACCTTCTGAGATAAAAAATGGCGGATACTTTGATGATCTGTATGTATAGTAAACCGAGAGCCCAACAAATACGAACGTCATTTCTCTACAGCCATGACTATAGCCAAGAGTTCTTTCTTATAAGTAGAAAGTAGCATGTTCTTGGGTCCTAAAGCCTTACTAAAAAAGGCTATAGGCTTACCCTGTTGAGACAGGACTGCCCCTACTCCATTTGTGCAAGCATCAGTGTCTAATGAAAAAGGTAGGGAGAAATTTGGTAAAGCAAGTACTGGTGCCTTACACATTGCCTCTTTTAGTGCTTCAAAAGCATTTTAGTGCTTCAAAAGCATTAGTAGCCTCTTCACCCCATTTGAAACTGTCCTTCTTCAACAAATTGGTTAATGGATGTGCTATCAAGCCATAATGTTGTATAAACCTTCTATGATACCTAGTAAGACCAAGGAAACCCCTCAGCTGTTTGAGATTACTAGGAGTAGGCCACTCCTTCATAGCTGCTAATTTTGTAGGGTCTGCTTCTACCCTCTGAGAGCTGATAACATGGCCTAGATATTCCAGCTTATGTTGAAGAAAAGCACACTTAGAAAGCTTTGCGTACAGTTGATGAGTTTTGAGAGTAGCGAAAGCTATCTGAAGGTGAACTAAGTGTTGATCTATGCTGGGACTGTAGATTAGTATATCATCAAAGAATACTAATATAAATTTCCTCAAAAAAGGTTTAAATACCTGGTTCATCAGTGCTTGAAAGGTAATTGGTGCATTGGTTAATCCAAAGGGCATAACCTTACATTCATAATGCCCTTGATAGGTTTGAAATGTTGTCTTGTGTACATTAGGTGGGTGTACCATTAACTGATGGAATCCAGACCTTAAATCAAGCTTAGCAAAACTGTAGAGCCATGTAGTTCATCAAGTAGCTCCTCAACCAATGGAATAGGGAACCTGTCTTTGATGGTGATGTCATTTAGACGCCTATAATCCACACAAAACCGCCATGTATGATCCTTCTTCTTTACCAATAGTATTGGTGTAGCAAACGGACTATGGGAAGGTTGAATGAAACCTGAATCTAACAACTCTTCTACCATTTTGTCTACCACTTCCTTCTGTATATAGGGAATTTTATGAGGCTGTGAAGGAGGTAGAACTCCTGGTTTCAAGGGAATTTGATGGTCTAACATTCTGTGTGGAGGTAAACCTCTGGGTTTATGAAAAATGTCTTGGTATTCCTGTAGAAGAGATTGGAGAGCAGGATGAGAGGGAGTAGAGCTGATACTGGAAGTAACAGAGAAGAGCTGGACTAGGAAGGACATATTGTTCTTCTTAAAAGCTCTAGTTAGGTCCTGGGATTCCATGAGGCAAATGGTTCCCTCCCTTCTTACTCCTTGAAGAGTAATGGTCTTACCATCAACAGTGACTCAGTGAGTGTAAGCTGCAACTTCCTCAAGTTTAGGGTGATGTCTCCAAATCTTTGCAACCAATCGACCCCAATTACCATGTCATATCCCCCAAGGGGCAATACTCTAACCCTACCATCCCATTGAAGACCCTGCATAAGCCACTCTAACTTGGAACACACAACCATACTATGAAGGTGTTGGCCGTTAACCACCTTAACCACCATCAAAGGTGTGAGTTCGGTTGGCCAATTTGTCTCTTTAATGACACTGGGGTCAATAAAAGAGTGAGTACTCCCAGTGTCTATCAGGATAGAAATATCATTCTTTTTATACTTTGCCTCTTAACAGTAAGGTATGTACTGATAGATTACCATTAAGAGCATGTAGGGACACTTCCATTTCAGTCTAAACTTCCCTTGACAAATCTTCTACCTCAGGTTCCTCTTGAATTCCTTCTTCCACTGTTTCTACACTTTCTTCCTCAAGTATTAATAGGAAGAGTTGGTTCTTACACAAATGTCCCGGCCTATATTGTTCATCGCAGTTGTAACACAACCCTTTTTCTCTTCTTAACTTCATTTGCGTAGGGGTAAGCTTTTTGAAATGAGGATTTGTAACTGTAGGTTTAGCAACCGGGTTGAGGACTAAGTTTTGATTTGGTTTGGTGTTTTGGACAGTGGTAGTGGGGTTGTTTGTTTGGTAAGGACTTGTCCTGACAAAGGAGCCTGAGTAGCTGACTTGATTGGAATTTGAGTGATTATGCAGGATAGCTTCCTACATTTTGGCTAACTCAAAAGCCTGACTCACAGTTGTGGGTTTGAACATTTGGACCAATGGTTTAATCTGAGTGTTGAGAGCACTAATGAAGCTATGCACAAAGTAAATGTCATCTAAGTGAGGGTTGTGGCTAAGCATCAATGATTTAAGTCCTTCAAACTGATTATAATACTCAACTACTGTCGACCCTTGGCTCAGTTTATTGAAGGTATCAATATAATTGGAGAATATTGTTTCCTCAAATCTTGAGCACAGATCATCGACAAAAATAGACCACGGAATATAGTTCTTCCCAGCCTGATAATCTAAAAACCATAAATCTGCTTGTCCATGGAAGTAAATAGAGGCAATAGCAACCTGCATCTAATATTCGATACATAGAGAAGTAACGCTCACTTTTCTTAACCCACGGACAAGGATTAGTACCATCAAATGACGGAAAATCAAGTTTAGGTGCTTTTAGATTCATATCTGCAACATCATGAACCTGGAAGTAGGGTGAACCATGATCCAGATCTCCATTAGGGTTGATCGGTGTTGCAGACGAACTGGTAGATCCCGATGGCCTCTGCTCGACTTGTGGGTTTTGGAGCATTTGAACAATCTGTTCCAGCTTCTTCTCTGTTGAATCAATCGATAATTGCATTCTCTTAACATCCTTAGTCAAGAGATCGATCCGATTGTCTGATTCAATTTGGTATTTCTTCGATTCTCGAACGAAATTCTCCATTTCTTTCGCCCTAGTATCCATAGCGATGAAGGATCAGAGATGCTCTGATACCAAATGTCACAATCGTGACTGTGTTGTGGAAGAAATTGGGAAAAAGATGATGAGAAATGAAGAGAAACCTGAAAGAGATCCCTGAAAGAAAAACCTAATTGAATTAAAACTTCTTTGCCTTTACTAAAGGGGATCTCGCCCAAATTTATACAAGTTTTTGTAACAAAATTTCAAAAGGAACGGTCAACGTAGTGACGCGTGTCCTGATCTGGACCCTTAAAAACAAACAACAAAATAACAAACAAACAAATTTGAATCTCCCGCCATTTGTTCCCGCTAATTTCTCCAAAACTATTCCACTTGTGAGCGCATGACAGAATGCATGACCCTTTTAATCCAGCAAGTTGATCTTTTAATGAAGTTACGGATTATTTCTAACCTTACCAGTTACCATACACCCCTGATAATGACAAAATGAATGAGCATCTAGAGTTTTTTAGCTTTGGAAAAGGAGGACAGTGAGTGTAATTTGAAGATCATTTTCCTCATCTTAAAGTAGCATATTCATGTATATCTTGATTTTGGATAAAATAAGTTAGAGAGAGTTTGCGACAAAGATCGCAGAGTGTGAGCAGTTGGTGATTGGTAGATTTGTTGGCAAACGCCTAGCTTATGAGTATATCAAAGATTGCTTAATCGGGGAGTGGGGTACCAGAAATGTTGAGATGAAGATAGATGGAGATAGAACCTTTGTGTTTGAGTTTGCTACTGAATCAGAAAAGATTAAGATTTTGGAGATGGGGCCGGTGCACATTGCGAGCCGATTGTTCATAATCAGGCCATGGAATCCCTTAATGGAAGAGGATGAGCAGGTGTTTAACTTCATTGCCAATATGGGTCACACTTAGAAAAATTTCCATTGTTCTTATGGAACACTGATGGTATCCAATGAATTGCTATTGTAATTGGGAGACCACTAACGTTGGATAAAGCTACTAAAGATGGAACAAGGTTGTCTTTTTGCTAGAGTTTGTGTAGAGATTGATATACACAACCAACTACCAAAAATCATTCCGAGTTCTATTGATGAAGGGAAGATCAAGTTAGTAAAAGTTGAGTATGCATGGGTTCCGGCTAGATGCAACACATGTAATGGGTTTGGACATGTATAAACAGTTGCCCAAGGAACACAATGAAGTAGATGAGCACTCAAGTATGGCGAGCGACAAAACATGCAGTAGTTGCTCAAAACAAATAGGAGGATGGGTGGGAAATTGCACAAGGAAGACACACCTTTAAGCAATATGATCCAAAACACAATGCAGGTAACAATAGTTCTCACAAATCAGTTGCAGAAGTAAACACGAGTAGGGAAGATGTAAACCAACAGCAAGCAAAGAAGTTGTTACTTCAAGTTGAGGAACAACAAGAAAGCACACAGCATAAGGATAAATATAACTTGAATGGTTGTAATGAGGGTGTAGTTTCTGAAGGTGAGCAGATTGTAGATGAAGGTCAGAATAATCAAATCCTGAATAGAGAGGCAATTCCCTCCACAGTTCTGCTTGATGGTGAGACTGAGATGAATCCTATGTCAGTGGACACTAGCGTCGAGGGAAGTAGATGATGCTAAGGCAATCCAGGAAAAACATAACAGTAACACAAAAAGCAATGAAGAGATGACTGCTTGAAACAGGAGGAAGAACAAACAAAGTTTCTAAGAACCCCAAACAACCTCCAATTGGACATATTTTTCTTTCGTCATCATTCTCCTTTTTCTTTTCTCCTTCTTCTTCACATAAGGGCAGGGAGAGAAAGGGAGAGCTTGAGAGGGTTTCAAGCTTATCGGAGATTAATCGAAGCTAATTCGAAGGACTCTTGGTGAGTATTGCGAAGATGAAGCTTGTACTTGGCTCGAGTGTCGATTTGGAGGGTTTGAAGTGCTGCATTTTGTTAATTGTGAATAAATCTACCAATTGTTGTTTTTCTACTTGATTTTGAGTAGATCTAATAAACTTTTATACAATTTGTGCAAAAAACGTGAGGTTTTCAATTTCGATTGGCATTAGGTAAAAGTGGTGAACAAGGTATGTAGCTATAATGATATTTTGCATCGCATTAAAATTTCCCTCTTTGATGGTATAGATGGATGTCCATAGTCACTCTCTAAGGTTAAAAATGTTTTGAAAATGATAGAAGAAAATGACAATGGGAATGAAATTAGCAATGCTTTGAAGCAGGCAATCAAAAGATTGGGCAGGGATATGTTGAAGGAAGAGCTCACCGAAATAAAAGTTCTATTGAAAAAGGATGCAACTATGGTGGGTCAAAACATTATTGAAGATGAATGTGAGGTTACTACAACTCAGTTGCCTAAGAAAGACGCTCCTCGAAGATTTTCTCGAAGCAAGAAGGCAAATACTAAATTGATGACGATAATTCATATAGAATGCAATTGTCTATTGGAATCTTGTATGGATGCTAATTAGAGCTAGCACTCAATGGTCTTTCTGTCAGGGTTCATTGCTTTCTGATTCTTTATGTCGACTTCTCTTACATCTTGAGCTTCACATTAGGTATAAATATGGTCATAAGGGTGATTAAAGGATTGATTGGTGTTTGTGAGAAGAAAAGTTATGGCAGATGCACCAAGCAACTACTTCTAGTAACCACTTTTTAAGATTACTCCCCAACTCGGAGATTGTTGATGTAGAACTAGTTTGGTTCTTTGTTGAGGTTTTGAAGCAATTTTATGTTTCTATTGAAGATGTAATGAGTGAACATATAAGCAATTGTAATCTTGATTATCCTTTTTATTAATATAAGGTTTGGGGATCCTCAAAACCCCTGCTTGCTTTAAAAAAAAAGAGTCCAAGTTTGCATGGTGATGGTGATAAAGAAGTAGTCGACGGAATTTTTGCTAGGAAGTTAAAGGAAAACTTGTCCACCGATATAACAGTCCTTGAGGATGTCCAAGTGCGTGTTTTTGTGAAGGAGACTAAAAGGCAGATTTTGAAAAGAAATTTAGTGCCAATACTTGTTAGTTTGGAATGGGATAAATGGGGGGCCTAGGGATGTTAGTAGCAACTAACAAGTAGTTTACGAAGGCGATAGCATCATATCCCTGTCATTGCCAGTGAATGTAATTGAACAATGAACAATTGCAGGGAATTGCATTTAGTTATTGTTTGTAAGTCCTATGATTAGGTGTTTATCATTGAGGTGTTTAGGCAGTTTGGAAGAAGCTTCTGTACGGAGTTTAGAATAAGCTTTTGTATCAACTATTTGTATGGGTACAATATCCCTCATCATATGTTGATATTTCTAGTTGAATTTCTTAGCCATTTTTCATATAATCCTTAACATCTAACTCCTTTTTTGAGAAAGATTCAAGCTTTATTGAAGGAAAGCAGGAAATAACAACAGGAATTAGAACAAAGAAATACATAGCCATAAGGCCCCACACCCCAGGTCCTATCTCCTATTTGACTGACTATGAAGTATGAGCACTCTATTTAGGTCACTGTGCATGTGTCTGTCGTACACGACATTTGTTGAACACTTGTCGGGCATGTTGGTACACACACCTCCATATGTGTCATAGGTTTGCTATGCCTTGACAGTGCTCCATACTTGTTTTAGATTTTCTTTTAATTTTTTTTTCCTTTATGTTTTATCTTTTTAATGAGTTGTGCTGATATAATTAAACAAGACCCCCTCCGTCTCTCTCTCTCTCTATATATATATATATATACACACGTATGTACTTCCATATTTTCCTTTTTAGGAATGATCAGTTACAGCATTGTTATTGTCACTGCATGACAGTTTCTAAGGTTACTGGCAGAGGAAAATGATGAACCTTCTTCTGAAAGGATGGAGCAGGAATATGCTTTGTCAAAAGCTATTGATGCTATGGTAATAAGCTTGGAAGATCCTGACATTCCTTCAGAACCATTTAGCAGAGACGGCAAAAGTTCCACATGCGAGAGGCAATCTCCCTCGAATGCAGCGGAGACACAGACAAAAGTGTTTCCAGAAACAAGCTCTAATACATCTTCCATAAAAGAGGGGACCACAAGCTCTAATGCATCTTCCATAAAAGAGGAGGCGACGAGCTCTAATATATCTTCCATGAAAGAGGAGGTCACGAGCTCTAATACATCTTCCATAGAGGTCACGAGCTCTAATACATCTTCCATAAAAGTGGAGGCCACTGATCTGTCAGATAACAAATTTGTTGAAGAGCCGATAGAAGAGATTATGCTACTCAACTATCAGAGGAAAGTGACAGTACTGCATGAGCTTATTTCTGCTTGCTTGGCAAATATACCTGAAGATGAGAAGAAACGATCTCGACAAAAGAAGGGCTACGATGCTCGACATCGTGTAGCTCTACGTTTACTGGCAACATGGCTTGATGTCAAATGGATAAAAGTGGTATGTCCATTTTTCATAATCTTTTTAACTAGCATGGTTTACTCTACACTTATAATTACTATGTGCAGTTTGTTGAGCTCCTTGACAAGCGCGCAAAAAAAAGAAGTATCTTTCCACTTATAGGCTATGATTACACTTTTTTGTTTAACTATTTTATCTAATTGAACTCCATGTTGTGTAAGTGAAATCTGCAAGGACATTAGTTTCGCTGAAAAACATAATTGAACCAATTAGCACAGATTAAGATCTCAAACTTGTCATTTATCTGATTTACATCTCATGTAAAGATGTCAGATTGTAGAAAGTGAGATAATTAAATAAACATGATTTTTTTAAAGGTATAATAATGGTTGATTGAGGTGATATACAAGAACCAAAAGGACAAGAAGAAACAAAAAGCACAGTAGTGCACTCTTCTAGGAGTAGATTATCCCCAAGGGGTAAACCCTTTTATTAGTCCTTCACTATCAAATGTGCCTCAAGTTCCACGATATAGTAACTAGAAAATTTCTACACGCAATCAATTAACAGATCTAGGCAGTGCCCCCATGAAATCATCTCAGCTAGAAAGGATTTCCTCAGCCGATGTGAAATGAACAATAGTAGTGGATATGAATGTTGTTTACAATTTTTCTCTGAGGTTCTCTTCAGATTTTCAAATTTATAACTCAGTTCAGTTAAGTACACAGCTTGGTCGGGCCAAACACAAGAACATTGAGGCAGACTTAAAATTTCAACTAGTAAAACTTAAGATTGAATCTGGAGCAAACCATAGAATTATTAGATTTCTCCTGTGTGGGAGACTAAAATACGAGAATCAAAAACCTTTTTTTGTTGTCTGTTAGAATTTTCCAAGTTATATGTTAGTGTTTAGGCTAATTTTTACTCCTTTTGGGTAATTGGGACCCTTTTAAAGTATTCAATTTTATTTATAAGTCTTTGGAAGCCTACAAAAATAGGTTCTCAAATGTAATTCCTAAAATTTAAGTTTTATTGAATAAAAGTTTATTCTTAGTACATAGATTCTTCTTGTTCCCTGTCTTTCTCGGTGAAGAATCCTGCTGAGAGGTCCATTTGAGATCAGAAATTGTTGAAGAAACAACAAGCCCCCATGCTGCCACACGGGAGGGATATGGGGGGCGCAAAAAGGAAAGAGAGGGATGGGGTTTATCTCATTTTTTTGTGTTGTTGATTCCTAGGTGTAGATGCGGTCAATTTGAAGAAATGACCTTAAATCTATGTGTAGTTCCAAGAAGATTTCATCTTGAACCAAAATCCATTTTTTGATTTAAGACCTTAAGAGGGTTCTTCAAAATATCCTTTATTTTGAACTTTATGAACTCATGCGTTAAACAAAATTATTTGTTTTATAGGAAGCTATAGAGGTAATGGTTGCTTTCTCGGCAATGGCTTTGATGAAAGCGGAAGAAGAAAAAGAAGGAAGTAAACCAGCTCAAGGCAAATGGTCTAAGTTTAAACGTGGAGGTATAATTGGTGCAGCTGCATTAACTGGAGGAGCTTTGTTGGCCCTAACCGGTGGTACGGCAGTTCTCAACATTTTATTTAAGATATAAGATGTCGGCTGTCTCCTAAGAAAACAAGATTTTGATGTTGCTAATGCTTGTAGTCATTCAGTTCATATTTTTAATCTTGAACAGGTCTAGCTGCTCCAGCAATCGCTGCTGGATTTGGTGCTCTAGCACCGACGTTGGGCACTCTTATACCTGTGATTGGAGCAGGTGGATTTGCTGCAATAGCAACTGCTGCAGGATCAGTTGCTGGTTCTGTTGCTGTGGCTGCATCCTTTGGAGGTGAGTAATTGTTTATGTTTCTCTTTCTTCTTCTTGTATGACCTCGCTTTGAATACATTGATGTATCCGCTCTGATATTTTAAGTGGGGGATTCTTTGATTAAAATCTGTGCTGGTATTTTCATTCTCAGAGACTTTGCAATTTTTAAATTATCCGGGGACATAAGTTTATGACCCAAAATCCACCAAAATCAAGAGTGCAATTGGATGTGTTGAGATCTGATGGCTGTCATTAACTGATGAAAAAGGATATTAATCTGGAGAAGTAGAAAGATGTTATTTCCTTTTAAAAAAAAGTAAACAGAAAACATTATGTTCTCTGTCTCCTCTTCTCTATTAATCTTCCTGCTTCTTCCATGTCCACTAAAATGATTAGGGGCAGATGTTGGGTGTAAATTGAAGTTTTAGAAACCACAACAGTATATCAAAATACGATGTGAAAAGTACACCCACGCCCATTGACCCCCACGTTGATAAAATATGAGGAATATAAGCTTGGACACTTTTCCAATTAATGATTTAAGCTTTCTTTCAGTCCTCCCTCCCAACCACTGCTTTGTCAATTACTGCATTTGGGGTCTTTTGTGGTAGATTATTTTTCAATATATTTTGCACCCTGAAAAAAAAACAAACAAAAGAAACACTGCTTTGTCAATTAGTGCATTTGGGGTCTTTTTGTGGTAGATTATTTTTCAATATATTTTGCACCCTGAAAAAAAACAAACAAAAGAAAATCTTTTGTTTTTCTGCGTCAGCTTCAACTTCGGTCCTAGATGCTCCGGCTTGTCGTAATAATAAATAAAAAGTAGACCATTCCATTTCGAGTCTTCGACAAAAGACCCACACCTAAGTTCCATAGCTTTAGGTCCACTATTCCAATCATGAAGGCGAAAATCAAGTTATTTGGGTCCTGATGGGTTGACAGGGAGAATTGCGAGTTTTTGGATACGCGATATCCATCCTAGTCACTATGGTCGTATTTCCATTTAAATTTAAAATAAGGAAATTTATTGGTATGATCCAAGGCAGTTCCCTCTATTTTGTGAGGTTTTAATTCAATAGTATTAAGTCTGTTCTTAAGTCTAAGTTTATTCTTAAATCTAAATCGGTTCAGGGGGAGGCTCCATATTAGAGAACAAGAACAATGTCTTAAGTTTCCTTTCCAGTTGAGGAAACATATTTGTTTGGCTTGGATGGCTCTGTTGGCATTGTTCTTGGTTAAATTATATTATGCCAGCTAATAATTTGATTAATTATAATTGTTAAGATCCATACAGATCCTTTGACACCTTGCTTGGGTAGGATTTTGGGTCCTGAATTTGTGTACCCCAGATCAAGGCCTATGTGGTTATACAAGTACCGTTTATAAATTTTAAGTAGAAAGCAGTAAAGCCATTTCAGAATGGAAGTTTGGTAATGCTATGTGGTACTTGGTAATATAGTTGCTTAAACGGTGTAAATTTTCTGATGTAATAATTTGAATTATATCACGTATTGTTGTGAGATAATATAGTTATTGAGAAATTCTCAAATTTTAAAACTGAGTTAGTTTCAGCTTAATAGTTACGCATTTCAGGATTTTCTTGAACCTAATAAGTTGTCTTCATGCCGAATAGTTTGGAGTATTTATTCTATCTTTTAACCTAACTTTTCTTTGTGCAAAGCAGCTGCTGGAGCTGGACTTACTGGTGCTAAAATGGCTAGGAGAACTGGAAGTGTTGACGAATTTGAATTCATAGCTATTGGAAAAAATCATAACCAAGGCGTGAGTTTTCATTTTTTTTTCTTCTGAGGAGGGGTGGGGTTGAATTGCTTAGAACACAATCTTCTCTTTGGGTGGTATTAATTCTGACTTGGTTGTCAGTAAACCTTCTTTCTCAGAGGCTAGGAGTGGGCATCTTGATCTCAGGGATGGCTTTTGAAAAGGAAGATTTTGTGAGGCCTTGGGAACAATTAAAGGATAACTTGGAAAGGTACCATTTACTAAATGTTTTTCTTTGGAAGTACTTTTTAAATTACCCTACTTGTGAAACCCCCCTTGGACTCAATATTTCACACCAATTATCCAATAAATTGGCTCTAGCAAGTTTCAAATCCCTGACCAGTCTCTGCTGGTTGAACTGAAAACGCCTTGGTGTCAAAGAAGCGTATAAGTCCACATAAGAATCTCCACACATGCAGCTACGAAAGCATGTGGGACACGACACTGCAACGCTTCTTCATGGGATTGGCATCTTTCCCACTGTCAGCAGATATTCCTGTTGGGCACATCTCAAAAGGGAATGTTGGTTTCCTAGACCATGGTTTCCTAGACCAACAGGAATATTTTCTGACACCCGCAATCCACTCTCCTTCATTATCAGGATTTGGGATGTTGAAGTCTCACTCCGGTATCAACTGCAACGACCCACTTTTGTACCACTAATATTGTCATCACTTAACCACCCTTGCAGATAATTTATTACTTGAGTTAGAAGCTCAAGTAAGAATTTGCTCTGGCCTACCAAAAAATATACTGGTTCCAATGTATTTCTGCAGAAATGAACCTATTGATCTTGGTGAGTTTGCAGCATATTAGGAATGCAGAACTCTATATGAATCCCATATACAGCTAGTACTGCTAGTCTACTTTTAGTATGATCAAATTGTTTGCTCCTTCATTGGACGACTGCAATGCTGATGATGCTTGTCTACTTCATCATATTCTTAACTTCTTGAAAATCCACAGGTATGCGGTTCAATGGGAGTCCAAAAACTTAATTGCTGTGAGCACTGCAATCCAGGACTGGTTAACTTCAAGTAATTGTTGGCATCCGATGGTTGTATTTATTAATTGCTGGTGAATGTGATGTTGATAAAAAAAATTTGGCTATAGGACTTGCAATGGAGTTAATGAGGCAAGGTGCAATGATGACTGTTTTAAGCACACTTCTAGCTGCATTCGCTTGGCCGGCTACTTTACTTGCTGCCACTGAATTTATAGACAGCAAGTGGACAATTGCAATAGACAGGTTTGTTCTATCACTTGGAAGAAGAGAGATAAGTCAGGATAAGGAGACAGGAAAACCCTGTTCTTCATTTCATAGGGGGCAATTTACATGCAGTGGCACTGGCATCTGAATAGTTCAGGCTGTGATCTAACTCTACAAATCTCCTAGGCCAAAAATTATTGTAACTGAAGGATACTTGGGCAACTGCTAGTAGTCTTAGTTCCTGCTGTCTCACATATTTTGATTATCCCCAAAGTCAGAATTAACCCAGTCAGTATTTAGTAGACAAAATTATAAAGGCTGAGCGTGGTTGATTGAAGTTGAACCACTATGTTTCCTATCCCTACCTAACCTTTGTAATATAGATGGGAACAGTCACTTTTTATATCTATCCGATCAATCTGAACTGAAGTGTTTGCTTTAATGCAGGGAATTTTATTTTTAACACTGTTCCTTATTACAAAGGTTTTTTAGTTTCTTGATTTTCTCTTCAGTTTACCACTTCTCTGTTCTCATTTCCAGATCCAACAAAGCAGGAAAGCTTCTGGCAGAAGCGCTATCCAAAGGACTGCAAGGGCATAGGTATTTAAGTCCTATGAATTGTGATTAAACTCTATTTCTCCTTTCATTTATTTTTGAGTTAGATTTGTTGAATAATCAGGACCATCCTTGCCGTTTTTTGAGTCTTGCAGACCTGTGACACTTGTAGGCTTCTCACTGGGGGCACGAGTAATTTTCAAGTGTCTCCAGCATTTGGCGGAAATGCAAGAGGGTATTGATGCTAGCTCCTGCATTGTGACTGTGTATATTTTATTGAATATGTTAATTTATCCCAACACCTTCGAATTTGGCAGCTGGAATTGTTGAAAGAGTAGTTTTACTTGGAGCACCGATTTCAATAAAAGATGAAAACTGGGGAGCTGCTAGAAAGGTAGTTGAATTCTTTATCTCGAGTATCATATCATCATTGCATAAATATGTTGAACTTTTAGAGCTCCTCTTGACCTGCGATTACTTCAGATGGTGGCTGGGCGATTTGTAAATGTATATTCTACTAGTGATTGGAATCTTGGAGTTGCTTTTCGTGCAAGGTACGAGGGTATATGAGATATTGCGTAATTGTCTATCTGAAGTTCAATAATAGTGAGAACGTCTGTTCACCTTTGTGATGTTAGTCCATACATTTGAGAAATTGTCAATCTCTTGAATGGATCATCGCAGCTTAACCAAACTTGATACAATTTTCATCTTTGACTATCAGTAATCTCTTGTTTGAAAATCTTTTTTGGTACTGAGCATCTCAAGGAAAGATACCTTTTAATCCAATAATATGGATCATCTGACTTAGTATGAGGCTTTGGTTAGATATCACGTAATTTATGTAAAGATGTCTAGTACTTGCTGCGCGTTCTATTTTCTTATTAAGATTGTCTGTTTGCAGCTTACTTACTAAAGGGTTAGCTGGAATTCAGCCCGTGGGCATTCCTGGAATTGAAAATGCAAGTTCTCTACCCTTTGATCCTACTCCACGAGCATTGATTCTCATGCTGTGTTCTCCTGAGTTATTTAAAATTGATATTGAATGGTTTTTCTATTTATTCACAGGTTGATGTCACAGATATGATTGAAGGCCATTCATCCTATCTTTGGACTACAGGAAAAATCCTAGAACAGCTTGAAATGGACACTTATTACCCTGTTTTCAGGAGGTCCAATGCTGAACCTCAGAAAGAAGACGTGAAAGAAGAAAAAGCATGAGATATTACAGCTCCTACTGCATTCAGTCTTGGCAGCTACAGTCAATCTACCAAAGAAATTCGACGGCATCTAATTATGCGGATGATATTCACATTCTCATTTATAATTTTACTTGTTTGGGTCCACTAACATTCGATGTTATCATGACGAGCGACTGACTTATGATGGATTTGTGGAATTACCACAAACTTAAGCTCTGAAGAGATGAATTCTTTGGTGCCTAATGCAAATAGCTAGGGTTGTAGAAAATGTCATAATGAGAAACAAAACTGTACTTGTGCCTTTCATAATGTAAATTATAATCTGCAATTTATATCTTTATACTGTAAACATTTTCGTTGCAATTGCATACTCTAGACATACTTGCAAGTTGATGTTCAAGTTTGGAACTGTGGGAGCTAAGAGCATCTCCAATAATGGGATACCCAAATCACCGATAAAGCCTTGAATCTTGATATTGCGAAAAAGGTAATGAAATGTGATTGTACCCTAACTTGTAATTACGAGTTTTGAATACAAGATATTTACCAAGGACAACCAATATCTTCATGTGAACCCAATCTGGAATATTTTGTTCCATTCCTTATCAACTCGACCTTTAAAGATAAGTGTCATAATAGAACAGGTCAGCCATTAACTCAACTCATTGCCCGTGATAGGCCCAAATTTCTTTGTATTTTGTTCCAATAGGGAATGACCTCGCACTACCGGATCTTCTTTTTCACATCATCATTGATATTTATTTTAATTTTTTTATATTACCTATATAAATAAAACTTTCATTTTTTCTCTCTCATCATTCAAATTTACAATGATTCCTCCTTCCCTCCCCCATTCGAAATCTCTTTCAAATTTCTTCTCACGCTCAAATCTCTTGCAAATCTCCTCCTCTCCCTCAAAAACTCTCAAAATTCCCTTAAATTTGAAACCCTTAAACCCAAATTCAATAAATATGCATAACTTAACATAACAGAGAAATTCAAACACAAACCGAAAAAATGAAAAATATGGTAACTTTCGAACCAATTTAAACCCTCAATTGAGATTGATTCTCAAGCTCATCAAAACATGTAAGTTGTAGTATTCTTAGTTATCTAATAAACACAACTTGAATCATTTGAAAATATCTTGAAATAAGCAAGTTATGGTCATTTTACTAAAGTCGCGCAAATCTGTCCGAAAAAGAAAGGGGCAGCGAACATAATTATTATTATTTTTTTGTTCTGCGCGACTTTACTAAAACGACCATAACTTGTTTATTTCAAGACACTTTCAAGTGATTCAAGTTGTGTTTATTAGATAACTGAGAGTACTATAACTTTTTTGTTTTGATTGACTTGAGAATCGGTCTCAATCGAGCAAATAAGTTGGCCAAAAGTCAGTAACGCTATCCCGGACGGATTTGCACGGCTTTAGTAAAATGACCATAACTTGTTCATTTCAAAACATTTTCAAGTGATTCAAGTTGTGTTTATTAGATAACTCGGAGTACTACAACTTTTGTGTTTTAATGAGCATGATAATTAGTTTAAATTGGTTCGAAAGTTACCCTATTTTTCATTTTTTCTGTTTGAGTTTGGATTTGTCTGTTATGTTAAGTTATGCATATTTATTGAATTTGGGTTTAAGGGGATTTTGAGAGTTTTTTAGGAAAAAATAGGAGATTTGCAAGAAATTTGAGTATGGGGAGAGATTTGAAAGAGATTTTGAATGGGGGATGGAGGGATGAATCATTGTAGATTTAAATGGTGAGGGGAAAAAATGGATGTTTTTGTTTATATAGGTGGTGTGAGAGAGTATGGTGGTGTGAGAAAGTAAGTAGATGGTGTGGGAGAGTAGAATGATGTGAAAAAAAGGAATTGGTAGTGCAAGGTAGTCGTTGCCATACTAATGTTGCTTCCCATGACAACCAAACTGAAAACTAGGCTATACTCATCGATACCTAATCGAGGTTCGGCTCAAGTCGGTAGGATTAGGGTATGTTTGGTTAGTCATTTTCCTTGAAAAATAGAATCCATTTTTTTTGTTATGCAAATTTCCTTTATTTGGTTATCTATTTACTGACATAAAATCGATTTTTCATAAACTATTTTCTACTATTCATGAGAATTCAAGTCCGAATGGAGGCCTCCAAATATAATTCACGAAAATGATTCAATTTCCGTATCTATTTTTCGTGCAACCAAAGATAGGGGAGGGCATCCCATCCTGCGATCCCGAATCCGTTCCGATTTTTTTAGGTCATTTTGGGATTGATCAAACTCATTCCGATCCCGTCCCGTCCCGATCTAGAGTGGAATGGGATCGAGATGAAGATTTTCAATCCCGCCTATCCAGTCCCGTCCCAAATTTATTTATTTAATAATTATTATTATTAATCAAAATACTCTTCTAAATTAAAGTTTCGGATGTATTGAAATTAAATCAATGTAAGATGAAATCTAAATGAATTGAATCATCAATTATAAATGAAATTTAATATTTATTTGCATTTCAAAAAAGTTTAATATTTATTTATTTAATATTTATTATTATTTATGATGTGAATTATATGTATATAAATTTGACATTATTAGTGTGTGAGTAGTGTGAGATAAAAAAAAAAAAAAAAAAAAAAGGTTGGAGAACTATTTAGTATGTGCTCATCCCGTCCCGTTCCAATCCCGTTTGAGATGGGACGAGGTCGGAATGAGGTCTATCTTGCCCGGTCCCAATCCCAAATGAGCTGGGTGGATTCATCTCGTCTCATCCTGTCCCGTGCCCACCCCTAACCAAAGATACTCTTAAAAGAAAAATACAAATTAAAATGCCCCTTTTCCATATCAAGCTTGCTAAAACTAGAACCAGCCCCCTCTGTTTTTCACAAAGAACCTCCTCCATTGTTTCCTAAGATTTCCATTTCACCATTCACAGAGAAGAAAAGAGAGAGGGGGGATAAAGAAAGCTGAAGAGGCAAACGAGGAAGAGAAAGCAACGAAGGAGGCAGGAAAGAGGGATGGATCATTCAAGGCAAAGACATGCAAAGGATGCATATATTACTCATCTCTTCTCAAATCCCAATCTCGAGACCCTGTCTGCTTCGGCCTCTCCAGATTCATTCAAAACGGTCTCTTTCTCATCTTATTGTTAGGGTTTATTTTTTGCTTTCTCATCTTCATTTTTTTTTTTTTTGCTTTAATTACCTCTTTCAATCAATGCTTGCTGTTCTTGTTTCGATCGGGAATTCTAAATGGCGAGGAAACCAGCGAGGGGGAGGTGTGTTACCCTTCATCCCCCTCGAGATGCACGCCTTCGAAGGGGAAATTTGTGGAGCTTTTTGGAGACGTCGAAGGGGAAATTGGAGCCGTCTGTGAGGACGATCGCCAAGTGAGGATTAGGAGACCTAAGTCGCTGAATATAACCCAAACGAGGAGAAATTTGGGTGCACAGAGTCGTCTTCTTCGTTACGGTGGTGGTGGTGGTGTTTCATGTCGAGATCGTGGGATGAGTGAACATCAGCAACAGGTGATGAATGAGAGCGTTGAGGTCGGCGTGGAAGAAGAGCAAGGTGTACTGTTCAATCGGGTTTGTTTGGCTGGTTTTAGTTTGTAAATATAATGATATTGAGAGGGCAAAATTGGAATTGAAAATCAAGTCGAAGACACTTTGTACAAGGGAACTCTTGTTATAAATGTAGGAGAGATTCTAAATGTCGAGGGAAAGGGCGAGGAAACGAGCGAGGGAAATGATGTGGCGAGGTGAAAGCCGTTCATTTCCCTCGAGATGTGTGTGAGAAAAGTCAATGCACGTATTTCGAGGGAAATGAATGGCTTTCACTTCGCCACGTCATTTCCCTCGCTCGTTTCCCTCGACATTTAGAATTTCTCTAAATGTAGAGACGAAGAAGAAACAAGATAAAAGTGTTTTGTGTAATTTGAATCAAGGATTGTGATTTTGTTTTTCAAGGTAATTTAGGTAAGTTTGATTGTAAAAAATATTCGTTGTAGATAGAAAACGGTAACAAATTTGGTTGTACTTTTGAATTTATTAATATAATTTATCATTTTAAACTTTTATATACTATATAAAGAGTACTATGAGGCTCATAATATCATACAAACAGTATATAGCATAATAATCACTTATATAATAAAATTTTAATACTAAATTAAGGTTAAAATGGGTTTAAATGTAGGGAGATTGACCTAATGAAATGAATAAGAAATATTACGGAATAAATGAATATTTCGGATTTCGAAAAAAAAATTGATAACTCAAAAATAAGAAATATTTCGTGAAATTTAGACATTTTTCGAGAAATCACATTCTTTGATTTGAACTCAAGAAAAGATTTCACCTATTTATTTTGTCTAATCGGCATTCATGATTATAAGTCGACTACCGCTCATGCAAATCAAACTTACCATGACCAACCTCATGAGGGTAAGTATGGGTAAACTGTTAGTAATGGGACAGAAAATTAATGCAGGAAAAAGCTCTTTTACTCTGGCCGAACAGAGCCCAGCGGAGCGTATTGTAGCTTTAAAAAGTGGCACAGCTTTCCAATTCCACTCAGCTCCATTGAAGTATTTGGGCGGGCCAGTTTTTCAAGGGAGAGTTAAAATTTCATACTTTGAAGATTTAATCTCTAAGATTCAGGCTCGTATTCAAGGATGGAAGGCCAAATTGTTATCTCCAGGAGGCCGTCTAATCCTGATAAAGCATGTCCTTAGCTCAATTCCGATTTATATTCTTAGTACCATGTGTGTACCAAGGACTGTCATAGCTCGGATTAATAGATTGTTGGCGAATTTCTTTTGGGGGGATTGTGAAGGCCGACTTAAGAAGAAATGAGTGTCATGGGATAAAATTTGTTTTCCACTGGCGGAAGATGGTTTAGGCATTAGAGACTTGACGGTCGTGGTTAAGGCTTTTCGAGTCAAGGCTTTATGGAGGTTACTTACTTCCGACTCTTTATGGGCCACTTTCATGAGGTGTAAATACTGGTTACAGGGCGTTGGCTTGAACTACCAACCTGTGAGAAGTGGCTCGTCTCCGTTTTTTAAAGAGATCATGCATGGGAGAAACTTTCTCTTGAGTAACTTGCTTTGGCGCATTGGCACTGGGGATACCGGTTTCTTTGAGGAGAATTGGAGCATGGTGGCTTCGTTCAGGAGAACGACGGCTTTAGTTGAGCAAGATTTATGGCCTTCCATCAGGGAAGTGTCTTCTACAAATTTTGTTTTGGTTCACCGTGACCTCAGAAATTTAGCGCGTGAACTTTATGCAGATATCCTTCATGGTGAGCACAATGAGAAGGACACATGTGTGTGGGTCCCAAACCAGAATGGGCTTTTTACTCTTCAATCGGCGTATGAACGGTTACGGAAACATGGGGAGGTCAATGCATTAAGTCAAACACTTTGGCACAACATTCTGCCGTCCAGAATATCAGTTTTTGTTTGGAAATTACTTCATCGAGGAGTTCCAGTGGACGGTGAACTATACAGATGTGGGTTGAGTTTAGCATCTAGATGCCATTGTTGTAACTCGCCAAAGCAAGAATCTTTGAACCATCTCTTCCTCGACGGAGACCTGGCTAGGCAGGTGTGGACTCATTTTGACAGAATTTTTGACGTTCATATACGTCGCCCGGCTGAAGTATCTACGGTTCTCGCCATATGGTTCAAAAAAGCTACTCGCACATCGCAAATAGGTGTGTTTTTCTTTCTTACTCCTATGTTCATCTTATGGGAAATTTGGAAACAAATGTGCAAATGTTTATATGAAAGTGCTTCCCCCAATCCTGCTTTTGTCATCTTGAATATTCGGCGCCAGCTGCGTTTAGCAAATAAGTTTATAATTCCCAAGCAAGCTAGCATAAATACGTTTCCCTTACAGTCCTTGGGGTTGGAAGTGCTTCCTGTAAGAAGGAGACCAGTTCAGATTGTTTATTGGCATCCTCCTCCCGAAGATTTTGTTGCGCTTAATGTATATGGTTCCTCTCGGAAGGATATGGCAGCTGGTGGAGTGGTTATCCGTGACTCTCGAGGTGCATGTGTTGTTGGCAAATATATTTTTTTCGGAGCAGGATCCCATCACAAAGCGGAATTTTTGTCTCTTTTAGAGGGTCTTCGCCTCTGTCTTGAGTGGGGTTTTAATAAGGTGGTTATTCAAACAGATTCCGAACTGGTTTATGGCTGGTTTAAGGATCGTTTAACAACCCCATGGTATTTGGAGAATATAGTGAAAGAAATCAAGATGTTGGCAGAAATGATGACGTTATACTGTCAACATATCTATAGGGAGGCAAATGCGGTGGCAGATGCTTTAACCGATAGAGCTTTTCAGGAACTAGGGACAGGTTCTTTCATTGGAACTGATCTTCCCAGGCGAATAGCTGGTTTGATTGTGCTAGATAGATTTCAAACGACGTATTCGTCATGGGGAAGCTTAAGCTGATTTGTTTTTGGTTTGTAGACTGATGCGGCATTGGCTGGTAAGTGTTTTTTCTAGTGATTCATTTGTTCGGCCGGTTATTGTACACCTTGATGGCCATTACGGGGAGGCCAAGGTTTTCGGCGGGCATTGTGACGCTGGGGTACAAGTGGTTAGCTGCTATGGGTTGCCTGGCTAGATATAGGGGGCAATTAGGTGCGTGCGGCTGGAGCACTTGGTTGCATAACGGCTCACCTTTGCTGGGTGCTGTGTTGACGCAGCTTGACATGGATTGCGGAGTGCTGCGATCAGCAGAACTGTAGGTGCGTTAAGCAGAGCTGGACGCTGATTGTTTGCAGCCACTGCGGATCCAAATAGAGCTGTTGTGTGTGGTCTGCAATGCTGGCAGGGGACAGCAAGGAGGGTGCTCTGGCTGGGCGCTCTGTTTGCAAAACAGAGTGCTCAATGTCTCTGCTGTTTTTTGCTTTGGTGTTTTGGTGATTTGTGTGCGAGAAGGTGTTTCAAAGTCGGATTTTGTTTGCGGTATTATTATGAGATGGTTGTTACAGATGGTTCCGCGTATAGGTTATAGTCGTTTTGCTATTTCCTTTTGACCAATTGCGTGCAAGATGTATCGGTTCTTTTTATTTTCTATCTTAATGCGGGTAATGTCGTAATGTACCCCCGCTTTGATTGTAATTTTTTGGCTTAATAATAAAGGTCTGGCATTCCATAGTTGCCCCTCCCCACTGGAGGTTAAATTACAAAAAAAAAAAAAAAAAAAAAAACTGTTAGTAATGGTAATGCAAGATTTTCGCTTCCATAATGTGTAGAGGAACTACCAGTGTCTCCATTGTTTTCTTTTGTTGTTATGTATACAAAATTGTAATAGCATGTTTTAACAAATAATAATAATAATAATAATAATAATAATAATAGCAGTAGCAGCATGTCAAGCGCCAAGCTAAAATACAGAAGAAATTATCTCAACTTTGCATTTCCACAAAAAATAGGGGTTGCTTTGACCAAACTGATCGTGAATGAAAGGTTCCTCTCTTTATTGGACTTGCCCAGTAAGATTTCATTGTTTTTCATTTATCACAAGCATTCTTCCAGCACTACAGAAAGAATCTCCTGATTTCTTTATTCAGCATGTTCTAGGTAACAAAAACCACCTACATTATCACTTGCAGGGTTTTGTTCAAATGTTCATCTAACCACAAATTCTGAATTTGATTCAACGCATAAATATCAAGCAACAATTACGTCAATTGCAAAAAGCAAAAATCGTTACCCCACTTTCCCATTTTAGTAGCATAATTACTATAATCTACGAACAAGGTGTTCGTGACAAAAAGGAGAAAAAACTTGGACATTCAGCTCCAGTTATATTCTGTTTTCTTCATTGTATCATGTACAATCTCTGCATGAACTAATTGTCTACTTGGGTGGCCTTCGGTAAGGATGCAACATGTCTTCAAGATTGGCTTTGATGTAGCTTCCCACTTTGAGCATGTTCCTGGCCACACGACCAGCTACAATAGTTGCATTCCCTTCGAACCTGTATAACTACAAGCTTCAAAAAGATGTCTCTGACGAGGGTAACATTGATGCTTTTTAAGGATAAAAATTAGGGTTTTTTTGAGTTTGACACTCATTAGTTTATACCTATTAGAGTTTGACACTCGTTTTGAAAACTATTTGAGTCTAATCCTCGTTTTCTGATGAAACTGTTAAGTCCACGTCATTGACTAGTAAAAATTAATTTACGGACCCTTTTACCCTTACCTTAGGCTAATAAGTTAATTGGGGAAGATGAGTACTAAACACTAATTATTCAAAAACTGTAGGGGTTAAATAATAATGAATTTGTGAATTTTTTGTGTTACTTTATGTAATCTGTAAAAGCTAGATTAAATTATTCATCTACATGGTCGATGAATCTCCTAAACACAAGTTAGTAATGGAAGTATTAGAAAGTCTAAAAATGTAGATTGAACAAAAATCTATCACTTTCTATCTTAAAGATAGAAAAGGATCCAATGGTTGGGTGTTGCCAAACACAAGCAAATTATTCTCCAGCAATCACTGTTTTGTGAAAACATTTTCTAGTACTACAAATACACTCCACTATTGTGCATCTTGATTAAAAATCTTCAAAGGAATGACCCGCATACTTATTTTTCATGGAGAAAAAGAACACCATGAAAAAGAAGAAAATAGTTATCGGGTGAGTAAATGAAGGAAACAAGAGAGAGAAAAAAAAAATATTTAGTTTTTGGTTTTGATCAAAATCAATTAAAATGACTTAAATAAGCTTATTCATTTTATGTCGAGAAAATTGAAGAAAAAGACAGTTATGGATTCCCTCAAATAATAATTATTTTTGTGTGTGTGCGTGTTTTGTATTTTTTTTTTACTTGTGTGATCTAGTACACAATAAATAAATAAAACCACAAATTAATTATTATTTGACCACTACGTTTTTTAAATAATTATCATTTAGTACTCATCTTCTCCAACAACTCTTTTGGGCTTAACTATGGTAAGGGTAAATGGGTCTGAAAATTAACCTTGACCGGTCAATGATGTGGATTTAACGGTTCCGTTAGAAAACGAGGGTTAGACTCAAATAATTTTCAAAACGAGGGCCAAACTCTAATAGGTATAAATTAATTAGTGTCAAACTCAAAAAAACCCTAAAAATTACAATAATTTTTATAGCTTGGTTACCTGCTCAAGAAGTCCTCTACTATGGCAGTTGTTGGTTTGTTTGGTTGCGGTGGATGAACAATTGAACCATCTGCAAAACCATAAAATAAATAATAACATTAGTCCAAGTCAATTTAAACAAAACTTAACTTGTTTGAGAAGACACACACACACTTCTTTCTTTTTTCGGAAAGCGAGCAAGGGTTTGAAGGATCCCCAAACAACACTTCATTCAAATCCTATGTCATCTTGTCTATCAAGAAAGGTTAACACTCAATATATTGCATTACTAATTATCTACGTTTCAACATAATAACCTATTCAATGAGAAATGATAGATAATATTTTCAAACTTATTGGGCATATCTTTTTATTCCTTTCTATGGGATGGATGCTCCATGGTAAGTTCAATATCTTAATTTTCTATTCCCTTAAGTGCAAAAACCAAATGCAAGGACCATTTTCACTGAAATCTACAACCTATATGATTAAGAAGAAATAAACACTAACCATTGAACCTGGTAAAATGAAAAGTTTGAGTTGGACATATCAAAGGAAATAACTTACTATGGCAAAACCTGCTTGTCCATTGGTTTAGTAAGATTATACAAGATTACCTTTTGCACGATGATCATGGAGAGAATCACTGTCAGCAGTTGAAGTTCTTTTGTCAACCAAAAACCGCATGTACTGTATTATCTATCATCTATCAGTAAGGAAATACATGCAAAGATGCACAAAAAACAATATAGTAATGTGCTTAGTTATCAGTTCTGAAATATGAAATTCCCTAGAAGACTCAGCAGATAGATGTCAGGACATACCAAACGGAAATATCAAAGATCCAATGGACGCTACATCTGCTAAGCTTCCTTTGGTTAAAATATCTCAAATACTTTCATATGATGAGAAAATTAGTTTGTGACATCCAGATTTATAAAAATTATGCGTTCCCGGATAAAGAGGAAGTTTTGGCCCCATGTAAAGAAGAAACTGCCAGTCATGATGGGAACAAACTAACTATATTGCAAGCCTGACTAAAATTTTTGAGTTCACACTTCTTTTCATATACAGATTTCATAGATGAAAATTTGGCCTACATCTATGATTTGATTGTCTTTTCTCCTCACTACTTGAACCTCGTGATCTCATAGAAGAATCTTCCAATGGATTTCTTGACCTTGCCTTTTGAGTCAAATGTAACTCAAGTTACATCATGATCCTTTGATTTTAGCTATATGCGGTTCATACATTAGAATGAAAGTTGCACTGATCCCACTGAGATTTATGCAGTCATTTCTCTATATATTTTGCTTCTCTGGGTATTTTGAGTCTTGATTTATTTAATCGAAGGATGGTTGATTCATGAGTGAACAACTCACTCCACAATCGTACAGATAAAAATTTGCAGAAAATTAAATGACGCGCGGGAGTTACGAGGTTCGCCTTTTTTTCTTGGAAAGCCCTCCTAAACAAGGAATAGTTCATGGGAACCGAAAGTGCATCCACATTGAAATAAATATTACAAGACAGGTAACATCAAGCTTCTACTTAGGTTTCACTGTGCATTATTGCCTTAACTTCGTACTCGAAGCTTTACTTCAACAAGCATTACTAGCATCCGCACTATGGAAATCAAGGAAAAAGTGCCTTAACTTCATGCTCGAAGCTTTACTTCAACAAGCACTACTTGCATCCGCACTATGGAAAACAAGGAAAAAATGAGGGATGGAGCATTATCAAAAATCTTACGTGTATTCTATGTGTTGGGGGTTTCGTTGTAGCCCTAAAGGCTCCATTTTTTCTTCAAATCTCTATGTCCCAGCTTAAAGTGTGCACGGCCATACATTAGTCAAGGTGAGGGCTATGAGCACCTCGCCTCACCAAAGCTCCAGTGGTAGACCTTTACTCAGTGTCACTGTGTCACAAGCTAGTTCCCACTACTATCAGCTTATACACTATCTTAAATTCAAATGCAAAACTTACCTAAACTCTGTCTAGGAAAATATACACCAACTTTATCAAATCACATTAAAAAACCAAACAAATAGATGGTGTTTACAATAGTAATCATGGTGCTTAATATAGTAATCAATTGGATATACATTAAAGTACCTATCCTACTTTGATTTGAAATAACTAAACTACAAAAATGAAATAACAAATAAAAATGAGAAACTAACCTCAACACCGGTACAAAACGGTAACTCCACTTCTTTCTCTTGTGGACCAACTGAAGAATTTTCTCTATCCCACTTTGCTGAAATGCTAACACAAACATACTTGAACTCTCCTTCACTATTAGATGCTTCCATTTTTTGTTTTCCATCTTTCAGGATATATCCGGGTGCTGTCATTAACAAAAAAAACTCAGTACATTTTCCATAATAATGGTGCAAGAAAAGTTTCTTTTAAGACAATGAAAATGAAACAAATTCATAAAATGGTCAAACGAATAAGACAAAACGAGAGATTCAGTCACTAGAGAAATAAGCATGAGGATATGAAAATAAAGGAAGTCTGAATTGGTTGAAAAGGGATAAGAAAACATGATTTCTAGGGTGTGTTTGATTTTTGGGAAAGTTTTCTTTGGAAAAAAACATTCAAAATTTATTTTCACTGTTTGATTTCACCAAGGGAAGAAGAATTCATTAGAGAGAACATTCTATTTTGTGGAGGAATTGTTCAACGATGCTTTGAAAGATTTGATGTTGAGTCTCTTGAGGGAAAAATTTTTCAAGGGGACGCCTAAATAAAGTTTTTCCACTTCAAGTAGGAAAACTTTTCACCGGCGGAAGAGTTTTCCTTTTCTATAAAAAAAAATCAAACACCGGACAACTTAATTTTGGGGGAAAATTTTTCTTTTTCCATGAAACACCCAAAAATCAAACATACACTTAGGATGTGTTTGGTTGCATAGAATCCTATGCCATAGCTCTCCCCAATTTATTTTTTCTTTTTCCAAAGATACATGCTGTCCCAATTTACAATAAAGTCTTGAAAGCATACGCAAATCACAATCCAAAATAATATCCAAACATTGCAAAATATCAAGCGCGGAAATAAGGTTCCACAATGGGCTACCATGATCAACCTTTTCAAAAGAGCATATATGTTTGGTGGGTTGGCTTGGCCAGAACTAAAGGTGTTTCTTTTGATCATGGAATGGATCATTGAGGACTACCATTGTTCACTGCACCACACTAAATTACTAACCTTTTCAGAACAAAAACATATAAATATGAAAATGTAAACCATGGGTTATCCCAATCACAATCAAAGAGGGAGGCTATCAAAATTCATAATTAAACAAATCAAACTAAATAAACAGCTAAAAAGCTAACAATTTACATCCAGACAGACATTATGTAAAGAAAGAAGAAACAATCGAAACAAGAACAGCAAGCATTGATTGAAAGAGGTAATTAAAGCAAAAAAATGAAGATGAGAAAGTAAAAAAGAAACCCTAACAATAAGATGAGAAAGAGACCGCTTTGAAAGTATCTGGGGAGGCCGAGGCAGACAGGGTCTCGAGATTGGGATTTGAGACGAGATGAGTAATACATGCATCCTTTGCATGTCTTTACCTTCAATGATCCATCCCTCTTTCCCGCCTCCTTCGTTGCTTTCTCTTCCTCGTTTGCCTCTTCTGCTTTCTCCATCCCCCCTCTCTCTCTTTTCTTCTCTGTCAAGTGAAATAGAAATCTTAGGAAAATAATGGAGGAGGTTCTTCGTGAAAAAAGAGGGGGGTGGTTCTAGTTTTAGCTAGCTTGATATGGAAAAGGGGCATTTTAATTTGTATTTTAATTTTAGGAGTATCTTTGGTTAGGGTGACAGGATGGTGTCAGGACTAGTACCGTTGGTCAGAAAAATCAAGGTCAGATCCCTTTCAAGACTTTTCTAATGGTCTCAAACTTAATGTTCACTTTTGAAAAATGCCCAAATGCTTAGCATCTATATTATATGGGGAATGTTTGAACTCTTGACTGTGAGTACGTGTTGCCTCCATTGTATAGTTGAGCCAGACTGTACCGCTAGCATTTTTATTGTTTTATTAGCATTACTTTTCAACTTCAAACTTGTATTTCCATCGATCGATAGCATCGAACTATTCTTGAGCAACGTCCTTCCGAATGTTCCTCCCCATTGTAATCTATTGAATGTGAATGAGAGCTTTTACTGACTATTGTGCATTGTTATATTGTCTACAGATTGATATTGTGCATTCTCAAGTTAATATTTGTGCCGGTCAAAGTCATTACTCATAGGCTCACTAGTGAATTGGATAGCTAGTGCCGCACGGATTACTAGTCCGTGACAGATGGGATGAGCACGTACTAAATAGTTCTCCAATAAAAAAATAATAAAAAACGTTTTATTTCATATTACTCACACACTAATAATGTCAAATTTATATACATATAACTCACATCATAAATAATAATAAATATTAAATAAATAAATATTAAACTTTTTTGAAAGACAAATAAATATTAAATTTCATTTAGATTTCATCTTACATTGATTTAATTTCAACACATCCTAAACTTTAATTTAGTAAAATGGATTCTATTTTTCAAGGAAAATGGCTAATCAAACATACCCTAATTTTACCAACTTGAGCCGAACCTCGATAGCACATTATTTTATTAATTGGTTTCTAAAAATCAACCGAATTGTCATAACCGAACCAAGTTAAATCGAAAAAAGCTTAACCGATTAAAAACCGAAACCAAATAGTAAAAATCAAACCGTATTACTTCGATTCGATTTTGGTTATTTATTTTTTTCCCACCGGAAAACACCGAACAAAACCCCTTTTTTTTTTTAACTCCCTTTGTCCACCCACGTGACCCACCTATATTGTTTTTAACTACCTCTCTCCTCCAACCACTTCCACACATCAACATTACCACACCTACCCCATTCCCACCTCTCTCTTTTCATGCCACACCAACCCTCCTCATTTCTCTATTTTTTAACTCTCTCTCTCTTCACACATCAACATCACCACGACACACAACACCCACATCTCTCTATCTTTTTTAATAGAATTCTAGGTGTCGAGGAAACCAGCGAGGGGAGGGAGGTGGCGGGGTGGTGCGCATTTCGAGGGAGGTGAACGGTCACCACCCCGCCACCTCCCTCCCCTCACTCATTTCCTCGCTGGTTTCCTCGACACCTAGAATGACTCCTTTTTTAAATTCCTCAAACAGACCACAATTAGAAATTTTCCTCCCTTTTGCTCAACTTTCTTCAACACTAAGCCTCACCATCGGCCCCTAATTCACTCTAAGTGTATAGTTAAAATGAATAATGGACTCACAACCGTCTAGAAGCGTTACAATTTATAAAAGATTATATAGAAATATAACGGTATACCCCCATTAAGTATTTATGATTTAATGTATTTATAAGAAAATCAAATGAAAATCGAGAAAATAAAAATAAAAGTTCTATGAAACTGATTTTTTGTGTATTAGTGAGATCTCTACAACCCTACACCAATTGATTTTATAAACTCATCTAATTGCCCATCAAACAGACCAGGGAGGGTTATAAACTCATCAAACATATCTTTTGTGTATTTTATAGACCCAAAATTTTCAAAACAATCCAAAATTTCATCAAGGATTACCAGAAATGGGTGGAAAAATAGAAAATAGAAATGGAGGTTCAAGTGACGTTACTAGAAATGGAAGCAGGAAGGTGGGAGGTTCGATCACACGATCCTCGTCTTCTTCAGTTCGATCGCACATAGAATCAAATATCGATCGAACGTCTTCTTCAGTTCGATCGCACGGTCTTATTCTTTTTCATCAGTTTCTTCTTCTTCTTCCTTCGATTTTTCTTTGCTTAGATCTGGAAAAAAAAAAATGAATCAGTTTTATTTATTATTATTATTATTATTATTATTATTTAACAAATTTTATTACGCTGTTACAAGTTATAACGTTTTATTCATAACGACGAGCGATATATCGGTTACCGTTACAACCTACCTTTATATCTAACATTTATATTTTTTTACATCCGTTACACATTATAAAGGAGTTATAATTCCTTTTTAACTGCACAGCTCTACAACTCCTTGACTTCTTCCTCAGCATCTTCATCTTTATCTTCTCCAGTTCAGATCTAGGTAATTGTTTGGGTGCTAGTGTTGGATCTATGGAGACACTGAAGTAGGTGGGTGTGTTGTTTTGTGTGAATTTAGAAATGTTGGCTAGATCTGAAACTTATGAGCTTTGTTTCGATTTGGTGATGATAGATCTCGAAAATTTTGATTTTGGTAATTGTTTGGATGACCTGTTGAAATTTGATTATTTCTTTAGATTTGTCTTTGTAATTGTTCTCTGCAAATAATAATAATACTAATAATAATAATAATAATAATAAAATCTGAACCGATCGGTTCTGGTTTTTTATTTGAAAATTACGAGAATCGAATCGAAAATCAAGTCTCTAGTTCGGTTCGGTTCTAGCCCAATTTTGAACCGACCGAACCGATTAACAACCCTAATACTATTTCATATATTTATTTGAAGCTTTCTTGGAAATGTTTCAATAAATCAAATGGCTTCCATGGTCTCAAATGGGAGATGTCTATTATGGTTTGAATGAGAGGGATTAAGCTTGGCTGACTGAGGATTATGAATTTTATATATATTTAAGAAGCTGAATGAAGTAATGGCCTAGAACTACAATTTTGGCATGATTTCTGGATTGGTTTTAACATTTTAGAGTTTGTTAAGATGAATATGGTTCTGTGATGGAGTTCGATATTGTAGGGGATGGAGTGTGTCTTTGGAATTTCATCGTCAACACTGTTCACTAAATAGATTTAAAAATGGAGAACATGATGGGAAGTGCTTGAAGTGGATGAGAATGTGATGGAAGTTCCTTTCAAAATAGTGATCGAGGTGGAGGATGTATGAAAGTGGAGCTGTGAAAAATTGTGCCTTCAGATGGGTGTTGATTTGGAATAGGCTTTGCTACATGACATTTTGATTCTGAAGGGAATGCAAGTAGAGGCTTCATGATGGAAGTCGATCTGTAAAAAATTGTGTGACCATTGTATGAGTGGTGTCCCTTCCTTCGTCCAAGAGGTTTGGAATCACTTGTTAACGTCTCTACATAATCTTTACCAAGCTTCTGACTATGTGATAAAGTTTCGAAAATGCAACACTTTTTTTACAACCAACCCCAAAAAATTGCGTTACTTAGCTTGTCAAACATATTTTGTTGTTTGTTATTTTCATTTTATGGTGTTGCTTGGGAACTCTCAAGATATCTAAAATGAGAAATGATCATGAATTCATGCATCACAAGCATACATTAATTAATGTCGTTGGCCTGTGTTACATGCTTTCATTTCTTATTGCTCCATGGTACCTGTACATTATTTTTTGTTTCCTGGTACATAATTTTTTGAATTTGGAATAACAATTTTTTTTTTTTTTTAAGGTTTGGCTTAGAATGAAATGAATGTGCTGATCGATCCGGGCTCTAGCTAGGTGCAACCGCACAATGCCAGGATTAGAGGGGGCGCCAACTTTATTTTTATTTATATGTTTTTTTTTAACTTGTCTAGAGAGTCAGGCCCGCGCCAGGGCAGGCCCAATACCCTCCATCATCCTAGAGATGTTCAATACCCCCCATTTGAACACAATCACACGTATAGGAAGCCACCTTGGCGTTAGGGGCCTGGCTCTCTAGATTTTTGGATGTTTTTTTACTAATGATAAATTTTAATTGGTAAAATGAACTTGGATTTATAAGTTTTCCAACATGATATTTATGAAACACAAATTTGAGAACAAAGCTAGAAAGAATTGCCCTAGATCTTTTGTGGGTGTGCAAGTACTGTGAGTTCTTTTGATAAATCTTTTAAGCGATGATATAGTGAAGTTCAACTAAAATTTTTCTCAATCAGTTGCCTTACCACTCAAGGCTGGATCTGATATAATATTGGGTTATTTTTGTATTTATTTTATTATTGGGTCAGCCCGTACATAAGCCCAAGTGGAATCAGGAGTCTAGTTATATTAAGTTTCGGGTTTTATTTTGGTTAAATATGCTCAATTAGAAAGTTGTAATCAGTTTAGTTTATGGCTTATTTTAGATAATTTATGGCTTGAGTTAGAAGCTCAAGTAAGAGTTTGCTCTGGCCTACCAAAACATATACTGGTTCCAATGTATTTCTGCAGAAATGAACCTATTGGTCTTGTATTATGTTAATTTATCCTAACACCTTCGAATTTGGCAGCTGGAATTGTTGAAAGAGTGGTTTTACTTGGAGCACCGATTTCAATAAAAGATGAAAACCGGGGAGCTGCTAGAAAGGTAGTTGAATTCTTTATCTCGAGTATCATATCATCATTGCATAAATATGTTGAACTTTTAGAGCTCCTCTTGACCTGCGATTACTTCAGATGGTGGCTGGGCGATTTGTAAATGCATAATCTACAAGTGATTGGAATCTTGGAGTTGCTTTTCGTGCAAGGTACGAGGGTTTATGAGATATTGCGTGATTGTCTATCTGAAGTTCAATAATAGTGAGAACATCTGTTCACCTTTGTGATGTTAGTCCAGACATTTGAGAAATTGTCAATCTCTTGAATGGATCATCGCAGCTTAACCAAACTTGATACAATTTTCATCTTTGACTATCAGTAATCTCTTGTTTGAAAATCTTTTTTGGTACTGAGCATCTCAAGGAAAGATATCTTTTAATCCAATAATATGGATCATCTGACTTAGTATGAGGCTGTGGTTAGATATCACGTAATTTATGTGAAGATGTCTAATACTTGCTGCGCGTTCCATTTTCTTATTAAGATTGTCTGTTTGCAGCTTACTTACTAAAGGGTTAGCTGGAATTCAGCCCGTTGGCATTCCTGGAATTGAAAATGCAAGTTCTCTACCCTTTGATCCTACTCCACGAACATTGATTCTCATGTTGTGTTCTCCTAAGTTTTTTTAAATTGATATTGAATTGTTTTTCTATTTATTCACAGGTTGATGTCACAGATATGATTGAAGGCCATTCATCCTATCTTTGGACTACAGGAAAATCCTAGAACAGCTTGAAATGGACACTTATTACCCTGTTTTTAGGAGGTCCAATGTTGAACCTCAGAAAGAAGACGTGAAAGAAGAAAAAACATGAGATATTACAGCTCCTACTGCATTCAGACTTGGCAGCTACAGTCAATCTACCAAAGAAACTCGTCGGCATCTAATTATGCGGATGATATTCACAGTCTCATTTATAATTTTACTTGTTTGGGTCCACTAACATTCGATGGTTATCATGATGAGCGACTGACTTGTGATGGATTTGTGGAATTACCACAAACTTAAGCTCTGAAGCGATGAATTCTTTGGTGCCTAATGCAAATAGCTAGGGTTGTAGAAAATGTCATAATGAGAAACAAAACTGTACTTGTGCCCTTCATAATGTAAATTATAATCTGCAATTTATATCTTTATATTGTAAACATTTTATTTGCAATTCTGGTACTACATACTCTAGACATACTTGCAAGTTTACGTTCAAGTTTAGAACTGTGGGAACTAAGAGCATTTCCAATAATGGGATACCCAAAGCACCGATAAAGCCTGCGCACAGTGGCCAAAAGCAGCTCCTGCACGGGCCTCCCAGCCGTTGGATCAGAATCCAACGGTTCAGATCATATGGGAGAAGAGAGGTTTTTGGCGGGAAATTTTTTTTAATAAAATTTGAATTTCAAATTCATATGATCTGAACCGTTGGATTCTGATCCAACGGCTGGGAGGCTCGCGCAGGAGCTGCTCCTGCCCACTGTGCGCAGGAGCCCCCCTCAATCCTGAATCTTGATATTGCAAAAAAGGTAATGAAATGTGACTGTACCTTAACTTGTAATTACGAGTTTTGAATACAAGATATTAACCAGGACAACCAATATCTTCATGTGAACCCAATCTGGAATATTTTGTTCCATTCCTTATCAACTCGACCTTTAAAAATAAGTGTCATAATAGAACGGGTCAGCCATCAACTCAACTCATTGCCCGTGATCGGCCCAAATTTCTTTGTACTTTGTACTAATAGTCAATGACTTCGTACGACCATATCTTCTTTTTCACATCACCATTGATATTTATATTTATTTTTTTACACTACTTATATAAATAAAAACTTTCATTTTTTTCCTCTCACCATTCAAATCTACAATGATTCCTCCCTCCCTCTCACATTCGAAATCTCTTTCAAATCTCTCCCCACACTCAAATCTCTTGCAAATCTCCCTCCTCTTCCTCAAAAACTCTCAAAGTCCCCTTAAAATTGAAACTCTTAAACCCAAATTCAATAAATATGCATAACTTAACATAACAGACAAATTCAAACTCAAACCAAAAAAAATAAAAATATGGTAACTTTCGAACCAATTTAAACCCTCAATTGAGACTGATTCTCAAGCTCATCAAAACATGTAAGTTGTAGTATTCTTAGTTATCTAATAAACACAACTTGAATTTCTTGAAAATATTTTGAAATGAGCAAGTTATGGTCATTTTACTAAAATCGCGCAAATCTGTCCGAAAAATAAAAAACGGGCAGCGAACATAAATTTTTTTTTCTGTTCTGCGCGACTTTACTAAAACGACCATAACTTGCTCATTTCAAAACACTTTCAAGTGATTCAAGTTGTGTTTATTAGATAACTGAGAGTACTATAACTTTTTTGTTTTGATCGACTTGAGAATTGGTCTTGATTGAGCACATAAGTTGGCCAAAAGTCAAGAATACTATCCTGGACGAATTTGCTCGACTTTAGTAAAATGACCATAACTTGCTCATTTCAAAACATTTTCAAGTGATTCAAGTTGTTTTTATTAGATAAATCAAAGTACTACAACTTTTTTATTTTAATGAGCTTGATAATCAGTTTCAATTGAGGGTTTAAATTGGTTCGAAAGTTACCCTATTTTTCATTTTTTCGGTTTGAGTTTGGATTTGTCTGTTATGTTAAGTTATGCATTTGTATTGAATTTGGGTTTAAGGGTTTCAACTTTAAGAGAATTTTGAGAGTTTTTTAGGGAAATAGAGAAAATTTGCAAGAGATTTGAGTATGGGGAGAGATTTGAAAGAGATTTCGAATGGGGGATGGAGGGAGGAATCATTGTAGATTTAAATGGTGAGGGGGAAAAAATGGACATTTTTGCTTATATAGGTAGTGTAAGAGAGTATGGTGGTGTGAGAAAGTAAGTAGATGGCGTGGGAGAGTAGAATGATGTGAAAAATAGGAATTGGTGGTGCGAGGTAGTCGTTGCCATACTAATGTTGCTTCCCATGACAACCAAACTGAATACTAGGCTATACTCATCGATACCTAATCAAAGTCTGGCTCAAGTCGGTAGGATTAGGGTATGTTTGGTTAGCCATTTTCCTTGAAAAATAATATCCATTTTTTTTGTTGTGCAGATTTCCTTTATTTGATTATCTATTTACTGACATGAAATTGATTTTTCATAAACTATTTTCTACTATTCATGAGAATTCAAGTCCAAAGGGAGGCCTCCAAATATAATTCACGAAAATGATTCAATTTCCATATCTATTTTTCGTGCAACCAAAGATAGGGGTGGGCATCGCATCCCGCAATTCCGAATCCGTCCCGATTTTTTTAGGTTCTTTTGGGATTGATCAAACTCATTATGATCCCGTCCCGTCCCGATCTAAAGTGGGATGAGATCGGGATAAAGATTTCCAATCCCGCCTATCCCGTCCCAAATTTATTTATTTAATAATTATTATTATTAATCAAAATACTCTTCTAAATTAAAGTTTATAATGTGTTGAAATTAAATCAATGTATGATAAAATCTAAATGAATTGAATCATTAATTCTAAATGAAATTTAATATTTATTTGTCTTCTAAAAAAGTTTAATATTTATTTATTTAATATTTATTATTATTTTTATGTGAGTTGTATGTATATAAATTTGACATTATTAGTGTTTGAGTAATGTGAGATAAAACTTTTTTTGTTATTTTTTTATTGGAGAACTATTTAGTACGTGCTCATCCCATCCCATTTGAGATGGGACGAGGTCGGGATGAGGTCTATCTCATCCCGTTGCAATTCCAAATGAACGGGATGGGTCCATCTCGTCCCATCCTATTCCGTGCTGTCAGGACTAGTACTGTTGGTTAGGTAAAACCAAGGTCAGAGGCCTTTCAAGACTTTCCTAATGGTCTCAAAACTCAATGTTCCCTTTTAAAAAGTTCCCAAATGCTTAGCATCTATAATATAGGGGGAAGGTTTGAGCTCTTGACTGTGAGGACGTGTTGCCTCCATTGCATAGTCGGGCCAGACTGTACCGCTAGCATTTTTATTGTTCTCTTTGCATTGCTTTTCAACTTCAAACTTGTATTTCCATCGATCGATAGCATCGAACTAGTTTTGAGCAACGTCCATCCGAACGTTCCTCCCCATTGTAATCTATTGAATGTGAATGAGAGTTTTTACTGACTATTGTGCATTGTTATATTGTCTACAGATTGATATTGTGCATTCTCAAGTTAATATTTGTGTCCGTCAATGTAATTACTCATAGGCTTACTAGTGAATTGGATAGCTAGTGCCGCACGGATTGCTAGTCCGTGACAGTTGGTATCAGAGCCAGAGCTTGTTGAATGCCAACCAGGATGCAGGAACTAAATGAGCGTCTTAGCGCTATGGAGGAACGACAGGCTAGTCGAATGCATAGACTAGAAAGCAGAATGGATCAGTTGAACACTTTGGGAGAACAGATTAGTCGGTTGGATGGACTCTTTTCACTGGTAGACAGAGTGGATTCGCTGGCTGAGCACGTTGATAACTTAGAGGGACAGACAGTTGCTATGGAAGAGTCGCCTCACCCCACAGCTCAGGTGATGAGTGACTTCCAATTACAGTTGGAGGACTTATTTGCAAGGGTTGGCTTGCTCACTAAGGCCACAGGGACGACGGATCACCATAGGATGAAAGTGCCTGAGCCAAAGTCATATGCTGGGGCACGAGATGGGAAGGAGTTAGAGAACTTCTTGTTTGATCTGGAGCAGTATTTTCGCGCGGTGAACCCCGAATCAGAAGAAGCTAAGGTTACCATGGCGACCATGTACTTAGCAGGTGATGCGAAACTATGGTGGAGAACCAAATATGTAGATATGGAAGAAAGTCGCATCCTTATTAGAACTTGGGCAGACCTCAAGAAGGAACTCAGAAATCAATTCTTGCCTGAGAACACTGATTTCTTAGCAAGGAGGAAGCTCCACACCATCGAACAGACAGGCAATATTCGAGACTATGTCCGACAATTCTCAACTTGCTTGCTAGATATTCGAGACATGTCTGAGAAGGACAAAGTCTTCTGTTTCATGGAACAAGCTCAGCCGCTCCTACAAGCAGAATTGCAAAGGCAGAAGGTGACAGATATTACAAGTGCTATTGCGGCAGCAGAAAAGTTTAGCGATTATATGCCCATGACTGGATCCACTTCACTCAATCACTCCACAGCTAGAACTGGCAGTACCAATTCAAGCTCAGGGTCAAATGCTCGCTCACCTCACCAAAACTGGGGAAACTCAAGTCAGAACCGAGGAAACTACAATTCTCGGCCGTCCAACCAGAATTGGAGTTCCCACAAAAATTGGAATGCCAGCTCTAGCAACTCAAATTCCAACAACAAAGGAGGGCAAAACTACTCTGGGCAGTGGAGACCATCTGCCCCTGCCCCATGCATTCTTTGCAATAGCAGGGATCACTCAACAGGCAAATGTCCATCCAAACCAGCTCTACACTCATTAATGTCCTTGCTTCAAGCAGAACCTTCTAACTCGACAGCATCGAGCTCGAACCCCACCAACAGTGACACCTCCCAGATGGGAGCTCTACGCAAGCTCAATGCTGTCAAAGGAGAAATGTATGAGCACCCATACAAGAAGGCTTTGAAATTCATCGACATCACTATCAATGGGTTCCCTTCCCAAGCATTGTTGGATTCCGAAGCGACAGACAATTTTATTGCCCCAGATGAAGCTAGACGTGTGGGTCTGAACTTAGAAGGAGATGTGGGTAAGTTGAAAGCTGTCAACTCTGAGGCAATATCTATTAATGGTATGGCTAGAGCTGTGCCACTACAAGTTGGTCCATGGAAAGGAAGATCAAACTTCTTGGCCGTTCCACTTGATGATTTTAAAGTGATTCTTGGCCAAGAATTCTTTCGAGGAGCTGCAGCAGGACCATTACCTTTCATGGACTCCTTGGGGTTTTTCGGACCCAGACTACGCATTGTACCAACCTCAATTCGACCAACAACTCATGATAGAATATTGTCGACGCTCCAAGTCAAGAGAGGCTTGGCCAAAGGAGAAGATACGTACTTAGCTGTGGCAAAGCTAGAGATGGAAGATGATACTAGCAAAATCCCTGAGGAAGTCGCCCAAGTTATTGCTGACTTCAGCGAAGTGATGCCGAATGAATTACCAAAGAATCTACCTCCCAGAAGGCTCATTGATCACGAAATTGAGTTAGTCCCTGGTGCCAAGCCACCCGCACGTAGTCCATATCGCATGAGCCCTCCAGAGCTTACCGAATTGAGAACACAACTAGATGGCTTGTTGGAGTCGGGATTCATTCGGCTCTCTAAAGCACCTTATGGGGCACCTGTTATTTTTCAGCGGAAACATGATGGCAGTCTTCGCCTTTGTGTTGATTATAGAGCCTTGAACAAAGTCACTATAAATAACAAATACCCGCTGCCGCTCATTGCAGACTTATTCGACCAACTTGGATCCGCTAGATACTTCACAAAACTCGACTTGAGATCAGGTTACCATCAGGTCCGCATTGCTGCTGGTGACGAACCCAAAACTGCTTGTTCTACTAGATATGGGTCATATGAGTTCCTAGTAATGCCCTTCGGCTTGACCAATGCTCCAGCTACATTTTTCACCCTTATGAATGGCATGTTCCGTCACCTTCTGGACAAGTCTGTGGTTGTCTATCTTGACGACATTGTGGTTTATAGTGGGACTATAGAAGAACACCTACATCATTTGCGAGAAGTGTTCCAAATCCTTAGGGATAATCATCTCTTTGACAAGAAGGAAAAGTGCTCATTCGGCCAGACCCAGATCAATTTCTTGGGTCATGTTATTGGCAATGGCAAGATTCGGATGGACATGGAGAAAGTCAAGGCAATCCATTATTGGAACTCTCCTAAGAACGTGTCTCAACTACGTTCTTTCCTTGGACTCACAAACTATTATCGTCGCTTCATAAGGGACTACTCTAAGAGAGTTGTTGCCCTGACGAATTTGTTGAAACAAAATCGAACATGGGAATGGGATAGGCAGTGTGAAGCTTCATTCCAAGACTTGAAATTAGCCGTGATGAAAGATCCAGTATTGGCCTTGCCAGACATCACCAAGCCCTTTGAAGTACAAACAGATGCATCTGATTATGCCTTAGGGGGAGTTTTACTTCAAGATGGTCACCCAGTAGCATATGAGAGTCGAAAGTTGAATGATACAGAGTCTCGTTACTCAACTCAGGAAAAAGAATTGCTAGCCATTGTATATTGTTTATGGGTGTGGAGACACTACCTCTTGGGATCTCAAGTCCTTGTTAAAACGGATAATGCTGCAGCAAGCCATTTCCTTACTCAGAAGATGCTAACCTCCAAGCAATCTCGATGGCAGGAAAAATTATCAGAATTTGACTTAGTATTGGAATACAAGCCAGGGCGTACTAACAATGTAGTTGATGCACTCAGTAGAAGGGCAGACCTTGCAGTGCTAACCCATACTGGTCCGAGTCACACCATCTTGGAGAAGATCAAAGTAGGCCTACAGACAGATCCACAAGCGAAGGCCATTACAGAGTTGATCAAGCAGGGCAACACTCGACGGTTCTGGATAAAAGATGGAGCAATACTCACAACTGGTAATCGCCTCTATGTTCCAAGAACTTCGGGTTTGAGAAAAGAACTTTTGAGAGAATGCCATGACACCCATTGGGCAGGACATCCAGGTTGGAGAGGAACACTTGCATTGTTAGAGAGGGGGTACTATTGGCCGCAGATATAGGAGGATGTAATGGCCTATGTTCGAACATGTCTTATTTGCCAGCAAGATAAGGTTGAAAGAGATCGACCAGTAGGCTTACTAGAGCCCCTATCTGTTCCAACTCGTCCTTGGGAAAGTGTTTCCATGGACTTCATTATGGGGTTACCGAAAGTGAAGGATTTCATGAGTATCCTTGTAGTTGTTGACCGATTCTCAAAGTATGTGACCTTTGTGCCGACCGGATTGACTTGCACAGCAGAAGATACGACGCAATTGTTCCTCAAGCATATAGTGAAGTATTGGGGACTGCCCGAAAACATTGTTACCGACCGTGATGCTCGCTTCACAGGAAAGTTCTGGAAGGAGTTGTTCAAGCTCTTGGGATCCAAACTTAATATGTCGACAAGCCAACATCCCCAATCTGATGAACAGACTGAGCGCTTTAACTCTATGCTTGAAGAATACCTTCGTCATTTTGTAAGTGCAAACCAGAAAAATTGGGTGGGACTACTTGATGTTGCACAATTCTGTTTCAACTTACAAAAGAGCTCAGCTACTCACTCCGGCCCCTTTCAGTTGGTTACTGGTCAGCAACCATTGACACCACATACAGTACTTACCGGATACCAAGGACCCAGCCCAAGAGCTCTTGAATTTGTCAAAGCCTGGCAGAAAAACATTGAAGTTGCTCGAGCCTATCTTAAGAAAGCCTCCCGTCACATGAAGAAATGGGCTGACAAGAAACGTTGAATTGATCCTTTTGAAGTCGGGGACTTGGTATTGGTGAAGCTAGATATGTTCAATAAGTATAAAATGACAACTAGAGCACACAACAATCTGTTTCGCAAGTATGAGGGACCGGTACAGATTATTGAGAAAGTCGGCAAAGTCTCCTATCGCGTCAAGTTACCACATTGGCTCCGTTTCACCCATCCTGTCTTCCATGCAAGTAATTTGAAGTCCTACCATGCAGATGCCACTGATCCCACAAGAAATGTATCTACACGAGCATTGCCGAAGCATCCTACTCAGCCAGATCGAGAAGTGGAAGAAATCTTAGCCGACCGCCTCATCAACAACACAGGCCCGGATAGAGAGTAGTTGGTCAAGTGGCAGGATGAACCTCCTTCAGATAACAGTTGGGAGCCAGTCGAGCATCTGCTGCCATACCTCTCAAAGCTGGAAGAGTACTTGAAAAAGTTCGCTGCGAGGGCGTCAGCGAATTGAGTGTGCGAGAGTGTCAGGACTAGTACTGTTGGTCAGGTAAAAGCAAGGTCAGAGGCTTTTCAAGACTTTCCTAATGGTCTCAAAACTCAATGTTCCCTTTTGAAAAATGCCCAAATGCTTAGCATCTATATTATAGGGGGAAGGTTTGAGCTCTTGACTGTGAGGACGTGTTGCCTCCATTGCATAGTCGGGCCAGACTGTACCGCTAGCATTTTTATTGTTTTCTTAGCATTGCTTTTCAACTTCAAACTTGTATTTCCATCGATCGATGGCATCGAACTAGTCTTGAGCAACGTCCTTCAAAATGTTCCTCCCCATTGTAATCTATTGAATGTGAATGAGAGCTTTTACTGACTATTGTGCATTGTTATATTGTGTACAGATTGATATTGTGCATTCTCAAGTTATTATTTGTACCTGTCAAAGTCATTACTCATAGGCTCACTAGTGAATTGGATAGCTAGTGCCGCACGGATTACTAGTCCATGACAGGTGCCCACCCCTAACCAAAGATACTCTTCCAGGAAAAATACAAATTAAAATGCCCCCTTTCCATGTCAAGATAGCTCTTGAATTTGTCAAAGCCTGGCAGAAAAACATTGAAGTTGCTCGAGCCTATCTTAAGAAAGCCTCCCGTCACATGAAGAAATTGGCTGACAAGAAACGTTGAATTGATCCTTTTGAAGTTGGGGACTTGGTATTGGTGAAGCTAGATATGTTCAATAAGTATAAAATGACAACTAGAGCACACAACAATCTGTTTCGCAAGTATGAGGGACCGGTACAGATTATTGAGAAAGTCGGCAAAGTCTCCTATCGCGTCAAGTTACCACATTGGCTCCGTTTCACCCATCCTGTCTTCCATGCAAGTAATTTGAAGTCCTACCATGCAGATGCCACTGATCCCACAAGAAATGTATCTACACGAGCATTGCCTAAGCATCCTACTCAGCCAGATCGAGAAATGGAAGAAATCTTAGCCGACCGCCTCATCAACAACACAGGCCCGGATAGAGAGTAGTTGGTCAAGTAGCAGGATGAACCTCCTTCAGATAACAGTTGGGAGCCAGTCGAGCATCTGCTGCCATACCTCTCAAAGCTGGAAGAGTACTTGAAAAAGTTCGCTGCGAGGGCGTCAGCGAATTGAGTGTGGGAGAGTGTCAGGACTAGTACTGTTGGTCAGGTAAAAGCAAGGTCAGAGGCTTTTCAAGACTTTCCTAATGGTCTCAAAACTCAATGTTCCCTTTTGAAAAATGCCCAAATGCTTAGCATCTATATTATAGGGGGAAGGTTTGAGCTCTTGACTGTGAGGACGTATTGCCTCCATTGCATAGTCGGGCCAGACTGTACCGCTAGCATTTTTATTGTTTTCTTAGCATTGCTTTTCAACTTCAAACTTGTATTTCCATCGATCGATAGCATCGAACTAGTCTTGAGCAACGTCCTTCAAAATGTTCCTCCCCATTGTAATCTATTGAATGTGAATGAGAGCTTTTACTGACTATTGTGCATTGTTATATTGTGTACAGATTGATATTGTGCATTCTCAAGTTATTATTTGTACCTGTCAAAGTCATTACTCATAGGCTTACTAGTGAATTGAATAGCTAGTGCCGCACGGATTACTAGTCCATGACAGGTGCCCACCCCTAACCAAAGATACTGGAAAAATACAAATTAAAATGCCCCCTTTCCATGTCAAGATAGCTAAACCACCCCCCCCCCCCCCCCCCCCCCCTCTTTTTTCACAAAGAACCTCCTCCATTATTTCCTAAGATTTCCATTTCACCATTCACAGAGAAGAAAAGAGAGAGAGGGGGGATGGAGAAAGCAGAAGAGGCAAACGAGGAAGAGAAAGCAACGAAGGAGGCGGGAAAGAGGGATGGATCATTCAAGGCAAAGACATGCAAGGGATGCATGTATTACTCATCTCTTCTCAAATCCCAATCTCGAGACCCTGTCTGCTTCGGCCTCTCCAGATTCATTCAAAACGGTCTCTTTCTCATCTTATTGTTAGGGTTTATTTTTTGCTTTCTCATCTTCATTTTTTTGCTTTAATTACCTCTTTCAATCAACGCTTGCTGTTCTTGTTTCGATTGTTTCTTCTTTCTTTACACAATGTCTGTCTGGATGTAAATTGTTAGCTTTTTAGATGTTTATTTAGTTTGATTTGTTTAATTATGAATTGTGATAGCCTCCCTCTTTGATTGTGATTGGGATAACCCATGCTTTACATTTTCATATTTATATGTTTTTGTTCTGAAAAGGTTAGTAATTTAGTGTGGTGCAGTGAACAATGGTAGTCCTCAATGATCCATTCCATGATCAAAAGAAACACTTTTAGGGTGTGTTTGGTTGCATGAAATCCTATGTCATGGGAATCCATGAGGAGACCGCTACATTTTAGGCTAAATTGATCCACATCCACCATTTGGTCTTATGATCAATGATGAGAATGAAAATCTCATGAACATGGGAATCACATGCCTTGGGGGACCCAGGAGTGGAATTTCCATGTTCATGGGAACTTCCATTCCCACCATTGATCACAAAATCAAATGGTAGATGTGAAGTGATATATCAATTTAGCCTAAAATGTAGGGGTCCTTTCATGAATTCTCATGGCATAGGATTACATGCAACCAAACACACCCTTAGTTCTGGGCAAGCCAACCCACCAAACATATATGCTCTTTTGAAAAGGTTGATCATGGTAGCTCATTGTTGACCTTATTTCCGCACTTGATATTTTGCAATGTTTGGATATTATTTTGGATTGTGATTTGCGTATGCTTTCAAGACTTTATTGTAAATTGGGACAGCATGTCTCTTTGGAAAAAGAAAAAATAAATTGGGGAGAGTTATGGCGTAGGATTCTATGCAACCAAACACATCCCAAGTGTATGTTTGATTTTTGGGTGTTTAATGGAAAAAGAAAAATTTTCCCCCAAAATTAAGTTGTCCGGTGTTTGATTTTCCCCCAAAAGTTTTCCTACTTGAAGTGGGAAAACTTTATTTAGGCGTCCCCTTGGAAAAATTTTCCCTCAAGAGCAAGGATGCACGGACTCGGACTCGGATACGACATGGCGACTCGGCAATTTTCAAAAAAATAGGACTCGGCGACATGGTCAAACTTAATTTTTTAATATTTTTTTAACTCATATGAACATAAAATCATAAATAATATTATTAAACAATCCAAACATATCAATAAAACATTCAAATTCAAATTCATTCATTCAAAATTACAAATGCATCATAAAGTCATGCTCAAGTCATAAGCAATATAATTTTATTAACTTGATAATGTAAAATGTAAATTGATAATTTCAAAAACTCACCAGCGAGGCGGCTACATCTCTTCTTCTTCATTAACTAGCGGATTAACTAGAGCTCTACAAGTAAAAAAACAACTTTAATCTACACAAGCATTCACCAATGGCCAGACATCACAGAAATTTCATAACATGAATGACACAATGGCATCACTTCGCCATGCATCATGCTCATTGCAACAAATACAAGGAGAAGATAACATCCTAGGATGCTAGGAGCTCAAACCACAAAGCTCCTTCACATGATACAGGAAGCTCGACTACATATTTTCAATCTAGCGAGCTGATGATATTTCTATAGAGGTATTTACCTCTTCCTCTTACCAGTATACCACAGTGTTCGGGTGATTTAACATGATAATAGCTTCAATATTTTAACCAAACAGGGTTTACATGGATAGTAGCTTTTTCCTCGAACAGGGTTTACAGTTATTAAATAGTACTTAGTAAATAAATTAATATACTGATGGAGGAAAATCTTAAGGGTTTTCTTGATAAAGGAGTATCAAACTAGATCTTGCAACACACACTGAATGCTTAAAAATTGGATTTTAACATCGCAATATAGCTATGTAACTAAAGAAACCAACAAATATATATATTCGGAAAACAAAACAAAAATGATTCTTCAAAACTAGAGCATCACAAGATATTGACAGAATGAAACAGAAAAAAAAAAACACACACACACACACAGAGCAGAAATCGCAGAAAAAAAAAAAAGGAAGGAAGATGGAAGAAGGAAGAAGAATAGAGAATGAAGAAGCAAAGCAAAACAGAGACAGAGAAGAAGGAAGAAGGAGAAGGAAGAAGCAAAGCAAAACAGAGAAGAAGGAAGATGGAAGAAGCAAAACTAAAATTACATACACAGATGAGAGATCAGTAGCAGGCAAATCGATCCTTCCTCCTCCCTCTTCCCTCCTTTTCTCCTTCCCTGCTCTTCCCCTCAAACAGATCAAAGGTTCGATCGATCAAAAGGGATTCGACTGTAAAGGGTTCGATCAATCAAAAGGGATTCGACTGTTTCTCTCTCGTTTCCTCTTCTTCTCTTCTCCTTCCCTTCTCTTCCCCTCAAACAAATCAAAGGGTTCGATATCGATCGAAAGGGATTCGATCGATCGAATCGATCCATTGATCGAAAAGGGGTTCGACTGTTTTTTTCCCCTTTCCTCCTCTTCTTTTTCTTCTTTCCTCATTTTCTACTTCTTTCTCGTTTCTCTCTGCTAGCGCTAGGGTTCGAGTTCAGTGAACCCTTCAGATCTGCAATCGGGAGAGAATATAAATGGGTCAGTTTGGATCGTGTCTGGCCGAGTCTGGCCCGTGTCCAGACCGTATCCAGGCCGTGTCCAAACCGGTCAACGAATTTTGACCGTTGACCCCGTGTCCAATACGTGTTCAGCGCGTGTCAGGCGCGAATCCGTGTCCAACACGTATTTGATGCGTGATACGGAGGTTTTCCGGAGAGTCGGTGCATCCCTGCTCAAGAGACTCAACATCAAATCTTTCAAAGCATCGTTGAACAATTCCTCCACAAAATAGAATGTTCTCTCTAATGAATTCTTTTTTCCTTGGTGAAATCAACAGTGAAAAAAATTTTGAATGATTTTTTTCCAAAGAAAATTTTCCCAAAAATCAAACACACCCTAGAAATCATGTTTTCTTATACCTTTTCAACCAATTCAGACTTCCTTTATTGTCATATCCTCATGCTTATTTCTCTAGTGACTGAGTCTCTCGTTTTGTCTCATTCGTTTGACCATTTTATGAATTTGTTTCATTTCCATTGTCTTAAAAGAAACTTTTCTTGCACCATTATTATGGAAAATGTACTAAGTTTTTTTCGTTAATGACAGTACCGGCCGGAGATATCCTGAAAGCTAGAGAACGAAAAATGGAAGCATCTAAAGAGAATAGTGAAGGAGAGTTCAAGTATGTTTGTGTTGGCTATTCAATAAAGTTGGATAGAGAAAATTCTTCAGTTGGTCCACAAGAGAAAGAAGTGGAGTTACCGTTTTGTGTCGGTGTTAAGGTTAGTTTCTCATTTTTATTTGTTATTTCATTTTTGTAGTTTAGTTATTTCAAATCAAAGTAGGATAGGTACTTTAATGTATATCCAATTGATTACTATATTAAGCTCCATGATTTCTATTGTAAACACCATCTATTTGTTTGGTTTTTTAATGTGATTTGATAAAGTCGGTGTATATTTTCCTAGACAGAGTTTAGGTAAGTTTTGCATTTGAATTTAAGATGGTGTATAAGCTGATAGTAGTGGGAACTAGCTTGTGACACAGTGACACTGAGTAAAGGTCTACCACTAGAGCTTTGGCGAGGTGAGGTGCTCATAGCCCTCACCTTGACTAATGTATGGCTGTGCACACTTTAAGCTGGGACATAGAGATTTGAAGAAAAAATGGAGCCTTTAGAGCTACAACGAAACCCCCAACACATAGAATACACCTAAGATTTTTGATAATGCTACATCCCTCATTTTTTCCTTGTTTTCCATAGTGTGGATGCAAGTAGTGCTTGTTGAAGTAAAGCTTCGAGCATGAAGTAAAGGCACTTTTTCCTTGATTTCCATAGTGCGGATGCTAGTAGTGCTTGTTGAAGTAAAGCTTCGAGCATGAAGTTAAGGCACTTTTTCCTTGATTTCCATAGTGCGGATGCTAGTAGTGCTTGTTAAAGTAAAGCTTCGAGTACGAAGTTAAGGCAATAATGCACAGTGAAACCTAAGTAGAAGCTTGATGTTACCTGTCTTGTAATATTTATTTCATTGTGGATGCACTTTCGGTTCCCATGAACTATTCCTTATTTAGGAGGGCTTTCCAAGAAAAAAGGTGAACCTCGTAAATCCTGCATGTCATTTAATTTTCTGCAAATTTTTATCTGTACGATTGTGGAGTGAGTTGTTCACTCATGAATCAACCATCCTTCGATTAAATAAATCAAGACTCAAAATACCCAGAGAAGCAAAATATATAGAGAAATGACTGCATAAATCTCAGTGGGATCAGTGCAACTTTCATTCTAATTTATGAACCGCATATAGCTAAAATCAAAGGATCATGATGTAACTTGGGTTACATCTGACTCAAAAGGCAAAGTCAAGAAATCCATTGGAAGATTCTTCTATGAGATCACTGGGAGAGCACGAGGTTCAAGTAGTGAGGAGAAAAGACAATCAAATCATAGATGTAGGCCAAAATTTTCATCTATGAAATCTGTATATGAAAAGAAGTGTGAACTCAAAATTTTTAGTCAGGCTTGCAATATAGTTAGTTTGTTCCCATCATGACTGGCAGTTTCTTCTTTACATAGGGCCAAAACTTCCTCTTTGTCCAGGAATGTATCATTTTTATAAATCTGGATGCCACAAACTAATTTTCTCATCATATGAAAGTATTTGAGATATTTTAACCAAAGGAAGCTTAGCAGATGTAGCATCCATCGGATCTTTGATATTTCCGTTTGGTATGTCCTGACATCTATCTGCTGAGTCTTCTAGGGAATTTCATATTTCAAAACTGATAACTAAGCACATTACTATATTGTTTTTTGTGTGTCTTTGCATGTATTTCTTTATTGATAGATAATGCAGTTCTTGCAGTTTTTGGTTGACAAAAGAACTTCAACTGCTGACAGTGATTCTCTCCATGATCGTCGTGCAAAAGGTAATCTTGTATAATCTTACTAAACCAATGGACAAGCAGGTTTTGCCATAGTAAGTTATTTCCTTTGAGATGTCCAACTCAAACTTTTCATTTTACCAGTTCAATGGTTAGTGTTTATTTCTTCTTAATGATATAGGTTGTAGATTTCAGTGAAAATGGTCCTTTGCATTTGGTTTTTGCACTTAAGGGAATAGAAAATTAAGATATTGAACTTACCATGGAGCATCCATCCCATAGAAAGGAATAAAAAGATATGCCCAATAAGTTTGAAAATATTATCTATCATTTCTCATTGAATAGGATATTATGTTGAAACATAGATAATTTGTCATGCAATATATTGAGTGTTAACCATTCTTGATAGACAAGATGACATAGGATTTGAATGAAGTGTTGTTTGGGGATCCTTCAAACCCTTGCTCGCTTTCCGAAAAAAAAAAAAAGTGTGTGTGTGTCTTCTCAAACAAGTTAAGTTTCGTTTAAATTGACTTGGACTAATGTTATTATTTATTTTCTGGTTTTGCAGATGGTTCAATTGTTCATCCACCGCAACCAAACAAACCAGCAACTGCCATAGGAGAGGACTTCTTGAGCAGGTAACCAAGCTATAAAAATTATTGTAATTTTTAGGGTTTTTTTGAGTTTGACACTAATTAATTTATACCTATTAGAGTTTGGCCCTCGTTTTGAAAACTATTTGAGTCTAACCCTTGTTTTCTAACGAAACCGTTAAATCCACATCATTGACCGGTCAAGGTTAATTTTCAGACCCATTTACCCTTACCATAGTTAAGCCCAAAAGAGTTGTTGGAGAAGATGAGTACTAAATGATAATTATTTAAAAAACGTAGGGGTCAAATAATAATTAATTTGTGGTTTTATTTATTTATTGTGTACTAGATCACACAAGTAAAAAAAAAATACAAAACACGCACACACACAAAAAATAATTATTATTTGAGGGAATCCATAACTGTCTTTTTCTTCAATTTTCTCGACATAAAATGAATAAGCTTATTTAAGTCATTTTAATTGATTTGGATCAAAACCAAAAACTAAATATTTTTTTTTCTCTCTCTTGTTTCCTTCATTTACTCACCCATTAACTATTTTCTTCTTTTTCATGGTGTTCTTTTTCTCCATGAAAAATAAGTATGCAGGTCATTCCTTTGAAGATTTTTAATCAAGATGCACAATAGTGGAGTGTATTTGTAGTACTAGAAAATGTTTTCACAAAACAGTGATTGCTGGAGAATAATTTGCTTGTGTTTGGCAACACCCAACCATTGGATCCTTTTCTATCTTTAAGATAGAAAGTGATAGATTTTTTGCTCAATCTACATTTTTAGACTTTCTAATACTTCCATTACTAACTTGTGTTTAGGACATTCATCTACCATGTAGATGAATAATTTAATCTAGCTTTTACAGATTACATAAAGTAACACAAAAAATTCACAAATTCATTATTATTTAACCCCTACAGTTTTTGAATAATTAGTGTTTAGTACTCATCTTCCCCAATTAACTTATTAGCCTAAGGTAAGGGTAAAAGGGTCCGAATATTAATTTTTACTAGTCAATGCCGTGGACTTAACAGTTTCATCAGAAAACGAGGATTAGACTCAAATAGTTTTCAAAACGAGTGTCAAACTCTAATAGGTATAAACTAATGAGTGTCAAACTCAAAAAAACCCTAATTTTTATCCTTAAAAAGCATCAATGTTACCTCGTCAGAGACATTTTTCTGAAGCTTGTAGTTATACAGGTTCGAAAGGAATGCAACTATTGTAGCTGGTGGTGTGGCCAGGAACATGCTCAAAGTGGGAAGCTACATCAAAGCCAATCTTGAAGACATGTTGCATCCTTACCGAAGGCCACCCAAGTAGACAATTAGTTCATGCAGAGATTCTACATGATACAATGAAGAAAACAGAATATAACTGGAGCTGAATGTCCAAGTTTTTTCTCCTTTTTGTACAAACACCTTGTACGTAGATTATAGTAATTGTGCTACTAAAATGGGAAAGTGGGTTAACGATTTTTGCTTTTCGCAATTGACGTAATTGTTGCTTGATATTTATGCGTTGAATCAAATTCAGAATTTGTGGTTAGATGAACATTTGAACAAAACCCTGCAAGTGATAATGTAGGTGGTTTTTGTTACCTAGAACATGCTGAATAAAGAAATCAGGAGATTCTTTCTGTAGTGCTGGAAGAATGCTTGTGATAAATGAAAAACAATGTAATCTTACTGGGAAAGTCCAATAAAGAGAGGAACCTTTCAATCACCAATGGTTTGGTCAAAGCAACCCCTATTTTTTGTGGAAATGCAAAGTTGAGATAATTTCTTCTGTATTTTAGCTAGGCGCTTGACATGCTATTATTATTATTATTATTATTTGTTAAAACATGCTATTACAAATGTATACATAACAACAAAAGAAAACAATGGAGACACTGGTAGTTCCTCTACACATAATGGAAGCGAAAATCTCACATTACCAAATTTGCATCATGGTAAGTCTGATTTGCATGAGCGGTAGTTGACTTATAATCACAAATGCGGATTAGACAAAATAAATAGGTGAAATCTTCTCTTGAGTTCAAATCAAAGAATGTGATTTCTCGAAAAATGTTCAAATTTCACGAAATATTTCTTATTTTTGAGTTACCAATTTTTTTTTCAAAATCCGAAATATTCATTTATTTCGTTAGGTCAATCTCCCTACATTTAACCCATTTTAACCTTAGTTTAGTATTAAAATTTTGTTATATAAGTGATTCTAATGCAATATACTGTTTGTATGATATTATGAGTTTCGTGGTACTCTTTATATAGTATATAAAAGTTTAAAATGATGAACTATATTAATAAATTCAAAAGTACAACCAAATTTTTTACCGTTTTCTATCTACAACGAATATTTCTTACAATTAACTTACCGAAATTACCTCGAAAAACAAAATCACAATCCTTGATTCAAATTACACAAAACACTTTTATCTTGTTACTTCGTCATCTCTACATTTATAACAAGAGTTCCTTCATACAAAGTGTCTTCGACCTGATTTCCAATTCCAATTTTGCCCTTTCAATATCATTATATTTACAAACTAAAACCAACCAAACAAACCCGATTGAACAATACACCTTGCTCTTCTTCCACGCCGACCTCAACGTTCTCATCCATCACCTGTTGCTGATGTTCACTCATCCCACGATCTCGACATGAAACACCACCACCACAACTATGGAAGAGTATCACAAAGAAGACGACTATGTGCACCCAAACTTCTCCTCGTTTGGGTTATATTCAGTGACTTAGGTCCCCTAATCCTCACTTGCCGATCGTCCTCACAGACGGCTTCAATTTCCCATTCGACGTCTCCAAAAAGCTCCACAAACACCAAGATTAGAGCTTTGACACCCATCTCAAATCCAACAGCTCGGTGGAGAAGACAACGATGAACTAAGTGGGAGGAGAAGGTCGATGTCGTGTGCAACGGTGGAGGAAATGGGAAAGGAGTTTGGATGAGCCATGATCGACTGGTGAGAGAAATATAGTTGAAGAAACCCATACAGATTTTGTAACAGTGGCAAATTGACTTATTCTTAATTGTAAGTTTGAAGATACAAATTTGGTTTTGGCATTTGGGGGTTTCAAAGAATAAGAGTTTGGGTTTTCGGTTTGAGGATAAGTTTCTTGGGTGGTAGTGAGATTAGCATGGGGTAATTCTTAAATTGAAAAAAAAAATATTTTGAGAAACTTGAGTTAGATAAATGAAAATTGAAAAATAACTACAATTCCAAAATTTTCAAAAAAGAATATTGTATCAGAATAAATGTCTCTAATAAAATAAAATAAAAATACTGAATATCCGCACCACATGGACTTTCTTTTTTTAAAGAAGGATCAAAGAAAGTCCTTGATTGAGCGTCAAGCAATCCACATGGACTTTCTTTTTGGTAAAACAACACAACGATGAGCTGACCTGACCAGACCATCTCCTTGCTTTCTTTCTTTGTAGAAACGTGCACCAAAACAACGAACAAGTCCATTATCTCTCATATCGTGAACAACAAGCCTAACTTAACTTTGCCAAATTCCATCAAACACATTAATTAGTTTTTGCTGCGTTACTTCCATCCTTCTTTCTCCTTGGAAAAAGAAAACTAGATCAATCATTCATTTCATTGAGTCATTTCATCAAAGAGTAGTCGTTCCTGTCTCTCCATTTGCCAACCAACCAACCTCATCGAATTCTAACCCTATAATCCCTCAATCTACAAACAAGCCCTATTTTCCCGCATTTCTCTTTCCCATCTCGTTAAATCTCTTATTATTCTTCTCGGATTCCAATCAAAATCAATTTCAATTTGTACATCTTGAACAACCACCTCCCTTTCAACCTCTCTTCTTCCCTCATCGAATGGCCCTCGCAGCGGCATGTAGGCGCGCCGTACAGATTGGCGCGGCGAATTCCACTGCTGCTGGTGCCGCCCATTTCACCAAAGTGCGAGGGTTAGCTAGTTTCGATCGAATCCCAATCATCGATCCTTCTTCGTCGTCTTCTGCCTTGTCCACATCCAAGACATCTTCATTGCTCACATCTTGGAGTTCCAGGGCCAATAGGTTTGATATTAGACAGATTTCCCAGCTTGTGCCTTCCAATGGGAAGCGGGCATTTCTTGTTGATACATTAGCATTGGTAATAAATCTCAACTTTATTTGTGTTCAATTTTGGGTTATTTGGGTTAAGTTAATTGTGATTTGGTTTATTTCCAGGTTAGGAGATTAGAAGCGCAAGGGCTTCCGTCGAAACAAGCAGAAGCTATCACTGCTGCTATAACTGAAGTTTTAAATGACAGCTTAGAAAATGTTTCTCATTCATTTGTTTCAAAGTCAGAAATGCAAAAGGTAAAGACTCATTTTTTATAGGTTATTTTTTACAACCAAATGTTTGATGAAATGTTTGTGAGATGGGGTGTGAGTAGCATAAGACTTTTGTGATATAGAGACACATGGTGTGGAATTTCATGCTTATATGCTGTAAATTTTTAATAAGTTTGGGTTATTGCGTTTTGATGTAGATTGAGATGATTCAAGATGCCAATTTGTCCAAATTCAAATCACAAGTACATAGCTCACAGGTACTATTTATCATTTTAAACCTGTTTTTAACCATCTACTATTTTCATTAGCTTCCCTTACCCACATTTGGAATTTGTTTTGTTGTTTATAGCTGTAGTTACTTTTATCAGTTATGTGTTTTGTGATGGTGTTTTCTATTTTCGATATGACATTAACAATGGTAAGAATCAAGGAGTAAAAAAGATGTTGGATTTCTAGCATCCATTTCCTCACAGTTTTGTTAAATTGCTTTAAGAACCTAAAGTTCCTACATCAACAACAGTGAAGCACTAAATGTCTGTACAGAGAAAAGTAGTTAACCCAAATGTATAATCCACATATTAGAAAGCTTGGTTTTACTGATATGTGGAGTCTAGACCTAAGATAACTTGCATTTAATCATATATGGGCTGTGTTAAACCATGAATCACAACAGTCATTGAACCAAATTTGGCCTGGTCAGTGTTATCTGAGTTAGGCACTGTTGATAGATTCAATGATTGGTGAGCATAGTAAATGACTCAAATTAGAGCTGTTTTCTATTTCCATACATGGAGCTAGAGGAAGATTGGTATTATGTGAAAATTGGATAGATAGAAAGTTTGAAGTGGTAATGAATTGTTCAGGGAATAAAAGGATCTGCTTCAATTCTAGTTGTTCCGTGAAGATAGATAAAGTTGGATTAGTTTTATTTCTTTGAAGTTAAGGGTGTGTTTGGTTGCATTGAATGGAGTCCATGGGGACCCACATGTCTTTTAAGGCTAATTTGATCAAAATGTGGGGAGAAGGGGTGGGGGACTCTTACACCATTCTATTTATTTATTATTATTTTTTTTTTACCAAAGGTGAGAAATGGAATTCCCTTCGACATTTGAGTTATGTTTTTATTTTATTTTTTAGTATCCATGGTTGCCTAAGTTATATATTTGAGAAAGGAAATATTTAGAAGCCCTGAAATATAGATGATGTTGTTTGAGAGGTAGCAAGAACAGGGTTAGAAGGAATAAGACCACACTAGGGCCATTACGCTTGATGTGTTAGAGAGTTAAAGTACTCTCGAGAAATATTCTTGAAGGACAAGGTTGGTTTCCCTCGAACAAATCTACAATGAGGCTGCTTCCATCGAAAAACCAAATTACTTTGCATCTAAGTTTGTTAATTACGAAACATTATTTGTCATTGAAAGATATTCGTGAAAGCTAAGAAAGCATGGAACCTAAACGAACTGTTGTTGAAGTGGATATGGACAAGGCATATTATGGTCACATCAATTTATTTATTTATTGTTATTATTATTATTATTATTATTATTATTATTATTATTATTATTATTATTATTATTGTTTTCCTATCAAGTGGTTTTTGGTCATGGATAGAGAACATGGGTATTGAATTGATTTATTTTTATAAAAAAATGGGAGAATGTTTTCCTAAGTTACTTGTCCTCTTTCTCCATTTTCTTAATAGTTCCTTATCTAGGTTTTTTTTTTCCACTACCCAACTATATCTTGAAAGAGATGCTTCATATTGTTTCAACATTGTTTCCGACACAATATGCGATTTTCCAAGCAAAAGCGATTGGCGTAGATGAGGAGGGGGTATGTTTATCTAAATAATTGTTTGTCCGACGTGATAATTCTAAATTGGGTTTAAGCGGTTGGTTTATAAACAAGAAGTTTCTAACATTAAACTGAAATTAAGATCAAGTTTTTATTCAATTAAGTTTCTTCCTATTTTATACTTTAGGAGCTCAAAGGGCTGTAAGGATTCGTGAAGAGGTTATATCAAAATGTTTTAGGATGTTGTTGGAAGATATGGGAATTATAGACCTAAAATAGAAGTGAGGGTTCCAACAATTTTTTTCAGGAGCAATTAGCAGAAGCTAGAAAGATTCAATGTAATTGAGGACATAAATTGGTGGCTGAAGCTTTGGGTAGTAATTCAAGGGGATTGGTCAATTATGAAATAACCAATATTGTGGGAAATGTGTACTAGATAATATATTTGAGGACACATTGTTATAGGAGATTGATCAATAGTTAAATAACCAATATTGTGGGAGATGCACTATGTGACATTTCAAATGTGGGTATAAAGTTTGAAATTTGATGTTTCATAAATATTATGTTAAGAAAGTGGACCGTAATGTTTAGGCTTCAGACGCTGGACAGCCTTGATCACTTATTAGTGCTAAAAGAGTTTTCTCGAATGTGGTATTGCTTGGAAGATGATCGTTATCATGTTGAATTTTTTTTTTTCAGTATATATTCATATGGGCTTTGGCAACTCTTGGATGGTTTGGATTGGTTCAGTAAGTATCCACAATCTGCCGTTAATTCTAGTGGTAGTGAACGGAACCCAGGTTTCTCATGAGCGTTTGGTGTTGGGGCTGATACAAGTATAGGAGAGAAAAGAGACCTGATACTCCGATGTACTTCAGGTACGATGCTATTAAATGACTCGTTGATAAATTATTCTAGAGGATTCTAGATGGGGAACAATGGTTTTATTTTGTTGGAAAGATCATTTGAAGCGGAAACTTTGAAGCTGTAAAAGGTATTGCAAGGATAAAGTTATGTCGAGATTTTTTTTTTTTTTTTTTTTTTTTAATGAAAATTTGGAGATGGGGAGAAGTGTAGGAAAATGTTAGCTTCAATTGTCAGATTTGCTTCCCCAAGTAAAGGAGCTGAAAATGTTTTCATTTTGATCCTATCAACCTCGAGGCCTTGACATGGGAGTTTCACGATAATTTTATGTTCATTTAACCCAAATCAATTTCTTCAAACCATGTTATATTTCTTTGGAAGAGATATTATTCATGCGAGTGATGGCATGGAATCTTGTGGAGGCCAAAGAACTGGATTTTTTTGTATGCTGACAACATTATGTGTTGTGATTTTCACTATATGAAGTTTGTTGCGAACAAAAAGATATGTTTAAGCGAGCAAATTGAACAACTTATTGCGGTTGTTACCATTGGGTGTACACCAAGTTGAGGTACGGTCTACGATATGAATACAAGAGATACTCCCATAAGGCGATCAAAAGTTTTTACCATATTCAATGTTGAAAACTCTCATTTATCAAAATCTGAAGATACTAAACAATACATAAAATGTACTCAAATGATAGGGGGAGGATATCATGGGGGGTTTCTAAGGTTAAATGATAGTTTTTTCATCGATTAGAGGCTAGATCGCCATATATTATATCTTTCTCATGAAGGATGGGGTTGAAGATCAAGGATGAAGTTTCATGTGTCATTTGTATCCAATTTAGTGATGATGCTACCAAATTGGAGACAGAGTGCATAATAGAAATACTTGATGTAATTCTTTTTGGCCTAGCTCTTGGTTAGTGGTTTTTTTTCCCACTAAGCGCTAGTTTATCTCTAATGCAATACTTTTGTTTTAGTGAAAAAAATAATTAAAGATGATGCAATGCCAACTTGAACATTCTCATCAACCTATGCATTATGGGTGAAGATAATTTCTCAAAGAATTTGATATATGGTGTTGGAGTGGGCATCGACTCTACAAAGGTGTTTAGCACCATGGGAATGGTGTGGATCAGTATCTTACGAGTTACGATACACAATACATATTGTATTTAAGCCTAATTGACACACACATATAACAATGTACCGAAATAAAATGATCCAAGGATGTACCGTATTTGTACAAGTGACATGAATGAATAGATGGATGATAGACACGTTCGCTAATATGTGTTACACAAGTCATATATCAATGGAAGTGCTTTTAGGATCTTGTCACTTGAATAAGTATTATTTATGTTTTTCATCTGCTTAAATGTATAATATACATCTTTGCACCGTACTTCCGATGAGCAATACCTTACGATACATGTATCTCAAATTTAGGTTTTCGATATATGATACCATACACGTTTTGAGAACTGTGGAATCACTATCCATTTACCTTGGATTACCATCGGGGTAAGATCTATGTCTAACTCTAACGATATTTGTAATCCATGAAGCCTTGAGAGACTAACACGTACAAGTAAAATCTTGTCTAGAGTGGAATGTAGGTTTGTTAATTGGTTTCTGAAAATCGACCGAATTGGCATAACCGAACCAAGTTAAATCGAAAAAAGCTTAACCGATTAAAAACCGAAACCAAATAGTAAAAATCGAACCGTATTGCTTTGGTTCGGTTTTGGTTATTTATTTTTTCCCACCCGAAAACACCAAACAAAACTCCTTTTTTATTTTTAACTCCCTTTCTCCACCCACGTGACCCACCTCTATTGTTTTTAACTACCTCTCTCCTCCAACCACTTCCACACATCAACATTACCACACCTACCCCATTCCCACCTCTCTTTTAATGCCCCACCAACCCTCCTCATTTCTCTCTTTTTTAACTCCCTCTCTCTCCACACATCAACATCACCACAACACACAACACCCACATCTCTCTATCTTTTTTAATTCTTCAAACATACCACACTAAAACCACACAACAGTACAAACATCCTGTTCTAATCTCTCTCTTTTGCTCCACTTTCTTCACCACTAAGCCTTACCATCTTCCCCTAATTCACTCTGTAACTATGCAGTTAAAACGAATAACGGACTTATAACGGCCTAGGAGCGTTACAATTTATAAAGGATTATATAGGAATATAAAGGTATACCCCCACTAAGTATTTATGATTTAATGTATTTATAAGGAAATCAAATGGAAATCGAGAGAATAAAAATAAAAGTTCCATGAAACTGATTTTTTGTGTATTAGTGAGATCTCTACAACCCCACGCTAGTTGATTTTATAAACCCATCTAATTGCCCATCAAACAGACCAGGGAGGTTTATAAACCCATCAAACATATCTTTTGTGAATTTTATAGACCCAAATTCTTCAAAACAATCCAAAATTTCATCAAGGATTACCAGAAATGGGTGGGGAAGTAGAAAATAGAAGTGGAGGTTCAAGGGAGGTTACTAGAAATGGAAGCAGGAAGGCCGGAGGTTCGATCGCACGGTCCTCGTCTTCTTCATTTCGATCGCACAAAGATTCAAATATCGATCGAACGAAGGTTCGATCGCACGGTCTTCGTCTTCTTCAGTTCGATCGCACAGTCTTCTTCTTTTTCTTCAGTTTCTTCTTCTTCCTTCAATTTTTTCTTTGCTTAGATCTGAAAAAAGAAAAGAAAAATGAATTAGTTTTATTTATTTATTTATTATTATTATTATTATTTTATATATTTAACAAACTCTATAACGCTGTTACAAGTTATAACGTTTTATTCGTAACGGCGAGCGATATATCGGTTGCCGTTACAACCTACCTTTATATCTAACCTTTATATTTTTTACATCTGTTACACATTATAAAGGAGTTATAATTCCTTTTAACTGCACAACTGTATAACTCCTCGACTTCTTCCCCAACATCTTCATCTTTATCTTCTCTAGTTCAGATCTAGGTAACTGTTTGGGTGCTAGTGTTGGATCTATGGAGACACAGAAGTAGTGGGTGTGTTGTTTTGTGTGAATTTAGAAATGTTGGGATTGTTGGCTAGATCTGAAACTTATGAGCTTTGTTTCGATTTGGTGATGATAGATCTCGAAAATTTTGATTTTGGTCATTGTTTGGATGACCCGTTGCTAGGATTGAAATGGGGTTTGATTGAAATTTGATTATTTCTTTAAATTTGTCTTTGTAATTGTTCTCTGCAAATAATAATAATAATAATAATAATAATAATAATAATAATAATAATAATAAAATCCGAACCGATCGGTTCTGGTTTTTAATTTGAAAATTACGAGAACCGAATCGAAAATCAAGTCTCTAGTTCGGTTCAGTTCTAGCCCAATTTTGAACCGACCGAACCGATTAACAACCCTAGTGGAATGTGCTCTCCTCAATTCTGTTACTTATCACCTATCACTATTTCATACATTTATTTGAAGCTTTCTTGGAAAGGTTTCAATAAATCATGGCTTCCATGGTCTCAAATGGGAGATGTCTATTATGGTTTGAATGACAAGGATTAAGCTTGGCTGACTGAGGATTATGAATTTTATATATATTTAAGAAGCTGAATGAAGTAATGGCCCAGAACTACAATTTTGGCATGATTTCTGGATTGGTTTTAACATTTTAGAGTTTGTTAAGATCATTATGGTACTGTGACGGAGTTCGATATTGTAGGGGATGGAGTGTGTCTTTGGAATTTCATCGTCAACATGGTTCACTAAATAGATTTTAAAATGGAGAACATGATGGGAAGTGCTTGAAGTGGAGAATGTGATTGAAGTTCTTTTCAAAATAGTGAGGTGGAGGATGTATGAAAGTGGAGCTGTGAAGGGTGTGAAAAATTGTGCCTTCAGATGGGTGTTGGTTTGGAATAGGCTTTGCTACATGACATTTTGATTCTGAAGGGAATGCAAGTAGAGGCTTCATGATGGAAGTCTGTAAAAAATTGTGTGACCATTGTATGAGTGGTGTCCCTTTGTCCAAGAGGTTTGGAATCACTTGTTAACGTCTTACATGTCTTATATCTCTAGATAATCTTACCAAACTTCTGACTATGTGATAAAGTTTCGAGAATGCAACACTTTTTTTCCAAATTTTGTTTGAGTTAATGCCGTATGCAACATGTGGCGTGATTTGGGTAGCAAGAAAATGAACTAGTGGGTATTCATGAATTGAGAAATTATGAAGAGGAGATTATATTGCTTTGATGCTTTCAATTGGCATTGGGTGTGGATCTGGCTTAATTTTAAAGGGGTGGGTCTCGAATATTTGCTTGTAAATTAGGATTGTAACAGATTTAAAATCTGTATGTAGTTTCCTAGATAGGTCTTTTTATTGTGTTTATGTCTCACTTTCGAGTATGAAGTTTGTATCCTTTCTCAACAATTAGTTGAGGGGTTTGGGTGGGAAGATAACAGTCTACCTACTCATTTACCTCATTTGGTTTGGTGTGATGCATGAGTTTGAGGGTAGAACCAATTATGATTCCTGAGAGCTTATATTTTTTTTACAACACCAAAAAATTGCTTTACTTAGCTTGTCAAACATATTTTGTTGTTTGTTATTTTCATTTTATGTTATCTTTATGGTGTTGCTTGGGAACTCTCAAAATATCTAAAATGAGAAATGATCATGACTTCATGCATCACAAGCATACATTAATGTCGTTGGCTTGTGTTACATGCTTTCATTTCTTATTGCTCCATGGTACCTGTACATTATTTTTTGTTTCCTGATACATAATTTTTTGAATTTGGAATAACAAATTATTTTTTTTAAGGTTTGGCTTAGAATGAAATGAATTTGCTGATCGAGCCGGGCTCTAGCTAGGTGCAACCGCACAATGCCGGGATTAGAGGGGGCACCAAATTTATTATTATTTATATGTTTTTTTTTACCTTGTCTAGAGAGCCAGGCCCGCGTCAGGGCAGGCCCAATACCCTCCATCATCCTAGAGATGTCCAATACCGCCCATTTGAACACAATCACACGTATAGGAAGCCACCTTGGCGCTAGGGGCCTCGCTCTCTAGATTTTTGGATGTTTTTTACTAATGATAAATTCTAATTGGTAAAATGAACTTGGATTTAAAAGTTTTCCAACATGATATTTATGAAACACAAATTTGAGAACAAAGCTAGAAAGAATTGCCCTAGATCTTTTGTGGGTGTGCAAGTACTGTGAGTTCTTTTGATAATTCTTTTAAGCGATGATATAGTGAAGTTCAACTAAAATTTTTCTCAATCAGTTGCCTTACCATTCAAGGCTGGATCTGATGTAATATTGGGTTATTTTTGTATTTATTTATTATTGGGTCAGCCCGTACATAAGCCCAAGTGGAATTAGGAGTGTAGTTATATTAAGTTTCGAGTTTTATTTTGGTTAAATAGGCTTAATTAGAAAGTTATAATCAGTTTAGTTTGAGTTTTTTTATTTAATATTGGATTGTTTTTTAGTATAGTATTAATATTTATTTAGTATTATTTATTATTATTATTGGTTAAGCCGGCCCAACTAAGAATTAGGATTAAGACTTTTGCTTTTGCAATTAGAATTAGGAATTCTATTCAAGTAGGAGTTAGGACTTCTATTTGGTTTAGGAAACTAGTTGTTTGCTTAGCGAGCCTAGGTCAATTATAAATTAAAGCCATTGGCGAGTGTAATTAGTTTAGTTTTTAATTTTGATTTTGATTTTTGAGAATACATTGAAGTTTAGAAACTTTGTTTATCAAGTTTCATTTATGATTTGGTTTGTAAGCTTCTACTGAGCCAATCAATTTATAATTTTAATTGAATATGTGAAACTTTGTCAATACAAGTTTTGATGAACTAGTTTGTTAGCTTCTTCGAACCTATCAAATTTTGGTATTAGAACGGGTAAAATTTTGGAAAAGATGTTGCAAAGATTCACTGTTACGTTTTGAATGAGCCTTTGCTGCCGTCTCGAAGCAGATTATTGTTGTCTTGGTTCTACAATGAGAACTTGAAGCTACCCGTGAGAAATCACGTTCTGAGGTTGGACGAAGAGATCAAACATTTTCAGATTTGTTTGAAGAAGAGGTAGAGGTGACCCATATTGATTGGGATAAACTAACTTTGTTCGATGTGTACAAAGGAGATAAGGTAAAAAAAAATCAATATTTCTCAAGAACTAGGGTGGTTTCACGAACAAGGATGATAACCCTAATTTCCCGGACTTTAGTCCAGAATTGCAATTTGCAAATTACAATATCACTGATTTTGTTCAAGGTCGGTAAATTGGACAAAATGTTGTTGAAAAACCTAACCCCGCCTAAACCCAATGAAGTAGAAGAAGAAAAATTGTCTGATCAACAATTGTTGCAAGACGCTGGAATATTGGGTTATTTTTGTATTATTTTATTATTGGGTAGTTTATACATAAGCCAAGTAGAATTAGGAGTCGAATTATATTAGGTTCAGGGTTTTATTTTGGTTAAATAGGTTAATCAGAAGTTTGTAATTAGTTTAGTTTGAGTTTTGAGAATTAATTGAATTTGTGAAACTTTGTCAATACAAATTTCGATGAACTCGTTTGTTAGCTTAAGCTGAACCCATCAAAATTTGATTGCATCTCGTTGCAAGAATTTGGCTAGAATGTCTGATGTGCATATGCATGCACACAGTTGTGCTTCTAAAAGAAGCTACTGTGTTTAAATTAATGTTGAAATTGTTTTTGCATATCTAATTAAGTTAGACGTGTTTTTAAATATTCCTGTAAATCAGATTTCTCATTTTGTCCTTTCTTGTAATAAATATTATCAAATCATATTTGATTTCTTCTAAACCTGTGGTCAGCCAAGGAATTCTCTCTGAGTTGTTCATTTGGCTGATAATCTAGATAGCACACTTTTGCATTGTCCAAACTTCAAACTTTATGGTGTGGCGGGTATATCAGACTCACAATGCACCAGTATTGTGAGAAATCTGAAGAACAATATAAGGAGTCGCTGAGGTGGTAAACAATCATTTGGAAAAGCTTTACCACCATGATAATTGGAGTTTTCTCAAGTATGTTATGCATGCATTGCTATAATAACAATCGGAGGGTTGGATCACTAGGTGGAGTTTCCTCTAATGTTTCTAGAGGAGAAGCAAGAGAGACTTGTGTCCCCGTTTAAGTGGTTGAAGTTCTTGAAATGATGCTTAAAAAAGCATATGATGTTAGAATATATCTCATATTTATGGTAATAGTTTCCTGAATTTCACTAAACCAAATATGCGATGTGGTACATGCTTGATTAAATCACCAAAACAAGTGTCTAAAACTGAAGAAAATCACTTTTTTTTTTTCCAGGGAATGAAATATTGCATGCTATATGATTTTTCTGTCCTAGCTTAAGAAGGCTAGTCAAGGGTGATGTCATCATGATGATGCTTCTGATTTTGTTGAATGCATGCTAGATTAGGCGAGAATATGTTTCAGTTTTCATATCAACAGGGCTTTGAAGCGATTCCAAGTCAAAGCTAGTCCTAGGAAGCACAAGGTCAGGGTTTTTAGATTGGAGCTGATGAAGACTGAACTAACACACTAGATTAGGTATTTGGTTAATTGGGACAACACCGTGTTTTACTACAAAAATATTCTTACTATTGCTCCAATGGGGCTATTATTGGGATGGTCAAATTGGGATCACATTCCAGTTTTCCCTTTTTTTTTTTAATGGGGAACGAATTGCAGCATTCTTTCTTAACATGGCTTTTCATTGTACGGATGGTCAGTTGTTCTGAAATATCATGAAATTAGAGATTCCCGGATGGCACTGTTAAAGAGAATGAGCTTTGGGTTAAGGTGAACGAATTGGATTATCAAATTCATATCGCAACTTCCACTCTCACTTTGCTGTACCGACTCTTCCAGTTTACTTGAAAGCATTAAATACCCAAGACACTGAGATACTTTATCCCCTTCTACATTAACTTGTGGCTCTTGCACATACAATCTACTTTTAAAAAATCCTAAAAATCAACATAAATTTGTAGAAGTCAAAATTTAGCTTTTGAATTGAAAAATATATGCTCTTTAATTGTACTAGAGTTACTCATCTTTTGTCCATTGGTTAAAATTAATATTTACTCTCAATGCAGGAGCACCATTTTTCTTTATTGCAACGTGAGACTGAAAAACTTCGAAGTGACATAGAGAAGATGCGCAGCGAACAAAAGTTCGATTTCTGTGCCCCAACTCTTGAGCAAATATATGCATAGTGCTTATACTCTTATGTTCTGTATCATGTTCATTTTGTCACAGTGCAAATATTTATTTATTTTGTGTGTGGTGCAGGTATGAAATCGACAAAGTCACAGCTGGACAGCGTTTGGATCTAAACCTGGAAAGAGGGTAAGCAAAGAAGAATTCTGTGAATCTTTTTCTTCATCACAACGATGACATGGGAATGTGTTAATTTCTCTTTTGCCTTGTTACATATCAATTGCTATTTGATAATGCAGGCGTATAAGGGATGAGCTTGCAAACCAGAATGCAGAAACAAACAGCCTCACCAACAAGCTCGACCGAGTAAGTTTTTTTGGCCATTTATATTAAATAACATTTATATAACATATACAGGGTTGATTATCATTGAGTGGATTTTTGTTTGTAGGAAATACATTCTTTACGGGCTCAATTGGAAGCAGCAAAGTATGATGTGATCAAGTATTGCATAGGTACCCTTGTCTCTATATCTGCTGTCGGCCTTGCAATATTGCGCATAGTGATGTAGACATTCAACAGGTCTACATTATGTTACAGAAATTTGAATCTTCATTTCTTTTTCCTTTTCGTTGATACAATCGGCACTGAACAATTTGAAAGTTTGGTGACGATGTTGTTAAACATTGTAACAAGAATTGAGTCTAAAATTCTAATTAATCATTTTTTTTAGAGTAAATTTCATTCTTTTATTCTTGTATTTGTAATTTGGTGGTCTTCCTCTTTTGCATAATTCAAGAGAGGCCACTTTATGGATTACATCAAGAACTCGATCTATCTTATTAGACTCCTGCCAGGAGACTTCAGTTTCAGTCAAGTACTTGTGGAATTTGTTTGTGGTTGAAATTACCAAATAGCTGGGTAGCCATATTGTTTTATCAGGTCTTTTATGACAGTTCATCAAATTCTACTGAAAAAAAAAAAAAAAAACTAGGAACTTATTAAGATATGGAGAGTATATCGTATTGAGATACATGATTGTCCAAATTTTGTAAATAAAGGTTCATATTGCGTAATGTTTACGTCACTGATGATAATACACCATTAATGACATCCTATTTTAGGTTAATCTCATCTTAGAATCTAACCATTTACGAAGAAAATGACATTTGGATGTCCCAATCATGATATTATTATTAATAAGATTATATATATGATTCAATGTCACCTAAACAATGGTCTAATTGGTGAGACCTATGGGCATTTTGCGTAGGCTTTATGAGGAAAAATCCTTGATGATTTGCAGTTATGATAAGATAATGACTTGGAAGTACATAATTCAGGTCAAATATTGAACCTCTTTACCAATAGCAATTCAAAAATTTTAAATAAAACTAAACAGAAATTTATTCTAATAAAAACCAAACCAACTCTTGCACACACCAACACGTTTGAACAATCGACAAACTCTTTAAAATTTGTATATAAAAACTCAGATTCTAATGGAATCTAGTAAACATTTCAGTCTGCTATTCATGTTGCTTATTAATATCAGATTCTAATTAGATTAGATGCCATCGTTTTTCCATTCAGTTTTTAATGTGGTCAAGTCAAATAAATTAGCAAAAGATTAGAGTAAGTGAGTCTTAACTTAAGGCAGTCAAGATCTTTAGGTTTTCGATTTATATAATTAGATTTTGATTAATGAGACACGATTCACAAAGTGCCACTGTATATGTCCTGTGGTGTGTTCTTACCTTACACAATGACATGCGTTATAATTTGCAACAAGATAGAAATGCACAAACGATTTGCAGTTGTTCTTGTGTTGATAATAACTTTTACATTGTCAATACGCATTCATGATCTTAAGTTTCGCAAGTTATTTATTACTGTTATTATTATTTTGTTCAAACTTCAGACTATCGTAATCAAATGAGTGGCAGATACAGGTGTTATTTAACAAGATTTCCAAACGTGTGACAACTTAAACAACTTGTATAATAATACTGAGTGATTACCACTTAATCAATCCAATTGATCGATAAGTTAATCTTGTTTGACCGGTAACTCAGATAGTCTGATATATTATTGCTTTTAATTCACGTTATAAACATCAATCAACTCTTTCACACAACTATCAAGAATGTTGATATGATACCAAATTTGTGGAAGGGTTAATGGTTCATTGATCAAATTTTGCTTTCATCCATTGTTTAATGATTCATCATGGTAAATTAGCTAATAATCGATCGTTGAATTGTTAAATAATAATTCCATGAATCATAGCTGCTAGCTGTTTTAATCTGAACAAAATTAAACATAAACTTAAATAATGCTTAGTTTATCATTGAATTTTTTGTTAATTTAATTATTGGAGTTAAATCTTGGTCTTGCTTGCCTCTTTCACTCTGTTGATTAAGTATGGTAGAAGTATTAGTAGAATCTATTGAACATGTTCAGATGTTAAAAAATTCTAAAGAGCATTGTTAAATCATATGCGGACCATTTTTTTTTTTTTTTTTTAAATTAACCTTCAATGGGGAGGGGCAACTATGGAATGCCAAACATTTATTACTTATCAAAAAATAACTTACAAATGCTACGAGGATACATTACGACGTTAACCATAGTAAAACCAAAACCAGAATAAAAACCTATCCTTAATACATATGCTCGAAAAGAAAAGACAAAAAACTGAAACCATCCAAGAATCAGAGCCAAACACATAAAACCAAATCATGGTGCCCACAAATTAATGCAAACCACGTTCTCTGGCACAAATCAATGCTATGGACCAGACTCCGAAGAAGCTCTGTCGATGTTTCTACCTTACCTATCAATCTACAAGTCATATCTGGTGCAAGTTCTTGTGACTCTATCACTTTGGTTGCAAGTCTCCCTGTTTTTAAATGCACCCAAAGGTCCAATGAAAGTAGTATAGTTTTTGGCCACTTGACCATTTCCTTACAAATGGTATTATCTTTGCCAATAATGTATGTGATAATATATAAATGTCTTGAAGACAGCTTAGTTTTCAGGGAATGGGTCAAATAACATTTTCTTATTTTTGGTAAATGGTTATAAAAATTGTTTTTTGTTTTTGTTGGAAACAAGATATGTATTTGTCATTGTCCTAATTTAGTGTCGGCATGAAATATCTAAAGCTACTTCCTTTAAAGCGCTGACTGTCACTAAATTTCAAATTTTAAACGACTGATAATTCAACTTTGTTGTGTCTATGGTCCACTTTTATTGAATTCAATCCTCAGTGATTCAATGGTTGTAAATTTTAGAACCTTATCTCGATTGGTGTTTTAGATTCCAATGGTTGTAAGTTTACAGCGATAGGTGGAGTTTTAAAGGTTGTTCGTGGGTCTTTGGTTGTCATGAAAAGGATCAAACAAGGTAACTTGTACACCTTGATGAGTAACACGGTAACAGTAAATGTGGCAGTGAGACTTCTTCATCGAAAAGTACTAGGTTATGGCACATGCGACTTGGGCATATGACAGAAAAATAATTGTCTCTACTGAGCAAGCAAGGGTTACTGAAGGGTATGCATAAATCGACTATGGAGTTTTGCGAGCATTGTGTATATGAAAAACAATGCAGGGTAAAATTTAGTACAAGCAAGCACATGAGCAGAGGTATTCTAGACTATGTGCATACAGATGTGTGGGGGCCAGCGAAGGTCGCCTCTAAGGGAGATTCCAGGTACTTTGTCTCCTTCATTGATGATTATTCCCGTTACACATGGGTATATTTTTTGAAGTCTAAGAATGAAGTATTTGAGACATTTAAAAAATGGAAAGCGATGGTTGAGAATAGAACTGGAAGAAAGGTGAAGACTTTGAGGTCTGATAATGGTACCGAGTATACTGAGGGTACTTTCAAACAGTTTTGTGATCAGGAAGGAATTGTTGGACATTGGACTGTTAGAGACACGCCACAACAAAATGGAGTTGCTGAGAGATTGAACCATACTATGCTTGAAAGAGCTAGTTGTATGCGCTCCAATGCTTGTCTTGGCAGAAAATGGTGGGCTGAATCAATAGCCACCGCGTGTTTCTTGATTAATAGATCGCCACATTCTACATTAGACTGCAAAACACCTTATGAGGTGTGGTCAGATGAACATGTTGATTACAGTGTACTGAAAGTTTTCGATTGTATTGCCTACTACCATGTGAAAGAAAATAAGCTTGATGCTAGGGCTAAGAAAGTCATTTTCTTGAGGTATGCAAAATGTGTGAAGGGTTATCGTCTATGGTGTTTAGAGGATAATAAATTTGTGATCAGTCGAGATGTTACATTTGATGAGAATTCCTTGTTAGCTTGTATTAAAGCTAAAGAGATGGTTGATAGTGGTGGTGAATCTAGTAACACTCAGAAAGTGGAAGTTGAAGCGTCTGTGGATGCAACAGATGAACAAGTGGTTGAAGCAGGCACACATGATCTGAATTATGAGCCTGAAGACCATGAGGAACAATAACCAGTTGAAGATAATCAATCCCAGCAGCAACCTTTGGCCTTAACTAGGTCAAAACGATCGGTTAAGCAAGTTAAAAATTTTGACTTTGAAGAACCGTTGAAGCACTATGGTCAGTTGAATACAGTTGATTTGGTTGCATATGCACTCTCTGTCGAAGATGATGAGCCAACTACTTACAAGCAGGCTACTCGACATTCAGATAGTCAGAGTTGGTTAGTAGCTATGCAGGGTGAGATGGAGTCTCTCCAAAAGAACCATAATTGGGATCTAGTGTCGTTGCCTAATGGAAGGAAAACAATTGGTTGCAGGTGGGTGTTTAAGAAGAAACATGCTACTCTAGAGTCTGGTACTCAGTTCAAGGCAAGATTAGTAACTAAGGGTTTTGCTCAGAGGGAAGGTGTTGACTACAATGAGATATTTTTGCCTGTGGTAAAACACACTTCTATACGTGTGTTGTTGAGCTTGGTAGCTCATGGTGACCTTGATCTTGAACAACTTGATGTGAATACAACTTTCTTGCATGGAGACTTAGAGGAGGAAATTTATATGCATCAACCGGAAGGTTTTAAGGTTGTTGGAAAAGAAGACCATGTTTGTAATTTGAAGAGATCACTTTATGGGTTAAAGCAGTCACCTAAGCAATGGTACAAACGGTTTGACACTTTTATGTTGAAACATGGGTTCACACAAAGTAAGTATGATTGTTGTGTTCACTTTAAAAAACTTCGTTGTGGCGATTTTATTTATCTTTTGTTCTATATTGACAATATGCTCATTGCCTATAAGAGTATGATGGATATAAATAAATTGAAGTCTCAACTTGCATCTGAGTTTGAGATGAAGGATATGGGTGCTGCAAGGAAAATACTTGGTATGGAGATAAGAAAAGAAATGGAGAATAAAAAATTATTTCTTTCACAGAAGGGGTACCTTGAGAAGGTCATATCACGGTTTGGCATGGAAAACGCAAAGCCGGTTATTATTCATTTGGCTTCACATTTTAGACGTTCTCGAAAGTTATCTCCAGTCACAGTGGAAGAAAAGGAATACATGTCGCATGTTCCTTATGCTAGTGCAGTTGGCAGTTTAATGTATGCTATAGTGTGTACACGCCCTGACATTTCACAAACTGTTAGTGTTGTACGTGAGCATGTATATGGAAAACCCTGGGAAGAAACATTGGGAGGCAGTGAAATGGATGCTTAGGTACTTAAAATGTACCTTGGATGTAGGTTTGAACTTCGGTGGAGATTCATGTCAGGTTCGTGGGTTTGTTGATTCTGATTATGCTGGTGATCTAGATAGACGAAGATTTACTACTGGTTACGTATTTCAGATATATGGTGCTCCCGTTAGTTGGAGATCTATGTTTCACGATACAGTGACTCTCCCTACTACAGAGGCAGAGTATATGGCATTGACAGAAGTTGTAAAAGAAACATTGTGACTTCAAGGTCTTGTAAATGACTTGGATGTGGAACAAGATAGTGTTGAGGTTCTCTGTGACCGTCAGAGTGTCATCCACTTGGCTAAAAATCAGGTTCATCACGCAAGGACAAAACATATTGACGTCCGATATCACTTTGTTCGAGATGTAATTGAGGATAGTGATGTGTCTTTGGTGAAAGTACACACAAAAGACAACCCTACTGATATGTTGATAAAATGTTGTTCCTGAAATTAAGTTCCAACATTGTTTGGACTTACTCCACATTGACTCATGTTGATTAAATGTTGTTGATAGAGTTCAAACCTTGGGCATGTGATTCCATCAGTCACATGGGCATATCACTAAATTATGCTATCGAACATTCATTGAATTCAATCCTTGGTGACTAATTGTGAACAAAAAACGATGATTTCGTCATTCTTTTTAAACCAAGTTTATTATATACCTCAACCAGAACTTTTGGCGCAGTGTTGAGGAGTATTTTAAAAAGGCATTTCAAGAATCCTTTGATTTTAAATGCGAACAAGGTTTTTAATGAATCCATGATCAGTTTAAATGTCTTCTACAAGATTCAAACTTGAAACATTTTCTCTTTTTACTAATTAAGTCAATTTTGATCGGCTATTATTTTTGTATCAATAAACAGTCTGAATTTGGTATCCACGTAACTAAGTACTTCATATTTGAAATGTTGTCAAAACATTCAAGGCATAATCTATTTATTCATTTTGCTACTAGTTTGATTAGTTCTACCCACTTTACAAATAAACAAAATCAAAGTAAACCATATCTTAAATTCCTCTTATAATCAAAAAAAAAAAAAAAACTCTATATACCACTAGAAATACGAGAGAAAAATTGTGCATATCAGGTTGACGTTGATTATCTTTCTTAAGGTTATCCATGGGGGAATATATTTTTTTTTTTCCTTGGATATGTTTGGTTTGTCATTTTTATGGAGATTTTTGCTGTTTGATTGTCTATTTATTGACAGGAGATTCATAAGATTGTTTTCTCACTACTCATGGGAATTCAAGTCCGAAGGGGAGGTATTAAAATCAAATTTATGATAACAAATTTAATTTCCGTGTCTATTTTTCGTGCAACCAATTTGACCGGTAAAAAATTTTTCTATGATTTTGGAAAAAAATAATGGTTAATGGTCGTTGTGAATCTTATCTTCTGCTTTCTCTTTCCTTCTTTTCCGATCATTTTTTGCTATTTTTCCATGGATGACCTCAAATAGAGATAAAGAATACCCTTCTTAAACTATGGAAGAAACTATACATTTTGAAATGATCAACTCTCCTTTATAGTCAAGTTTTAAGTTTTTTACATTTCTAGTCTTTCTATAAATAATGTTTATAATTGTATTTAAAAAAATGAATAAAAATATAAAAATATTTAAGTCAAATAAAAAATTGCCTTTCAAGTCTGACCAACTCTTTTTAAAAAGGAAAAAAAAACACTTCATTAGTATGAAATTTCATCATGTTCCTCGTGCATCCTCTCAATAAAACAGTGGCTTCATTTGGAAAGTCAAAACATGATCCAGCTTTTATGTCCAAACCTACACGCTACATATGACCTATATAGGCCCATAAATAAACTATGTTTCAAAATATCAACATCAAAGTTTCAAATTGGCCGAACTCAATTGGATAAATTTTCCTATATGTTTCAAGAAGTCAACCCAAGTGTTTGAGAAAATGAAGTAAAAAATCAATTAAAAATTAAAAATACTAGAAAATCAAGTTTTTGCAATTAGGGTAACATGGCATGTTATTGAAATCTCCAAAATATTTATGCATATCCCCAAAGTGGGTTCGGTCTGTAATCTTTTTAAAGACTTGTTTTTTGACAACTTCATAGTGTCTTGGCATCCATTGATGTATGAATGATTTCTCTTGTATCTTGTTTCCTTTTTTATCTTCAATAACGAAAATTCTAGCCAGCTTGGTATTCGTGCCTGATTTGCATGTCTGGTCGGCTAGAATTACTCTTTTGTCCATCTTTTTTAAAGTGTTTGTGGTTGTGTTTAAAAGAAAATGGACAAAAAGTGTAAATCTGCCGATCAGGCATGCAAACCAAGCCGGCTAGAAGTACCCTTCTTAAGTTTTGAGAAGAATACGAGTGTGAGCATGGACAGACCTACTAAGGGGCGAGGGAGAACAGCTGCCCCCACCCCTCAACATTTAAATTGTTTTTAGTAAATATGCTTTAGTCTTTAAAAAATCGATTATATAATGTAGAATACAATAATAAAATTGTTTATACAAATATTTAAACATGCCTTTGTTTGGGTAGTGGTTGTAGGTTTATCATTTTTGGTAAAATACCTGAGTTTGATACTCTTCAAGAGCATTTTTATTTTATTTTTCAATGCAATTTTATTAGTAATTGCAAACATTAAAAATGTTTAGTTTAATAAAAAATTATTAATATTAATAAATGAATTGTTTTTCACAAGTGGTATAATTGTATAAAACCTCTAACAAAAAATATTTAAAATTAATATATAAAATAATAACTATAGAATTCAATGAAAATATATACTATTAGCCAACTCGTACAAAATTTGAGCCTCATATAAACTATTTTTTCTATGAAATTGTATTATGATCGTATTAAGTTCGCAAATTAAAAAAAAAATAGCTTCACCTAGATACTTATCCTAATTATTTTGCGATATTAGTTATATATTCTATTTATTATGTTCGTTTGCTCATTGCTAAGGTTATCGATAGTGATCTTATTTTGGCTTAAAATTTGACTACATTGGATCCAATTTGGTATATGAAATGTATTTTTTATAGTTGTATTTTTTATTAGTTACTAGCTCAGGTAGTAAAAAAATTTGGCTTTACCATTGATAACTATTATTATCAACTAATAAGTATTTTTCATTTCACCCCCTCTCGACTAAAATTCTGGTCCGCTCCGGAGCGTGAGCAATGTTTTTCTTACGGATCATATATAGGATCATAACTTGTTGTTTACTAGGTTGTATGGATTTGAGAACCATAATATAATGCGTTCTTAAGCATGTATTTTGCACAAGTCTTACCAACTATGCGCATGCATGATGCATCTATATTATGCATAGAACTTAAGAGGATTTAAAGAATATACTTTGCAAAATCAACCCATCACATGTCACTACCACCAACCATCAGAATTTATGGTCCCATAGAGTATGTTAATGAGTTCCTGAAGCTAAGACTAGCTATATAAAGATTAAAGAGAGCTTTCAAGGATGGTGACACAGTATTGTGACCAGACCAAAACACAATGTCATTAATCAAATGGTGGCAAATTTGCATCTCAAATACAAATGGGGAATGCTTGCTTCTTCAAGTAGCAACTGCACATAAGACCAAAAGAGAATTAGGTGGAAGAGTTATTAGTTTTGTTGATGAGTTTTTTTCATTATAAAATCTAGAAGATAAGGGTGTAAGAAGTTATGTCTGTTTCAATTCCAAAATCAAAATCCATATCAATAATAGAATCTTACTTCATGGTGGTGCCACTGCCAAACTATAGCTAGCCATTACCATTGCTATTATCATTATCATTATCATTATCATTACCATTACTTACCCCGTCGCCATATATTTTTCCAACAATTCACTATGTATTTGTCAAAAACAAATATTTATAATAGTAATGATAATAAATAAACAAAAAGGCGCCGGGCGTGTTAAAAATCCATTTGAAAATCCTATACCTACTTCTCCAACTACTGACGGCTAAATATTATAACTAAAGTCTATTCCCGTTATCCTTAAGCACAAACCAGTTGATCTATGAAAGATTTGCATCGCAATTTTAAGTATTTAACAATCAGGTTGGAGACAATGGTATGATGTGTGATTCCATCATCTTAATGAATTTGATTACTAGATCCAAATCTCAGGTTGAATTCTTCTTCCAAAGAGTTTGATTACGAGTGTAATGTAATATAATATAATAATTTGTATGTCCACATCTTATATTTAAGTAAGGAGATGATACTTGCATCATATAGATCTTTCGGACAATTTGCACTGTCAAGACTTAATTAAGTCGATCACTTATCCTGCTAACCACATGCCTTGTTCACCAAATGTCATTTTCCTTCACAGCATTCTTTGAACATTTTGTGCATCAATGGCACTTTGTATTGCAGAGATCTCATTTCAATGACATTTAGTTCCTCAATCTAATCTTCAATCGCTTTCTTGCTAATCTCATTGGCTCGTGCGTTATAGATGATCGACTCTAGATTTTAGATCATTAGACAGCCCAACACGCGTGGATTAGTATTGATTGGGAAATATCAGTAGTACGTTGATATTATCATCAGTCACAAATTTTACCATTTAAGCTATTGAAACTCACGGATTCAAAATTTTTTATATAACCAAACCGAAAGAAAATGAAATGACACAAGAAACACTTGCATTATTTATTGCCCAAGAAAATCACAGAATTGTGGAAATAAAATGTGAATATACACACCATATATACAACAAAGCTTGTATTTCTTTTCAACTTCTGAGTCTAAACAAAGTCTCTTATGTGCTAATTTATTTTTATCCAAATAGTAAATAGAGGATCTTCCACAAAAAGAAACCCAAACTTTCATTTTTACATTTCTCTTTTTGTTATTTTTTTCTTTGTTATCAAATTAAAAAAGAAAATAAACCCAAAATAAAAGATCCATACCAAGGGAAAACCCGAAATTTTCTTATGAGTCTCTCACTTGGTATAGAGGGAAGTGTCGATAAGGCGTGGGTTCGGCACAGCGATGAGTCGAGTTGTTCTAGGTGCGGTGAGCCCGAACACATCACTCATGTCGAGTTCACTCGGTTTCATTCCATCGGGCAATTCCCAGGTGAACGAGTGGAGTAGGTTCACCACAGCTAACTCTAACCCATATAAGCCCAATTGCATTCCAGGACAGGAACGACGACCCGATCCAAATGGTATGAACTCAAAATTACTTCCTTTAAAGTCAGCTGATCCTTCCTTAAGGAACCTTGATGGTTTAAATGTTTCTGCATCATCCCAAGCAGTTTTGTCACGCCCAATTGCCCATGCATCGATCACAACACGTGATCGAGCTGGGATTAAGTAGCCACCCACCTCCGCATCCTCCGATGTCTCATGGAGGAGGAGTGGGATTGGTGGGTGGAGTCGTAGCACTTCTTTGACGACACATTTGAAGTATGTAAGCTTCTCAAGGTCAGTTTCGTGGACTTTGCGGTCTAGGCCCACCACCTCCCCAAGCTCTTGTTGGACCTTCCTGAGATCATCTGGGCTCCTCATCAGCTCCGCCATGGCCCATTCGATCGCCGACGCCACTGTTTCTGTGCCACCAAACATCACATCCTGCAATCAACCGTGAGTTAACTTAGATAATGTAATTATTGAACTTTTCATTTAAATCAAGCGAAAATCAATTAGTGACACTTAAACCTACAACCTTTAAAAACCCCCGAAGTTTACTTACCTACTAAACATATTTTAAAACATAAACTACTAAATACGTTTTCAACAAACATTTAAAGAGTTTATTACAAATATAATAAAGTGATCAGTTTACGAAATTAAAATTTTTCTCTTACTACTTTACTTACCATGATGATAGCCTTGATGTTATCCCGAGTGAGGGTAATTGCAGTTTGTAAATCGTCATTTTTGCTCTTCGCGGCATTATCATTTTCACTGTAAAACGCGAGTAAATCATCGACCATATCCGTCTCAACATCGTCAGTAATGGTTCTGTTCTTATGCTTCTCTACATGTTCATCAATAATTTTATCGATAAAACGATCAAGATCTGTGCGAGCTTTAGTGAGTCGAGCATTTATACCCTGTGGGTCGACCCGGCCTAACCATGGGAAGAAATCGGCAAAATTAAAAGCACCAAACAACTTAGAAATTTCCTGTAATATGGATATGAACTCATCCTGCCCATCAACAAGATCCGACCCGAAAGCAGATCGGTAGATAATATTATTGGTGAGATTGAATACCAGTTGACCAATATTTACAGGGGACCCTGATTTATTTAGCACAGTTCTGATCATGGTATCAACTTCATCCCTCACGGAAGCCCAAGACTCGACGCGCTTCCTACTGAAGAGCTTCATGACACAAAGCTTCCTCATCTGGCGCCAGAAAGGACCATAGTGCGCGAACGCCATGTCAGCTCGATCATATGTCAAGTATTTGATAGCAATAGTGGCAGGTCGATTAGAGAAGATGTTGTCTTGCACTTGTAGCACTTGTCTTGCATAATCTGGTGAAGTAACTGATACCATGTGTAACAGACCGAGTTTAAGATGAACAAGGCCACCAAATTGCTTACCAAGTTTGGCTAGACCACGGTGAGTGAGCTGGTCCATCATCATCATGTTACCAATGATTGGTAAGCCTCTAGGACCTGGCGGATATGGTAGTAGTTTCCGGCGAGTCCGGACTAGAACCCTCCCTAGTAAGAACAATAGGGGAAGTATGAAAAGAGATAACATATAGAGATTTTCTTGTTGTAAGAACAAAGGAAGAAACTCCATGATTTGTTGTCTCACTTTTTTTTTTTTAAAAAGAAAAAATCTACTCTGGTTTTTGTTGTTGTCTCTCTAAATATAAGAAGCTGTTTTGTGTTCACTTGAAGAACTGAGTTTGGTATCCTTTGAGTTGCCTCTTATATAGGTTTTTGGTTTGGTTATTTAAATAAGAATTTTCAGTTGGTTATTTTAATAAACCATTGGATGATTTTTATGTTTTTGGCAGATGGTCATGACTCATGACACCCTGTAAGTTCTATAATTAGAGCTGACCACCTTATTAAACAAAAACAAATTATAGTTTAGTACCTTGACTTTGGACTAAAGAAATCGATATTTAAATCAGGAGCACTACTACAGTGCCTGGTGGTGTGCCTTTGGTATAAAACTCTAGTTCGGTTGTTTTAATGATAATTTATGATAAGAAGCCTTAATTTTCTTAACCCTAATATCAAGTCAACTTTAAACTCGAGAAGGACGAAAGATTAATAAACTATATGAAAGAGGGAGGTATAGAATAGATATATCCAAAACCAGTTGTTTTTTTTTAGCTTTTTAAATAGGAAATAAACTAATGTGATGGCTCTAAAATTTATTATCTTGTACTGATTTTGCACCTTATGGAGCTCTATTAACATAACATTTTTTGCCAGAATATCGGCACAAGGTAAGGCTTTTGTTTCACATTCATTTAGGGTTGTGTTTGGTTAGATAAATTCTAGGGGTCGAGGGAAAGGGAGCGAGGGCATCCTCTTCAAAATGAGCGTTAGCGCATATCTCCAAATTGATGCGCTCATCTCAAAGAGAATAAATGATTACACCCATCCCTAGCTCCTTTCCCTCTACCCCTAACAAAGCTCTTTACTAATAGAGGACAAAACAAATGTAATTTCCCATCTTTGAAAAGAACACATTTTTCTTATAGAAATTACATTTTTTTTGTTTTTTTTTGTTTTTTTTTTTTTTTTTGTGTTAGGTGGGTTTTCGATCTTAACCGTCGAAAAAAGTAGGGTCAAACATATGATAAATGGCGAACTAATCTGACAGATATAAGCTTAAGCAGTCAAGTCAACTATTCCATGGCTCTATCAGTCTACCAACCACGATGACATATGTCAACATTACCCTTAACCTCCCCCCGAGTTATTTGCCCTAATCTCTCCGTCTCTCTATAGTCACAACTTAGGGGCCATGATTTTAAGAAATCCCCTTAATCCCTAACCACCAACTTATTCTACTAATCCCATTCTCTGATCACTAATTGATAGAAGTGTGACTGATGGTATAGTATCATGTATTAGCAATAATCCTTCAAATACAGAAATACTTGTCATAAGATAAGGCGGCTAGTTGTCTGATTGGTTTTGTTTTTTTTGTTGCAATGAGGTTAGGAATCTAAGTTGTCTGGTTAGTACTTTTTTGTATTTTTCGATGAGGTCAGATAATCAAGTTTTGTAATCAGAAAGAGTTGGTGTCATCAGATAAGGTTTTTTACAGCCTCAAAATATACATAAACACTTTAAAAAATTGATAGAATTGTGGCTGATGGTATAGTATCATGTATTAGCAATAATCCTTCAAATACAGAAATACTTGTGATAAGACAAGGCGACTAGTTGTCTGATTGGTCCTTTTTTGTTTTTGTTTGGGTGAGGTTAGATAATCAAGTTTTGCAACCAAGAGGATGTGGTGTCATCAGAGAAGGTTTTTTTACAGCCTCAAAATATACGTTTTTTACAGCCTCAAAATATACATAAACACTTTGAAAATTTTATCATTCTTTCAAGGTTTTTTAACAGACGCTGACTGTTTAACTCCATTGAAGCTCTTAGCATGGGTGAGGAGTTGGTAGTGGATGAAGTCAGTATTAGAGAACTCTTGATATCTCACTTCAAGGAGTTGTTCCATGAAAATGAGGAGTGGTGACATTTCTTTTCGGGGATTAACTTCAAGTCTATCTCCCAGTCTACGGCTACCGCCTTGGTAGATAATTTTTCAAAAATGAAAATTAGAGCGGTAATGGAAGAACTAAAATCTGAAGTTTCTCCAAGTCTTGATGATTTCTCAATGGTGTTCTATTTGAAAATGTGGGAGGTAATCAAAATTGATTTTCTGAAAGTTGTTGAAGATTTTAACTCGAAAAATATTTTTGATTAGCGGTTGAACACCACTATCATCTCGCTTATTCCTAAATGTGCGGGAATGCAGACAGTAAATTTTTTAGACCTATCAGTATTTTGAATGGGACCTATAAGATCATTTCCAAGGTGTTGGCTAACTGATTGAAAATAGTTATTCATTCAATCATTTCTTCTTTTCAAAGTGCAGCAGTCAGTGGAAGACAGGTGGTTGATAGCCCTTTGATTTCCAATGAAATTATTGATTCTAGGAAAAAATAAGGTGTTCCAGGGCTCATTATCAAATTAGATTTCTCCAAAGCCTTTGACAACGTCTCTTGGAGATACTTGGATTTGGTAATGGCTCACATGGGGTTTGACTCCAAATGGATTCATTGGCTTCACACTTGCAGATCTACAACTAATTTCTCTCTGAAAATTAATGGTTAGCTGCACGAGTTTTTCAATAGCTCGAAAGGCTTGCGCCAAGGCGATCCCATGTCTCCTCTTATTTTTACTATAGCAGCAGAAGGTTTAACACAAATGATTCTTAAAGCGGTTGATGCTGGCCTAGTCAGAGGGTTTTTTGTCGCGGAGAGTAGTCTGCTTGTTTCTATTCTCCAGTATATATGCGGATGATACTGTCCCTTTTTGTGATGCTTCCGCTTCTCAGGTTCTTGTTCTTAAAAGAATTATGTTTTGGTTTGAAGTTATTTCAGGTCTGAAAATCAACTTTCACAAATCAAGGGTGTTGCCTATTGAAGATGTCCCTCATCTGCACCAGTTGACGGGTTTATTGGGTTGTTCAGCGGGTCATCTTCCAGTTAAGTACTTGGGCATGCCTTTGGGGGCTAGTTTCAAAAGTAAAACTGTGTGGGATGAGACGATTGAAAATATGGAATCGAAACTAGAGTATTGGAAACGCAAATTTCTCTCTAAAGCAGACAGACTAGCTTTTGTACAATCCACATTAGCTTCTATCCCGGTGTTCATTCTGTCTCTTATCACGGTTCCCTGTTCAATAGCAGCCAAAATGGAACAGATCATGCACGATTTCCTTTTGGTGGGTTGGGAGAAAATTTGGTGCTCACTTTCAATCTCGAGGTGGTTTAGGCATTCGTCAGATGCTCACTTTCAATATTGCATTACTTTCTAAGTGGCTTTGGCGATTTGCAGAAGAAAATGATAATTTATGGAGATATCTTATTATGGACAAATATGGGCGCAATACATGGGTTTGGAAAAAGAGAACTAAGTACACTTCCTACAGATGTTCTTTGTGAAAGTCCATCTCCCGGTGCGCAAGTGACTTCTACCCTCACACCTCTCTCTAATGTGGAAATGGTGATCTCGTCTATTTTTGGCATGATGTTTGGTGTAGTAACCAATCTTTGAAGGATCTGTTCCCAATGTTGTTTATCATTAACAACAATCAATATGGGAGTGTGAGCAATTTTTGGTCTAACGGCAATTCTTGGGATCTTTCCTTTCAAAGACCCCTAAATACTGGGGAGCTAGAAGAGTTCGCTAATCTAATACTTCTGTTGGATAGACAAATGCTCTCAGAGGGATCTGATCGTTTGGTGTGGAAGGGTAAAGGTATGGGTTTCTCAGTGAAAGAGTTTTCGGACATGTTGGCTGCATCTCATTATGAGACCCACTCTAATCCCTTCATTTTCTCTCACAAAAATCTGGCATGGGTGAAATTTTTTTTTCCTTGGATTAATTTATTTGGTTGGTCAGTATTGAATGATAAGATCTTGACTAAAGATAGGTTAAGGAAAAGAGGAATCCACACAGGGAGTCTTTGTGTGCTTTGCAATGAAATTGACGAGACGCTGGACCATTTGATGCTTCACTGTTGTTTCTCCAAATCCATTTGGAGCAGTTTCTTAGTAGAATTTGGTTTGAGTTAGATGTTTCAAGGCTCCATTTTAGATTGGCTAAGTTGGTGGTCTCAAGCTAATATTTCCCGTCCAGGGGGGGGGAGTGGTTATGGCGTAGGGTCCCTCACGTTCTCATGTGGTGTGTGTGGAAAGAAAGAAATAAAATGGTATTTGAATGACTCAACAGATCAGAGCATTATATCTTTATCGAGATTAGAGAATTGCTGTGGATGATGGGTTCGACTTGTAATTTGTTTAGGGATTTGGGTTTTGACACTTTCATTGTGTCTTGGCATTTCTTGATATAGGAATGTTTCTCTTTGTTTTTTGTTTCCTTTGCTTCATTAATAAACATCTTTGTGTTTAACAAAAAAAAAAAAAAAAAAATCACGCCACATCACCATTTTTTTTCAAATCAAGTAGAATATATATATATATTTTTTTGCGCTTTGAACTATGTTTTTCGATCAAATGCATTTGAGGGAAGATTGAGCAACTTAATTAGTATCATGACTTTTGTTTTAAAGTTTCAATATATATTATATATTATTTTTGATAATTTCTTGTTAGACAATATTGAGATACAATTAATGAGGAGCCCTAAAACTAATTATTAAGTTTTGTAAATAAGTGATTGTGCAGGTTAAACGTGGTGTTTTAATGTGTCCTGGATACATCATGTTCACGGTATTTTGTATTTGAAAATAAAGTATACATAATAATATTATATTTTTAGATTGCTTTTCTTTTCATAATTTGGGTTGAGATTTGATATTTAACCTCAATTATGCTTAGGGTCATTATCTCACTAATTAGACTGGCAAACCAATTTTTTAATGAATTATTGGACTCACCATACAAAAAATATCATTGGACAACCACATTGATGTACGTATGGAGGTTTGATCATATATCCATTTCACTAAAATCCTTTGGCAATTTGATGACACTGAGATACATGTAATTATTTCAATATGAAAATTATGTGATTATGATTTATATGTCTTCATTCAATAATTAAGCACCCAATTAGTGTCGTCTTACGCGTGTTGGTGTGAAATGGTCAAACCATTTTCACTTATAATTTCTTTTTTCCACTCAAAAGTCATTTCTTTAATTATCAAATTCTTAATTAAACGATAAGAAAAATGAAAACCACGTCCATTTTAAGGTGGCACTCCATTTTTTTTCATCATGGTTACGTAAATATTGCGAAAGCAAAGCTTTTTTTTTTAGGGTATAAACAAGGTTAAGCATCAAAGGTGGCTTATCCATTAGCCAAGTATGGACAAACAGATCCCTCAAGATGAAAGTCATGAACGGGATGATGATAACAATGACAATGAAAGTCATGAAAGTGATGACTATAAGGAAGGAACGGAGGAATCAATAGCAGGGGTTTCTAAAAAGTACAAAAAAAAAAAAAAAAAGTATGGAATTAGGATTTCAGAGTAAACCCTCAAGGATCCACTCGAATTAGGAAAATGAATAAAAAATTACATAAACATGTACCACCGGCTGCTACACCAACAACAACAACAAACAAACAAACAAACAAAAAAGGGGGGGGGGGGGGGGGGGGGGGGTAAATTCATAATAAAAGAACATGGATAGTTCTTACCCAATGATATTGATCGTCCGAGTAAGGACACTAAAATAGTCATTGGTTTAGGTTAAGCATTCTTCGTGCATCTTGTCAAATGTTGACACCTACATTTGGTACACTAAACTATGTTTAACAATCTTCGAATAAACATGATAACCAAATAACTTGGTTTTTAATCAAGCCTTCTAATTACTTAACAAACAATGGAGTTGTCAATCACCATTTATGAGGTTCTCTAAACTTGAACTTAAGTACCAATGGAAAAAGAATTTCTCCTTCCCTGGCATGATTGAATATTCTCTGAAAAAATTGTTTCCTCTTTAATACATAGGATGAGCATTTTCAAACCATGAAAGCTGGTGAAACATCAATAACTCAAGAAATCACACCCTATTAAATCTTCGAGAAGGGTTGTTATGTTTATTTGTGATATTACATAATTATAACATTTTTTACCTCTTATATATTTTTGTTAATCCTTGTTTATCTTATTTATATTAATTATTAATTTTTGGTGTTTTTGTAGAATTTGGAGCAATAATGAAGAAATCGAAGAAAAATGAAATGAACAAATCATAGATGGTGACTTCAGAGAAAGTGGAGGTAAAAATAATCTAAGCCCTTAGCTTAAACCCAAAACCAAATTCATCAACCCAAACCCATTGCCAAGCTCACTCAAACCTAAAGAATATTCTCCCAATTATCTCATATTCAGTTTTGATTTTACCTTGATTCACTCCATGAATCATCTTTTTATCTCATCTCTATTCATTTTGTTTATTATCTATAAATACAATAGAAAATGAATGTGAAAGGGGAGGAAGATAAGGGAAAAGAAAACATTACAGAAAATCCAAAACCTCTTCCTTCACAAAGTGATTTTCATCACATCCATCTCATCAACATCCATCTCTTACTCCCTTTGCCACCTTCCCTGTCCAGCAACCAACCACCGAGCAGCCACGTTGCAGCCAGCACCAAGCTCTCTCTCGGCCTCTCTTTGTCTCGCCCTCCGACCACGCCTGCACAACCCGCCTGCTGGCAGCGCCCTGCTTCACCTGCTTGCACACCCGCACGCCCAAGCAGGCCCTCCATCAGCACCCTTGCCCAGCCAATCTCTGCCGCTCCATTTTCAGTTGTTAACTGATTTCAAAATGAAAGAGATGAGTATGTGGATATTGGCACCCACACCTTGAGGCTGTACCACCACTGTTTAAAGAATATGAATGCTACTGACACCCAAGCATAAGAGCACCCCGGTTGGGCATGGCCTGTTGTTATTGACACCTGGAAATCTGATGTACCACCCCACTGGACCTGGCGTTGTTTGAAATCTGCTAATCTACTGGTACCACCGCACCGAGGCGGCGACAAACCAAAAGGGTGTATAATTTATTTTACTGACTTAAATGCTTAATTGTTAATTACAATTTTATTTTCAGAAATTTGATAAATTGCTTATCACCTTTCATGTTCGATTAAAAACTTCATATGTTTGGTAGTTAAATTCACATTTTATCAATATTCAAAGCATGTGGTAACAAATATGAGCTTGAACTTTGATTAAGTGTGCCCTAAAAAGACACGTAATGATTGGTAAGAGTTTATTTGCTTTAGATAAATTGTTCATGTTTGACAAAAAACTTGATATGATTGGAATTGGATTTTAGTGATCACATCTTCGGTGTAAGCAAGGGATCCTCATCCCTAAAGCTTAATCGATTATAATTTCAGTAATTTAGATTTAAATATATTTGCTAACTCATCGATGAGTCCAAACCCCACAAAATCGATCTCATCCATATTTTCCTTTTAATTTATTTTAGTTTAGTTTTAAAAACACTGTAACCCCATTTTTTGTAAAATTAGTTTAGATAAATTCTAAAATTCAATTGCATCCACTTTCCTTGTGGGATCAACCCGTACTTGTCGTTGTCTACCAGTTAGACACCGTGCACTTGCGGTTATTACAAATGGGGTCAAATTAAACATGTTTATTTAGGCCGGTTAAACTCGCACCAAGTTTTTGGCGCTGTTGCCGGGGACGGTAGCGGTGTAATTGAATTTAAGATTTATTTCACTAATTTAAAAAAAAAATTCAGATTTTTTTTTTATTTTGTTAAGTTCTTTTTACACTTATTTCATGTTATTTGTTTGATTTTGCAGAATACACGCTTCTCGAGAAAATTGGACGATCCTGCAAACATCAAGCAAATTTTTAATTTTAATTTTAAAATTTTTTTATTTTGTGAGGAGAGTTTTAATTTTATTTTCACCTCGTTTTACAGTTTTTGGGGGTAATAATTTTTGTAAACTCTATTGTTTTCCATTTGTAATCACCTAAAAAAACTCTAAATTCTCTAAGTCAAAAGAAAATATAGGGAAACAATTTTAATTGTTACCCAATAATTTCTTGTGATTAGAAATCCGTTTCTAAGACCAAGACAGTAAATTTATTTGATGTGCTTGTGTGTTGAGTGAAACAGATAAAAATAAGTCAGACATTTTTTTGAATTGTGCTAACTCTTTGTGCAGAGATGAATGCGCAAATTGTAAATACTTTTCACTCACGAAACGTATTAGCGACCGGGTGCTTATGTTTGCAATTGTGTGTTGGTTGTTTAAATTATGTAATTGTAGATGCTAAACTTTAGTAATCATAATAAATAACCAGTTTCTAAATAGAAACTGGTGGGACTTGATATCCCCACCTCATCACTCCAGCTGTGTGCAACCAATAGCCAAACATAATTAAAATCAATTAGCAAGTTAGATAGAGTCATCTTTTAGGTACGGTGTTCATAAGACAACCAAGACCAAAGTGAATCCAATATTTTTTGTGTTTGACCAAAGCTAAAAGTGACGATGGTTTAATCATTCAATGAACTCCGAGAGGCCACTGCCACAAGGGTAATTTACCAGGTACGTTGATCATAAGTAAGCTACGATCCACAGAAAGAATTGGTGTAACAACAGTTTTGGTTAGGAACACAAACCTCAAGTGTACATCTAACATCACATCGTTCTCACATCTACTGGCTTACAGAGCGGTAGCATAAGGAAATACTTAATTGGACCATTGTGACCTCCTTCCCTTGTGTGATGATCCGGTTTCTTTGAAACAAAACTCTAGCCTACTGATTTTGAACTTTGCGGTGTAAAGTGTACACTCTTAGGATCAACTTGTAGCACCCATTGCTATGTCATAAAGATTCCATAAGAAATAATTGTCCACCAAAGATAAAAATATAATTGATCTAAAAAAACGTTAATTGCTTAGGGAGACATGTTTCTTGTGCATTTATTGGTTGCTGATTGCATGTGAGTTTGTGTATATTTTTAGAGTTAGTGATTTAAAAAAATAATAATAAATAATAATAAATTAAAAAATGAACACAAGGGTATATCTAGCCTATTTTCCGAGCAAGTAAATTCATTTTATGACATGCAACGACCTGATTATGATCCATATTTAGATTATTACAACCCAGGTTTAGCTTATCATCCCGACTTCTCATGGGTTTCATGGTCAGTACCATGAAGGCCCTCTAGACACTCCTCAGACTCCTCAAGGTTTCATTCCTGATAATGAGTCTCAATTTCATCAAGTTGTTCCTCCATCCAATACATCAAGGTTAGAGGATATTTTGAACCTTTTTATAGAGCGAACAGGAGAAATGTTTGAGCAAAATTTTCAGGATATTATAGAATTGACAGTTATTTTCTCAACAAAACTCCCAAGCTATCTGAAACTTGAGAGACTATGAGTCAGATAGTTGAGTCACTTCCTGAGATAGAGTCAGAAAAATTCCCTAATCAACATATTTTTTAATCAAAAGGGTCAATTCGAAATTAGTGGCACATCTGAGCCAGATGATGAAGATGTCCACTGCATTACTACCCTTAAAAATGAAAATTGGTTGAAAATCAGGTAGAAATGCCTGATATGGTGTCATTGAGTTGTATAGACCAATATCTCTATGTGATTCATGTGATGAGCCTGTACCACCTGATATATCCATCGTCTCATCTATTTGCATCACATTCCCATTTACTGAGGCTACTTTCACCGATCCCTTGTTCTATAGTGAGGATTTCAGTTTTAACCATCCTATTGTAAAAATTATTTAATCTTCTGATTTGGAACCAAACCTAGGGATGTTCCCTTTTTGGAGCACGCAAGAATCCTCTGTGTGTATGACTACTGGTCACTTTTGGGATGTCCTAGTGTATTTGGTGCCCCATGTGATTGCTATATTTGGGTGGGCTGATCCTCAACTGTTCAGGTTGTTGATATACGACCATGGACTAAGTGTTTGTCATATTCTTCCTCTCCACTTTTCGATACACCATTTTTTAGGAAGAATATTTGTCGAGCTGATGACGTTAAACCAAGGGCTACAAGGAGGCATCCCAACTTTTGTTGTAAATGTGCATGTTGTGGTGTATTTTATCTATCTTTATTAACTAATCCACAATTCTTTTGTCTCTGAGCTCTTATCGGTGGATTACTTGTGAGAATTGGTAAAATCTTCACCCCGGTAATACTGTTCTAACCTCCTTTCATGTACTTGTTTCATTCATTTGTCAAAATTATTTGTTAAACATTGAGGACAATGTTTGGATTAGGTTTGGGGTAGGGTTCACGAATCAATGAATTTTTTGTAGTGTTTTCTTTTTCTTATTCTTAAAAAATAAAAATAAAAAATTGTGCTTTTATGTCAAGAAAACTTGGTCCTTTGCGATTATGAAAATGGATTTTAAATGTTTTATGCTCAAGAAAATGCAAGCCAACTTGACATATTGGTAATTGATAAAGAATGAAAGTTTAGTATGATCCTTAAGTTAGATCTAGTTCATAAGATTTTTCAACTCGATTATCTTTGCACCATGAGCCATGTTAGCATGACTTGAAGTTGATGAGTGAAGTATATACTAGAAAACCTTAGAATAATAGTGGGACTTAACCCTGAAAGTTTTGAACATTTCTATTTTTCCCGAGGTTATACATAAACTCTGATTTTTCTTGAGTCTGTATTATCTCGTTGATGATCTCATTATTCTCATTTTTCTGATCATTGCTTGGGAATGACATCAAAATTGAATTATTACACTAGAACTTCTTGGCTTATTCAATTGAGATGTCATAATACTGACCCGAATTTAGGAAATGATCTAGGCATTTTTTTCCTTTTATTTCTTTAGACTATTAACTAGCCTTTAACTTACCCATAACATTAACCTTTTTGTAGCCTTTTGAGCCTTAGAATAACTTTTATTTGTTAACCCATTAACCTTGACCCAACTTTTCTGGAAATGTGTATAGATGGATATACATTGGTGTAAAAGGGGCATTAAATAGCAAAATGAGATATTTCATAAATCCTATATGTGAAAAAAAAAAAAAAAAAAACAGAAGAAGGATGTCAATGAGGATAAAGATGTGAGAATGAAAAAAATTGATGATGCGCAACATTGGTTTATTTTTTGTCAGCCCTAATTGTCGTTGAATGGGTGTATACATTCCTAGAAAATTTCTTAGAATCCTTGACATTCCTTATTAACCATTACTCAAGCCCCGTTACAACCCAACAAAGTCCTAGTTGATCTTAGGTAGATGTTGGTTTACAGATGTGGAGATTTAATAACCAAGACCTATGGTGTTTGATTCAACATTCCCTAAAGTAATTGATATTATTTTCCATGAGATCATGTTCATTCCATTTTTGAAAAGTCTGTTCTTCATATTACTATATGTGAGATGATTGTTTTCCATTATTTACTTTTTCCTCACATATAAACTGAGTGAAATACTAAATATCTGAGTGTTTATTGTGAGTGACATGAGAGGTTAGAAGTCAAAACAAACTTTCTACATGAGATTTAGTAATTATTTTACATTGAAATGAAAAGTTATGTTGATAGTGTTTTTCACACACACACATTGAGTTGAGGATGATTATGAATTTTTTCTAACTTTTGGAGAATAATTACATTATTTGGAGATTTGTTGATACACGAAAACAACACTGTTGATTTCTGCATTTCTTGAAGTTTAAAATGAAACTGTTTGACCAAGTTTTGTTGAGTCAGGAATGTTTGTGGGTAACATTTTCTGGAAACCCTCATGAGACTATAACTCGTCCCCTAGAGGTAATCTAGGGATTTAAAGCCTTGTTGCACGTTTTCAAAGTGCAATCGACGATTCCTGCAAAAGTGAGTTAGGATTTTATTTGTGGTTTTCTTTCTTTGTTTTGATAATCACATAATTATAGCATTATTACATCTTATTATATTTTTGTTAATCCTTAGTTTTATCTTATTTTAGATTAATTATTAATTTTTTTTTTTGTAGAATGTGGAGTTGTAATGAAGAAATCAGAGAAAATGCAATGAACAAATCTCAGACGGTGACTTCAGAGGAAGTGGAGGTGAAAATAGTCTAAGCCCATACCTAAACTCAAAACCAAACCCATAAACCCAAACCCAATCAAATCCAAGGCATATTCTCTCATTATCCAAGATTCTGATTTGATTTGGTCCTTCAATCACTCATTGAATCCTCCCTTTAAGTTGTCCATATTTTTTTCTAGTTATCTATAAATACTAGGGAAATAAATGAGAAAAATGGGAGGAAGATAAGGGAAAAGAAAACATTACAGAAAATCCAAACATCTTCCTTCACAAAGTGATTTTCATCACCACCCATCTCATCACCATCTATCTTTCACTCCCTCCGCCACCTTTCCTGCCTAGCAACCAAGCACCGAGCAGCCACGCTGCAGCCAACACCGAGCTCTCTCTCGATCTCTTTTCGCTCGCCCTCCGACCAGTTTGCGCAGCCCGCATGCTGGCAGCGCCCTACTTCACCTGCTCGCACACCCGCACGCCAAGTAGGCCTCTCCATCAGCGCCCTTGCGCAGCCGATCTCTTCCCTCCATTTTCAATTGTTAACTGATTTCAAAAAGAAGAGGACGAGTATGTGGGGCATGGCCTGACGTTATTGACATCCTGAAAATTTGATGTACCACCCACTGGACCTGACACTGTTTGTTATCTGCTGAGTACCACACACCTTGCTGATCTGCTGAGTACCACCGCACCGATGCGGCGACAAACCAAAGGGTTGTATAATTTATTTACTGACTTAAATGCTTAATTGTTAATTACAATTTTATTTCATAAATTTGATAAATTGCTTTCACCTTTCATGTTCGATTAAAACTTGATATGTTTGGTAGTTAGATTAACATTTTATCAATATTCAAAGCATGTGCTAAAAAATTATTAAGCTTAGACTTTGATTAAGTGTGCCTTAAAAGACACTTAATGTTTGGTAAAAGTTTATTTGCTTGAATAAGTTGTTAATGTTTGACAGAAACTTGATATGATTGGAATTGGATTTTAATAATCACATCTTCAGTGCAAACAAGAGATCATCATCCCTAAAGCTTCTCGTTTATAATTTCAGTAATTTAAATTTAAATAATTTGTTAACTCATCGGTGAGTCCAAACCCCACAAAATCCATCTCATCCATCTTTTCCTTTTATCTTATTTTTCTTATTTTTAATTTATTTTTAGTTTAGTTTAGTTCTAAAAACACTGTAATCTCATTTTTCTCCAAATTAGTTTAATTAAATTATTAAATTCAATTTAATCCACATTCCTCATGAAATCGACCCGTACTTGCCATTGTCTATCAATTAGACATTGTGTACTTGCAATTATTATAAGTGAATCAAATTAGTCTATTTATTTAGGTAAATTAAATATCCTGCACCAATTTGTTTATTTATTTTATGGATGGGAGCAGCCAAGTTTTGTACCCTGTGGCAAACTGATAACTTCACCGTCCTGAAGAAATTTTTTTTATAATTAATCAATACTCCACACAAGCTCAAACTGTCACAAACAACAAACTGCTAATAGTTAACCAGGGAAACAAGTTAGAAATGTGTAAAAACAAAAAGATGGGAGGGAATGGGGACATCATAATAATGAGTAATTCTAGGTGTCGAGAAATGAGCGACGGGAGAGAGTAGCGGAGTGGTGACCGTTCATCTCTCTCGAGATGCGTATACAAAAAAGGATGGCCCATCCTGAGGGAGGTGAACGGTCACCACCCCGCCACCTCCCTGCCCTCGCTCATTTTCAACACCTAGAATTTGTCCATAATAATTGGCCAATACTCCTCAAAAACTCAAGTTATCCTGACGAACGAACGGCTAATAGTTAACCAGAAACCATATAAAATTTAAACAAGTTAGAAGAAATGTGTAAAAAAAAAAAAAAAGTGGAATGCGGCAATAACAATTCACAATATATGAGCTGGCTGTGAGCTATATTAATGTTCTATGGTTGTACTTGACTGACCAACCGGCAAGTGTCCAATCTAAACAGAAGGTCAAAAATCTTCACAGATAATTAAGGACTTGTTGATCAAATTTTGACATGCAACATGCATGGAAGAAGAACAATCGACCAAAAACAAATCATCGATCTCGTATACACAATGTGCCTAAGCCTAAGCCCTAAGCACGTTGAGTGTGAGACCAATGGTATGGCCATTGACCCATTGTTCGTTGCAGTTGGAAGGTTTGGGAAGAAGAAGAAGAAGAAGAAGAAGAAGAAGATGATGAGATGAAGCAGAATCAGAATCAGAGGGCCATCACCTGCCCAATGGTTTTGGATTTGAGCCGATGTGGGTTATTTATCGATCACAAGTTTTGATTACATTTTCTTTCATGTTAACTGCTCTTAGCACGTGATGGCTGTAAAATGTGACAAGGTTTAATTAATGGCATATCCCAGATTGCGCGGGTACAGCATTATTTGATTAAATTGTTTTGAATTCAGAACCTATTATAAGCTAATGGATAAAGTCAGACCATTTTTTATTTGGAACCAAAATTTTGAGTATAACAAAAAATAAATATCATCTTAGCATTAGTGTTTAATGAAAATTTATTTTAATAATATTCTCATAATAAATTTCTAATGATTGTTGTCACCTCTTTCTATATTAACTATCCCATATTTTCTGTACCTCCTCTTATCATGTCAGCAATGCTTTTACTATCACAACCACCCTCCTTAGCCTTCGCTCATCCCCTTTCTTATTCATTTTTTCATATTATCTTCTTATTTACGGAAGATTATATGAGTAATGGAGAGGGATATAGGATGATTTCCGACAATGTGAAAAGATATCTCAATTGTAATTTGAAGAAATAAAATATGTGAAAAAGGATTAATGTTGGTGATTTGTGATGAGTAGTGTGAGTTGTGGCGGTGATAGACAAAAATGTAAAAATAAAAACTTCAAACACCTAAAATAAACACTTTTAATTTTACAACTTTTAATCGGCAGCTCATTCAGAAACAAACAAACAATTCATTCAAAAGCTCGTTCATAACTTCTAACCCTAGGTAGAAGTTAGCTTTTAAACACTTATAAAAAAAACACTCTATATCTATTTCAGATAAGAGCTCTGATTGGGTTTACTTGAAAAATGTACAAAACAATATGCTCGGGTACACGACTATACAAAACACTATGCTCTAGTACATGACTCACTACCATTCCTAGTTCAATTCTAAAAATTCACCATTTTTTAAACATACACACGACTCTCTAATTATTATTATTAATTTTTTTTTAAGTAAGCAGGGTTGCAAGGACTCTCTAATTATTATATATTTGCTTAAATCAGCGGGGCGGGGATGGACTCTCTAATTATTATATATTTGCCTTTTTAATTTCTCACACCCCAAATACCGTCGACAGAGTTTAAACTTTGAACATGTGATTCATCCGCCACATGCCTATAAGCTGATAATCCCGTTGACTTATTTAAACAAATCAATGTTTACCCAATTTACAAATGATATGTCAGAATGGGAATTGATACAATTGGACCACCCTCATATCTAAGGGACCCTCGAACCATGGCTACTTGCTCCCAACTATTACAAAATATTATCTTTCTGTCCAAGGAGATCCCAGTCTGATGGAACACCAAAGATCAAACTGAACAGTAAATAGATGTGGATAATTAATTCATTCACTCCACCAATGGCAATTTGATCTACAATGACCTCTTACATCAATTTTAATCCATATGATCTCACCATACAATGACTTGTTACATCATTTTTAATCCACATTATCTCACCATAACCACCCACCTCCACCTAATTTGAGTTCCAAGCTTATCTCTAATCATGCTTACCTCAGTGTGAGCTATGGAGATTAAAACTAAGCTTGGTTTATGTTTGAACTTTGAAGCACATAATGTGTATAGATAGACTTGTATTGATTCGCATTGGACACTTTCGATTCGATGCACTAAAACAAACTAAATTTATAAGGACTTTGATGCACTAAAACAAACTAAATTTGTCAAAAATGATAATTCTTGCTAATGACTTTGGCCAAAATTTTGCGGTGTTTGAAAACCGTTAATTCCAGAGAAAGCGATTCTTTATTCAACATTTCTTTGACATATTCAATTAACCTTCAAACTTTGCTGATATAAAATAAAAATGAAAATGAAAAGATAACATAATTAAGCTTATAATCATCATGAAAGGGTTTTAAATTTCCCTATAATTTTGAAATATTTAGATCATGGAGTGTGGAAGGAGAGAAAAAAATATTCAACAATAAAAAAGAAATAATAGAAAATATCCCTTTATGTCATCTAAGATAAGCCATGGGCACAAGCAAGTCCCAAGTAAACAGAGACGAAACCCTCCCACCAACCCCTTTTGGCAAGAAATGGAAATGTCAATCTAACTTGGGAATTGAGAGAGTAGACGTGCTTATGGTTTTGATATAAACACATGAGGATAGATATGTTTGTGCTTATAAAAGTTGAGTCAATGTTCTTCACCAACCCAATCTCTGTAAATTGAAACTTGGATCATATTATATATAGATGATGGATTGTATCCAGAGAGTTTACAGAATGATTTAGGTGTGATGGCTAACAGGTAGTGCCTACTAAATTCTACTTGTAGGACCCCTCCCCTATGCATTTAAAAAAAAATTGAGTTGTTGATCATTTTTGGCTGAAATGCTACGTGACTAATTTTATATGGTTAACTAAATAGATTCGAAATTACAATATTGTTATCACTTAATATCCTTGTTACTTCCATCTCGCATAGAGATTGCTTTCGCTTCGGTCATCGACTCACCTTGCATAAAAACTCACTTTCGCTTCGCTCGGTCAAGTCCAACTAAGCAGATGCATTCAATACCCGAAGACTTATCAACAGCGGAACACATGTGCTTTCAATAATTGAGCAAAAATTCACAAAATCCTAACTAGTGAGTCTTAGACCTCCCCTATGCATTTTGACATATTGAATGACTTGAAAAATGTCTATTTGTTTTGGAACCCTAATTTTTCAACCATTTGATGAGTTTTTAATGTCACAATGGCAGATTCCATAAGAATTGAATTACAAATTAGAATTGATTGAGCAAACTCATATAATTCTTTTCATCCACCTACAACCTCAATAGGAACCTTGTGTATGTTATTGGATGAGCTTAAGATGTATGACTAGAACCCTGAATATTATCAGGCGACCTTAGGATATATGATAGTGAACGCGAAGGTCCTACCTTAGTAATGGGTCGCATCAAAGATCTACAAAGTATAATTGTGTCTTTGGCTTTTTCTTCAAGCAAGGAAACCATATAACAATTCCTTCACCAAACTGCAAACAATTCAATACCTTGAATTTAAAGGGAAGGAAAAATTTCAGTGACAATGCTACAGCTACAAATGCAATTTTTGTTTCTAATGAAATTCAGTTTGAGAAAGTAAATAATAAATAAATACATATCTGCGTAAAAATACTAATTATAATATGTAATATACAAAAATATTGAAAAACCAAGTTTTTTGCATCAGGGTGACGTAACGTGACGTGATTTTGAAAGAATGATATAATCCTAAAAAAAAAAAAATTATGTGTATCTCGAGATTGTAAAAACTCATATGCGATATCACATCATGGTTGTAAAACCTGGTTTCCTAACCCCACTTTAAAGCCAATGGCATAACAGTTCAATAGTTAGAGCTTGACGGATGATACTACGGTAGCGTCATGGATTCAAACACAGCCGACAGATTGGTGGTGGTTGACCAGTTTGATTTTTGATAGATCCTAAAAACCCAGTTCGCCTTTAAAAAAAAAAAAACTCACTCAAAACTATACATGGCGTGTTATTGCATTTGTAACAAATCTGGTATTAACATGATAAGACATTGGATGGGATTTAACTAGTTCAGCCCAACCCGACCAGCATCCATAATTACATCGAAGTGTCATTAAAAGGCTCGGAAAGTAAGATCCCACCTACCGAAAGTGAAAATGGACTAGCGGAACAACATTACAAGAAAGTTGTCAAGTGAGTTATAAAGAGGGTGTTCACTATCTAACAATAATGAAGCGTTTGGAGAAAAATCTCACACCACAGAAAGTTTAGAATGGGGTAAATTAATAACTATATCGTTATTATGTATAGTGGATTCAGGGTCAACAGAGAACTCATATGAAATAATCTAGAACAATTTTAACCCTGCCAAAGAATCTAAATGGTTATGAGATCTATCAAAAAATTATTGTCCTGAAACAAAAATTCTAAATCTGTTAGAAAACTACAAAAACAAAACTATAGTATGAATCAACCTATAATGATTGATAAGTACTCAAGAAGTTTATTCCTTGTATAAATCAAAAGGTTATTACTTCATTTATAATCAAGATGAAGCAAGCATGACCTATACATCTCCTATAGAAAATTCCAAGCTGTTTTTTTCTTGAAAAATGCCAAGCTGTTTTTTTCTTGAAAAATGCTCTTTACTGATCTTGAAAAGCCTAGGGGAATTGCTTTGTCACTAAGTGCTCAAGTTAGAAATTGAACTCTCTTTAATAATCACGCGAAAATAGTGATGGTTGAAAAGAGGGGAGGTATCAACCACTCAGCCATCTCTTCGAAAGACAATCTCTATTTTATTTCTATTCCCCCGAATAAAACATGCCATATGAAAGAACTCTCGCTCGTGACCACTAATATCTAACCATATGTCGCTATGTAGACCTACAAGTTTTACATATAATTTGCTTTATGATTAAGCACATAAGTAGGGTCCCAAGCTTTGTGATAAGAGCACTTTGATTTATAATGACTTGAAAGCTTCTATGTTACATTGTTTTTTCTAGTTTTCAATTAGATCATGATTAGTAGAAATTAGGTATACAGCCAAAATGAACCCAATTGATTTAGCGAGCCAGGCCAGGTCAATACTCTTTATCATCCTAGAGATGTTCATAATGTCCACTCAACACAATCACACGTACAGAAGTCACCTGGCGTTAGGATCTGACTCTCTAGGAAATTGCTTCATTGACCCACCCACATTTGTCTTGTCAATATTTTCTTAGTGGGCCCGAGATAAGAATTTAAGTTTGGCCCACTTTGCAGGCCTGCCATTTAAATTTGGGTGAAACTTACCTTTATTTTTTTTTCCCTTGACCAGTTTCACCCCCAAACGCCATCAGCACGTTTAAACTCTAGATTTGTGATATCATCCATCACAAATCTACTAGCTCAGCTAATACTTCATTGGCATGGTGAAACTTTCTTATCGTTTGTTACATTGACCTAATTCTTACATGGGTTTCAACAACTTGGTTGATAGTAAAAATGACTAATGCACTACGTAATCATTCATAAAATTGTAAAACTTATTTTTAAGATCTTCGAAGAAATTACATTGCAAACGTTTATGCAAGTCTCCCATTGCATAAAGGTCGCTATTTATGTATTGGTGATAAGCCTGAAGAAGGTGAGGATGGTGTGAACTCGTAGCACTACCTTATAAGTAATAGAAAACTTAATAACCAATTTCATTTAATTATATACTTCGATGGATTGATTCTTTCTTTTTCTTTTTTCTTACTTTTTTTACTTTTACCCAAAGGGTTGCTTACTGCCTAAATTATGTGATACACTTGGCTGGGTGTCGATTCAATCCCATTTGACTCAAAGTGCGATCTATACCTTGGATCTTATCCTTGGATCATAGTTTTTTTTTTTTTTTTTAATCCCTCAACGCCTCCCATCCCAAATGCTACTGGCAAGTATTCAAATAATGGCCCGGTGAAGCTGGTTCCCATTGGCATAGACCAGGATTGATTAATGGATCTCTACCCTTATCACAATCTTGTTTATTGTTGTTTCAACTTGTTTCACAATACTGTAAAAAATTTAATCACAACCTGATCAATGAATTTGAAAATTCTTCTTTTGTGGATTTGAGACTCCCCAATTAACGGAACAGGAACAGCCTACTTTCAGTGTATCAAAGGTTATGGTTCTGAGTATTTCAGGCTAAACAAGGTCTTGGCCATACAGATTCGCCGAAGATGGGCATAAAACATTGGGCTAGCCCCCGTTCTAATTGACAAGGCTTTATAGAGGGCTTAGTAGTTCTTGTAAATAGCTAGGGTGTGTGCTTTCGAGCTGGATCAGCCCTTAGCTTAGGTTCCAACTAGCGAAACCTACTGTGGTGTTTCAACGAATATGATGTGTTTGATCACAGGCAAGAAAAAATGATCTCGGAAAATTTAATTTGCTTAGGCATCAAAGATTACATTTTTTATGAATGTTCTGATCACATTATGCGCCATGTTATGTTCTAAAATTGGTTATGGGTACTCGTTTGATTAAGTGACAATGTCTTATCTGTTCAAGCTTTCAAAGCAATTCATTGTTTCATAATTAAGTGACTTCTGACACGCCTCAAACATGTATCACACAGGACCGAATGTCATAGACAAGGGTATAAGTTGTTTTTGTGTGTTTAGGTTTATTTCATATATAGCCTAGCTAAATCAATTTCTGCTTAGATCCCAACTTCAATAAAAGAAAATAGGACTAAACAAAAATTGCAGACAGAAGAATGAAACGAAACGATGAAAGAAAGATGATAGATTTATTCATAAATTCCGTGTTTATGAGGACCATAGACCGGCTTGAAATTGGCCCGTACTTCGGTTAATTGGGACCTCGGTTACCCGGTCAACTCGATCCGGTTTCAGTTCTCATAAACACGGGACTGATTTTCTCGGTCCGATTTTCAGTTTTTACACTTTGAGCCGGTTACCCGTATTTATTCCCTAATGAGGTTACACGATTGCTAGTTTCTCTAATACTTATATTTTTTAATGTCTTTACTCACTTGTTTGATTTTTTTTTCAAACTTCTCATTAAATTTGCAAAAAATTATATTCAAGTATAAATTGTTTCAATAAGATCTTTAAGATGAATTTATGTACTGATGTTGTAGGACTAGCCAACCCCTGATTTTATATTTAAAAACATGGTCGGAAGAATGAAATGGTTCTGTCATAAATAATTGCATGAAATATAAATTCATCAAGCATTTGAATTGAAAAATTAAAATTCCCTTTTTTAAGACCGATATTTCCATTTAATCTTGCAAAGTATGAGCGGAAATATTGACAGTTCTCACTGGAGCCCGAAGGAATTTTCATACAGTAGGGAGGGGGGAAAAAAACCCTCATATGCCAAATGTGAGAAGGAAATGGATATTTTTTTTTTCTTTTGGGAAGGGGTTGTCCCTAGCATAGTAAATTTTGTGATAAACTCTATGAATTATTTATTTATCAGGACCTCTACAATCAAACAAAGTAGCAAGGAAGTGCAAAACAAATTCTCTATCACAATTTTATTTTTTTGGCAAAACACATCGTCACAAGATGTTTATTAAGGATAAGAAAATAAACATACAAGAGTCATCTCTATATTAAGGAATGTCAAGACACTATGAAGACGTTAAAAAACCAAATCCCTAAACAAATTATAAGCCAAACTCATCATCCACATAATTCCTAATCGCGATACAAGATATAATGTCCCGATCTGATTGAAGCCCTTCAAAAACCCTCATATTTCTTCTCTTTCCACACACACAACATGAGTTACGTGAGGAAACCTACACCATAACCACTCCGCCCGTCGGGAAGGATTAGCTTGGGACCACCAACTTTAGCCAATCCAAATGGAACCTTAAAACATCAAACTTAGACCAAATTCTGACAAGAAACTGTTCCAATAGATTTGAGAATCTGCAGTGAAGCAACAAATGATCCAGAGTCTCATCAATCTCATACAAAATACACAAAGACTTCCTGTGGGATTTTTTTTTTCCATTATCTTTATCAAGATCCTCTCATGTAACACTGACCAACTAAAGAAATTAATTTGAAGAAAACAAAATTTCACCAAAACCAGATTCTTGTAGGAGGCAAATGAAAGGGTTTGAATAGGTCACTAATGAAGGGCAACCGGCATATCAGAAAAAAATTCACCCTAGAAGCTCACACTTTTACCCTTCCACACCAAACTATTAGATCCTTCCGAAAAGAATCTGACTATCCAACAGATGCATTAAATTGGCGACCTCATCTTGCTCCCCATCATTTAAGTATCTCCGAAAGAGAAAAACCCCAAGAATATCTATTAAACCCAAAAATTGCTAACTCTTTCATTTTTTTGGTTGTTAATGATAAGCAACATTGAAAATAGATCTTTTAACGTTGGTTGCTACACAAGAAATCGTGTCAAAAAGATATGAGATCATCATTGCCACATCGAAACAAGGTGTGAGGGGTAGAAAACACTTGTGCACAAGAGGATGAACTTCCACAAAGAGCACTCATAGGAGTGATACTTAATTCTTTTATCCCAATCCCATCTATTGCGCTCATATTTATCAATGATGAACGATCTCCATAAATTGTCATTATTTTCTGCAAATCGCCAAATCCATTTTGAAAGTAATGTTAAGTTAAAGTGGATCACTTGGCGCATGCCTAACTACCTTGAGTTTTGGGACAACAATTTCTCCCAACCAACTAAATGCATCTTTCTAGAGTTTTGAATGGAGCCTCAAAGAAAGTTGGGCAATGATCTGCTCCATCTTGGTTGCTATTAAAGATGAAAACTTTGATAAGGGACAAAATGAACATAGGGGATAGAATATAAAGTGAATTGGGACAAGTGCTAGTCTGCTACTTTGAGAGAATTTGCGTTTCCAATACGCTGTCTCGATTCCATCTTTCGATCGTTTCATCCCACACAACTTTACTTTTAAATCTAGCACCCAAAAGGGCATGACCAGGTACTTAACTGAAGCTGACCACTGCACAACCAAATAATCCCACCAACTGTTGGCAGGTGGGAGACTTCTCCAATGGCAACACCATTGATTTTTTGGGAAGTTGATTTCAAACCTGAAATAACTTCGAACCAAGGCATACTCTTTTAAAGCAAGAACTTGAGCATCAGAGGCATTACAAAAGAGAATAGTGTTATGCGCATACTGAAGAATGAAAACATGAGGACTACCCTCTGCGACTTAAATCCTCTCACTAGACCAGATCAACCCCTTTAAGAATTATTTGGATTTGACCTCGTGCTAAAGTAAAGAGAATAGGAGATATAGGATCGCGTTGATGCAGACCTTTATAAGCTATTGAAAAACTCGTTCAACTGTGGCCATTAATTTTCAAATAGAAATTTGACTGTAGATCTGCAAGTGTGAGCCAATGGATCCATATGGAGTGAAACCCCATGCAAGCCATTACCAATACCAAATATGTCCATAAACATTGTCAAAGGTTTTTAAAAAATCTAATTTGATGACGAGTCTTAGAACACCTTGTTTTTTCCTAGAATCAATAATTTCATTAGCAATCACAGAGCTATCAACCACCTTGTCTTCCATTTGACTGCTGCAATTTGAAATGAAAATTGACTGAATGAAAAACATTTTTCAATCTATCGGCCACACCTTGGTAATGATCTTATAAGCCCCATTCAAAATACAGATAGGTCTAAATCATTGACAGTCTGCATTCCTGCACATTTAGAAATAAACAAGTATGATAGTGATGTTCAACCACCAATCCAAAAAATTCCTCGTATTAAAATCTTTAATAACTTTATAAAATCAACTTGATTTACCTCCACATTTTCAAATAGAACTCTATTGAGAAACCATCAAACCTAGAAAAACATTGGATTTGAGCTCTTGCATTGTCCCTCTAATTTTCATCTCTGAAAATTCTCTACCAAGGAGTAGCCATTGGCTGGGACATAGACCTTAAATCCCGAGAAGACAAGTCATCACTCATTTTTGTTGAAACACTCCTGAAATGAGATAATAGTTCTCTGATGTTGGATTCATGCCACTACCAACTCCTAACCCATGCTAAGGCTTCAATAGAGTTAAACAGTCTGCGTCTGTTGGCCAAGTTATGAAAGAATTTGGATGCATATCCATGTGACAAACCCAGTTGACCCCAGATCTGATCCTCCAAACTCCTCACCTCTTTTGGTTAATGTTGTCCACTTCTGATGCAGCTTCACTCTACAAGACCTCTCATCGGCAGTTAAGTCTCGGATCTCTTCCTCATCATCAATGTAGCAATCAAAGCAGAAATATTTTGAATATACAAATTGATCTTACCCCAAACTTTAGTCCTCTAACTTTTAAGGTGCCATTGATTGCTTTTAGTTTTCACCATAAGTAGTAGCCAGGATGGGCAGAGACCACTGAGTTGTTCCACCAAAATTTCATTTCCTTTGCTAGGGTTGAGTGATCAAACCAACCGTTATCAAAGGAAAATATGTGAGTGTTGCCACCAATAGATGAGTTCGCCAGCAGATTGACGTGATGGTCAGAACCTGCCGCTCCCTGAGTCATTCGACTTTATCACCAAATTTATCAATCCAATCCACTGAAGCCAGAAATCATCAAGCCGACAAACAATATGGTGCTATAATCATTTGACCATGTGAACTTTCCCCTTTTCAGACTGAAATCAGCGAGCTCCACCCTATTAATGAACTGATTGAATTTATGCATGCTCATGGACCTCCTTTTGCAACCTTTTTTAATTCGTTCATTTGACGGACAACATTGAAGTCTCCTGCTAGTACCCACGGTGATTGCACCTAACCAGCAATGTTATAAAGTTCTTCTCATAAATGCTCTCTTGCGAAGGATCACACAGACACGTATATGTTAGTCCCTGACCAAGAGAGTTGTCCGAGATCATGTTGGAACTGAAATAGAAAGCGAAAAAACCTCTTTCAAACACTTCTCTCATCTTGCAAAAGATTGTATTTTAGATAGCTAAAAGACCTCATGAACTACCAGTAGATTCCACCATAGCCCAATCAAAAGAGCTATCATCCCTCAATTTTCTAATAAATTCTTTAGAGCATAATCTCCAATTTGGATCCCTGAATGAAAACAATTCCATACGATTATCTGAAATTAATCTTTGACAACCCCTTTGCCCTTCTCAAAATTCCCAAGCCTCCTAGAATTCCACAAAAGAATTTTGAGGGTCATGAAGGACCTTCAACCCCGAGGTTGCAGCACATGTCCATTGCTTTGTCAGATAACTGAACCCTACACTGCAATTTGAACCATACTTAAAGCCTTTTCTTCTTCTTGACTGAGGTCCACACCCACTGCTAAGCCAATTTCTTTGAAAGTCGAGACGGTCGGATGCCTCTTCTTGGGCCGAACGGTCAGATGCCTCTTTATTGTGCCGAATGACAGTCGGAGACAGAGAACTTCACACTACCATTGCCCTGGAAATAACTCTTGAAGACTACCTTAGAAGCCATTTCGTCAGGGAAACAGAACTTAGATGGTTCGTCAAATGACCTCGAAGCCTAGGGGAGCATCTACATGGTCTGGTGTGGGACGAGCAACTCTCCAAATGAGAGGCACACAGTTTGTGGCAAACCATGGACTCCAACACACTGTCTGTTGGCGTCTCAAAACTCGACAGGTAAGCAAGAGATAACCGAACACTCCTGAATCTGGTTGAAAAACTCGCTCATAACCAGCCCAGCAAGGCCGCTACTGCCCTGTTTTGTTGGATGTCTTTGATTAGTGGGATCTCTATTAAGCATGAACCGGGATCTAAAAACTGAAAATTAGCCCATTTAGCGGCTCTTTTCGCGCATGGCTTTCTAACCAGCTTGCGATCCTTGTTGGGCCTGCATAAACATCTTGGTCAATAAAGGGTCCAAGTTAAAGACATTCTTTCCACGCTTCTAAGACCTTCCAATAATTGCAAAAGTCTGTGATCAATAGACTTGACCAAATTGCTTCAAATTGGACGTGGGCCGTTGATAAGGCAAAAAACCTGACAATACCCTTGCCTTTATCCTGCTGAATTGGGCGAGCTTACTTGGACATCCGAGTTACCCCTTTAACCCATTGAACCGGAGTGAAAAGCAGGTGAATGGGGAAGCACTTAGTCTTGAATGAGAGACTAATTACTCAGTGTCGAAAACCTAGGAAAATGTTCATTCTGCTCCTCGCAAGAGGTCACAAGTGGAGAGTTGGCGAAGACTAGGAAAAATTTATGGCCATACGAAATAACAACAGGTGTCCATTGGATCACCGAATTAGGCAATTGATCACCGATCTCGCCCCATTCTCTGATGCCACTAGATCTGCATGAAAATGATATTTCCCAAACTCAAGACATGAAAATCATAGGAGTATCCAAGTGGATAGAGGTTGCCTGCAACTAGGCCCTTACTGGAAGCAGAATTAGGTCTAACACCTGAAAGATTGGGAGTCAAAGCCTCGACAACGGTTTTGTTGCGCAAGGGGAGGATCACACTAGGCCCTGGCAAATGTGAACCCCCATCTCTGCTAACTTTGCTGCTTAGAACCAGGCTAAGACACGTTCTTTAAAATCACCGCCTGTAGAGCTGTTTCAGCCCTTCCCTGCAACATCAGCTGGCACTCTCAGATTTTAGACCCTAAACCCCAACCCACTATATAGAAAGAAGAATCCCCTCCTATTGGCTCTTTCACCACCATAAACTCATCTATTATTGATTTCCAACTGGCTTAAAAAGCGTTGGAGCCTGATTCTACAGCTTTCTTAAGCTTGAAAACCCAATTCATTCTCTCATCTGCAATTTAACAAAAACTTTGATTCTAATCATCGAGCTCGATTCAAACAACAAAAACCTCCTCCTGAACTTCGAATTTCAAATTCTTTCCCATCAATTTTCAATAAGTGAAGATTTTCACCTACAAACTCCATTGCTCACAAATCTAAACACATTTGCACAAGCATACAAGCATTATAGAAATTAATTGAAAAAAAAACAAAAAAAAAGACTGAATGGGGTTACCCGTTACCCATTGCCATTTAATCCGGCCGCCTATAAGAAAAATATTTTCCACCAAAATCAAGATGCCCTTTGTCTGGTTCAAATCTGTGACGCTCACCAAACGGCTAGATAAAGCCTCTCACCGTCTGAGAAAAAACCTCGCAAGGCCCTCACTCACCAACGTCTGAGAAGAAACTCACCTGAGAAGAAGCTCACCATCGTTTGAGAAGAAGCTCACCACGTCGCAAGCCCTCGCTCACCACCGTCTGAGAAGAAAACTCACCAAGCCCTCGCAATGGACAGATTTGAGAATAACTCACCAAGCCCTCGCGATGGCAGATCGAAAAGAAGGAAGAAGCCTACCAGCCCACCGTCGCAAAGCCCTCTCGCTCACCACCGTCACAAGCCTCTTTCGCAAGCCTCGCTCACCAATGTTGAATTGACTCATGGACCAGAAATAATGAAAAGAACCCTTGCAAGTGAGATTTAAATCTCACCAATTCATTGCAGTGCATTATGTCATTTTGAGAGGAAGAGTACTAGGTCAACTATGCTTATTTATTTGGATTACACTCATGATCCACCACCCACTCTAGGGGTTCCCTCTCTCATCATTGATTATAAAACCCCAACATGACACCCATAAGGAACAACTTGTTTAACACCCATGAGAGCCACTACAATTATATGGTTTATCATCTCAGCAAAGGCAAAGGTGCACTCCCCTTACATGATTGCCTGTATTGAAATTAGTCATGTTATTTGGTTAGGCTAAGTAGGTTTAATGAGATAAAAATATAGATGGGCCTAGCTAAGCTCAGATAAGGGTCCAACCTACTTGTGTTCAATATGATTAAATTTCTTAAGAGTGGTCCACTGTGTTTTGAATCCTCATTTGACAACATGGAGATATCCACTTAGGCAATGACTACTCCACACCAATATATACGTTGTCTCACACTATCGTGTACTTTTTTTTTTCCTACTAAGCCACACCATTCAAAAAATTGTTTTGAAAAAACAATAACATAAAAATAGGGTAACTTTCAACCAATTTAAACTCTCAATTGAGGATCGATTCTTAAACTCATCAAAACACGAAGTTGTAATACTTTGAGCTACATAATAAACACAATTTGAATCACTTTAAAATGTTTTTAAATGAGCAAGTTATGGTCATTTTACTAAAGTCACGTAAATCTGTCTCGCAATGAAAACGAGGTAGTGTCCCTGACTTTCGGCCAACTTATATGCTTGATTGAGACCGATTCTCAAGCTCATCAAAGTACTACAATTTTCATGTTTTGATGAGCAATGAAAACAGAGTAGTGTCCTTGACTTGCTCAATTCAAACCATTTTCAAGTGATTCAAATTGTGTTTATTAGATAACTCATAGTACTACAATTTTCGTGTTTTGATGAACTTGAGAATTTGGTCTTAGTTTAGGGTTTAAATTGGTCGAAAGTTATGTTACTGTTTTTTTTTTTTTTTCAACAAGTGGTGAAGGAATTGAATGGGAGAAAGTGTAGAGCTGGTGGTGAAGCAATCCAACCAATCGAGTGGGGGAGAGAGTGGAGCAGCAAGAGAAGGGGAGAGAGCTATCGAACCAATCAAATGGGGGAGAGTGTGGAGTATGAAGGGAAGATTCAATTAGGGAAAAGAGGGAAAATTCGATTTTGAATGAGGGAGAGAGTGGATGCCTATTTATATTGGTGATGTGGGAGAGCAGTGGTGATGTGGAAAATAAAGTAGGTGATGTGAGAGAGTGTAATGGAATGGGACAACACATATGGTGGTGAGGGGTAGTCGTTGCCTTCCCATTAACCCCAAACGAAAATTTATGACTGCATATTCTCCTTTCTACTTTTATAATTCTTTTCTGAAACCAAAAGGAAGTTATAAATTAGATGGTCATTATTTACTGACATGTTCTGAGGGAATGTCGAGGAGAGCGAATGAAAAAAAATCCATTTAAATTAAAAATTGAAAAAAAAAATCTACTCAGCTTGGTCCTTGTGCCTGATTATAGCCTGAGAAAGGTGTCCAGCATGTGGAGAGAGGGATAGAATCGGCATTCACATGCTGAACACCCACCCCAAACAGGCACTAATCAGTGCTTTTTCCCCAAGGCTGCGTGGAAATGTTTTTAAAATTTTGTTTACTTATTAAGGGAGAAATTTCTGAGAAAAAAAAATGATGGCTATCTTAGTTTAACCACTTAAATTTCACCTAAAAGATACCGTCTATTGTTTAGCCATAGTTCACTGATCATATATCATTAGATTGTCAGTAAGGAAAATTAAAAAAATGAAGATTCATGGATTATTGTCTGGGATTTGAAAGTGCAAATTTTTGATAGCATATATAGTGGGGAGTCTAGGATGAATGGTGCTTGTGGTGGCATGAAGTGAGCTGCAAGATATCTCATGCATTTCTTCTTGTTTTGCAGCTTTTGAAGAGATGTCGTTGATGATGAATTGAGTTATACATGTAAGCTTCAAATATTTGGCTATTGAGTAAAGATTAAGTGTGCAAAACCATGATAAATGCCTCATATTGTCAATCTAGTACTAATCTGTCTATAAGAAGGGGTAGAGATGGAACATCTTTCATGCACTCAAGAGTGAGGAGCAATGGAGATTCACTTGAAAAGTTTATTTGTTCTGCTGATTCTTTCCATTAGTGTTGTAGTTATAGTGGTTGATGGGGTGAGTGGTGATGAGAAGAGGAGAGGTGTGGAACAAGCTGATCATGATCAACAGACTCTGAACAATACCCAAGTTGATCATGTAGTTGGTGGAAATAACACTTCTTATAATGAAGTTGCAATGCCAATGAATCATGGTAAGGGTGGAGGTGGAGGTGGTGGTGGACGTGGCAGTGGCGGTGGTGGTGGTGGGAATGGTAATTGTAACGATCCGGTCCATATAACACCATATTGTCTGCTTTGGGCTACCAACCGGCCCGCACGGCTTTAAAACGCATGTTATCATGTAGAGCGACCTCGCACACTTAAAGCACATCCCCCTCCCGCACCCAGGCGATATGGGACTATGATTCCCCTTGTAGCTCGTCCAACCCTTCTTGGCCTATTGGGGCTGTTGGGCCTGTTGGGCCCTCTACCCTCACTCTCACCCTCACCTCAGGTCCGCCCACTTAGGGTCTCACAATCCACCCCCCTTAAGGCCCAACGTCCTCGTTGGCCACACAGGCACAACGTCCACGTCGCCAGAGGGCCCACCAACACTGTGGCATACTTCCGGCTGGGTCAGGCTCTGATACCAACTATAACGACCCGGTCCACATGACACCATATTGTCCGCTTTGGGCTACCAACCGGCCCGCACGGCTTTAAAACGCGTGTTATCATGTAGAGCGACCTCGCACACTTAAAACACATCCCCCTTCCGCACCCAGGCGATATAGGACTATGATTCCCCTTGTAGCTCGTCCAACCCTTCTTGGCCTATTGGGCCTGTTGGGCCTGTTGGGCCCTCTACCCTCACCCTCACCCTCACCTCAGGTCCGCCCACTTAGGGTCTCACAGTAGTGGTAGTGGCAAGGGTCATGGCAAATGTGGAGGTGGTGGTGGCAGCAGTGGTGATAATGGTAGTGGTAGTAGTAGGGGAAAGGGTCATGGCAAAGGAGAAGGAGGTGGTGGTGGAGGCGGCGGTAGTGGTAATGGTAGTGGTAGTGGCAAGAGTCATGGTAAAGAAGGAGGAGGAGGAAGAGGTAGTGGTAGTGGTAGTGGAGGAGGTGGAGGTGGAGTATTGGAGGAGGTGGAGGTGGAGGCGGAAGAGGTGGGGGTGGAGGAGGGGGAGGGGAGGAGGTGGTAATGATGGTTGGGGATGTGATGGACCAGACAATAATGTGCATCACAAGCATGAGAGTATCAACAAGAAAGAAGCAAGCAAAGGAGTGAGAGTATATAAGAAGGGAGTGTATGCAGAATGCATGGCAGGAAAAGGTTCGCGTTGTGAAGGCATGAAACTCAAATGCCCGCTTCACTGCAGTGGACCTTGTTTCTATGATTGCCACTTGATGCGCAAAGCTCATTGCCGTCGACCTTGATACATAATGCAATATAATTAAGTGATCTGTGTTATCGATATCCAATGTCATGAACTGGTGCTAGTTTAGCTGATTTTGATGGGAGAGACATTAGAAGTGTTGAGAGATTCTGGAGTACTACTTCAAATCAAGATGCTTGTGCAGGTATTGTTCCTTATTACTGATCATCGACAATCATAAACAACTCTTTACCATGTGGACAGTTGAAAACTTGAAATCAACTCCACCATAAACCACCAAATTGAGAATTTGAGATCCACATCAAACTCTGTTGCCATCGGGGGGATTGATCCAAATAGACTACTAGAAGCCCATGTTGGAATACAATTTTTAGGTGAATTGGGCTTCGCCTAAAACCACGGGCTTAATGCAAATCTTCAGTCCAGCCATTTGAATCATGACCAAGCTGCGCTGTGGTTGCAACTTGCATTCTGAAGCCATTTGAATCATGAAAACGGTTTCAATTTCCATATTTATTACCGTGCAACCAAACAGATCCTTAATGAACATTATTTTCATGCTGGTCACTAAACTAAGACTGATGCATTAACGCCCTAATTGGATCACGTTTCCTACTCCCTCTTAAGCTTTTTGCTTTTACCCGACCATATATTTCAGATATTCCAAGTTTTTTCAGGTTTCAACCTTTTTCTTTTTCTTTTTGGTGTAATTTCAAAAGACCAAGCACAGCTTAAGGTAGGCACAATATTTGTCCTTGGATTCAACTCCAAAAAAGACTTACTGGATTCGATCCAAACCCAGGCTTATCCACAAAACCTTAAACAAAGATGCATAGTGAAAACATTACAAACCAAACCAACTCTTCTCATGTCAACCACATTTTTCAATGTCGTTGGATGGTATTGGAAGGCACTATGGATAAATCCACCTAATTAAAAGGCATCTTACCAATCAAGAACTTCAATCAACTAAGTCCAAATTAAAAGTATCCAATCCATCTTAGCACGTTATCTCGGCAAAACAAATCGACATCCAACTCAACAACCAAAATAACCTAACAAGGAAACTCCCAGCTGCCTTCCTTTAGTAAGCCCAAAGTCTCACTTAGAGGAAACTCCCAGCCGCCTTCCTTTAGCAAAGCCCAAATCGACTAATCCTTGTATAAATCTTCATCGATCCAGAGCAAAGCAAAGCAAAGCAAACTAAGCTGAGCAATCAAATTCATCAAAGAGTAGCTAGTAGAGAGGATGAGCAACTCATCATCTTCATCAGCGGTTCGTCGAATTTCTGAGTGCATCATCAACCCAGAAGACAGTATTTCAGACGAGGCTCGTCAAATACACTATCTCACACCATGGGATCTCGCCATGCTATCTGTAGATTACATTCAAAAGGGTCTTTTGTTCGAGAAACCCCCAAATTCTACAAGTAGCACCACCACTGCAATCATAAACCAACTCAAAAACTCCCTCTCGCAAACTCTCACTCACTTCACACCTTTGTTGGGCCGGTTTGCAACCAAAAAGGAAACCAATCCACCTTCCTACTCAGTTGTCCTAGACTGCACCAAACCTCAAGGTGCTAAATTCATCCATGCCGTTACGGATTTAACGGTAGCAGTTGTCATGTCCTCTAATGACGATGTACCAAAATTCGTCAAATCTTTGTTTGCGTTTGATGTTAGCACTGTTAATCACGAGGGACACACTCAACCTTTGGTTGTGGTACAAGTGACAGAGCTAGCTGACGGAATCTTCATTGGGTGCTCTTTTAACCATGCTATTGCTGATGGCACTTGTTATTGGCATTTTTTTAACACATGGGCAGAAATATCTAGAGGAGGAAATAGGCATAGCCAGTGCATTTCACGTCCTCCTATTATCAAACGTTGGTTTATGGACGGACAAGATCATCTCATCAACTTGCCATATACTCATCACCATGAATTCATTGATGAGTATACCCCGCCACCATTGAGAGAGAGGATCTTTCACTTCTCTGCACAAAACATAGCCAAACTCAAAGCCAAAGCAAATGCAGAAGCTAACACTGATAAGATCTCTTCATTCCAAGCGTTGTCCGCAATGGTATGGAGATGCATTACACGTGCACGTGGCCTAGCGGTCGATCAGAAAACCACCTGTAGACTTGCAACAAACAACAGACCCAGACTACGCCCTATTGTACCGAATACATACTTCGGCAACTGTATACTAACAGTGGGTGGATCCACCACTGCAAGCAAGTTACTGGCCAACAACCTAGGGTGGTCCGCATGGATACTACACTTAGCAGTAGTGAGTCACTCAGACGAGAAAGTTCGGTGTTGGATAGAAGATTGGGCGAAGAAGCCCTTTATTTATCAAACAGGTCCATTCTTTGATGGGAGTAGTATAATGATGGGGAGTTCACCCAGATTTAATGTGTACGATGGAAATGATTTTGGGTTTGGGAAGGCAGTTGGGGTGAGGAGTGGACAAGGGAATAAGTTTGATGGGAAGGTGACTTCTTACCCTGGTATGGAAGGGGGAGGGAGTGTGGACTTGGAAGTTTGTCTTTGCCCAGAGTTTATGGAGTCCATTTTGTTGGATCATGAGTTTATGGATGTAGTGACCAAGTCTTAATGGATTTTTTCAGGTTTCTCTATCTCTCATAATTTCATGTTTTCACAACTTTTTTTATTCTTCAAGGACTAAATTTCTCTAATTTGGTTGGTCGAATCAACTAATTTCTATGTCCTTCTCCCTACTTCTCACCTATACCATTTGTAAGGTTTTCAACCCAAATGCATTTTTCAAACACTGGGGTTGGGGTTGGCACAAACCTGAAAATTTTCATCCCAATACAATTTGAATTTGGGTAAACCCAAGGGTTGAGAAAAGAAAACCTGATTGCAGTAGTAATCTTTGCAAGCAGATCAATCTTTAATAGCCTGAATGCTTGACACTTTATTTTGCCCTTGTCAATACAAAAAGATAGTTTCAGCCTATAGGTTGAAATCTGAAATTTCAATGGGAATTGGGGAATAAGTTCGAGTTGGACAGATTGACCATAAAACTATTCAAGTCGGGCTTGTGCTTTTATTCCTCACCTGGCCCAACAGTCTCAGCTTCTACTTTGTGCGAGCAATAGCTATTTCTAAACGATCATCAACAAACAAAAGATGACCTTCACAAACCTTGCCACATACCCAGCACCTTGTTGCATTAGCACTAACCCAGGCCAGAATCAAGACTTCTTTTTGGGTGGAGCACTCAGGAGAATTCTAGCTGGCCTGGGTCAGCGCCTGGGTGGCCGCCTGGGAGGCTCCTTGGCATGTGCCAAGGAGGGTGTCTTGCACATGTCTAAAGTTTCAAAAAAAAAAAAAAGGTGGGAAATGAAATTTGAATTTCATTACTGAAATTTAAGAGAGAGGGAGGGCTCAAAACACAGAAAAAATCATCATAGAGCTCAAATCGAACCCCAAAGGGTTTCATCACCTCTTCTTCTTCTTTCGAATTCGATTTCGACAAGAAAAGGGGTCACCCCTTGCCGAGACCCTCTATTTCCTCTGCCCCCTCTCAAGACCATCACGGGGTCGTCGCTTCCTCCTCTGGGTCTCTCTCTGGTGCCTCCAGTGCGAGCTCTTCCGTATCTTTCAACGAGGATCCTGCACCCCATGATTTTGGGTTCTCCAATAATCACAACAACAGGTTTGGTTTCTCCCAATTTCCCAGATTTTTATTTTGCTGTTTACTTCATTGGAACATGATGTTTAGTTATTTGAACATGACAGGGTTTGTATTTGAATGTTTTGTGTTTGATTGATGGGTCGTTTTCTAATGAAGGGCCGATCTAATTTTCGACAATTTCAATCCTTATTGCTACTTTACCGAATGGGTTCGTTTGGTATTTGATATTATTGTATGTTTATTTGATTATGGATAGCGTGCTGTGAGAAACAAACTTGGTATAAAATCTGGAACCATATCTAAACTTAAATTCTATTACCCAGATCCATAGAAGTAAAAGTTGATGTGAGCATATGATTCAAGTGTTGAGCACGATTGATCCACTAGTTTGTGCTGCTGCATTTCTAAGTCTGAGTAATCAACAGGGAGAGTACAGCATGAGATGAGATGGCCTTATTTGAAGCATGAAGAAGGATAGTGACAACAGTAACTCTAAAATAAAGAGCACCCGACCTTTCACTTTACTAAGTATACTTGTTGAGATGATGGGTTTTGGGTGTTTTTGCCACAAGGACACCTGGAGCAGGCTGCCTCATCCTCATCTTTTCCATGTTTGGAGATGGCCAATTTTGGTCTCCAACCCCAAATCTTCTGCAGGGTTGTAAATGTCCAACTACTTGTAAGTAATGGGTTTCCTCTTTTTATTGATTTTCTTTGACCAAATTTGTATTCATCGCATCTTGGTCCATAATTCAATTACTTGACAAGTGGTTTTTCCTCTCTATGTGGAACTAGGCTAATAAAGAGAATGATGAGGTTTACACACAAGTAACCCTCTTGCTTCAACCAGAGGTATATATGTTATTTCCTTCTTCATATTGATTTATGTACCATTTCTGGACCATTTGTACTGATCAAGTCCAAAAGAAAAGGGAGAGACTTAATTGGACCCATACCAAAATATCATGGCTTGTACTCTGGGAGTTAATTACTTCCATGCATTAGTTTAGGTTCAACAAGTGATAGTTCTTATTTATTTATTTTTGGTAGAAGATAGTTCTTATTTATGGTTTTTATGTAGTTGAGAGAAAATAATTTTGGGGGTAACAGCAATGAGGAGGTGGGAATGGATGAAGAACAAGGGGCTGAAGGTTTGCCAAGCAAATTGACACCTAAAATGTTCTGTAAAACATTAACTGCCTCTGATACCAGTACTCATGATGCCGATGTTTTCTCTAATTGAAACAATGATTTGCTTAACTAGTAGTGCTTATACCATGGATCGTACGGGTTTGGAGTTCTTATAGATCCCTTCCTGTTTTTTCTTGCAGCTTTTTCATGTTTTTTCTTGCAGCTTTTTTCTTGCAGTTTTGGAGTTCTAATATTCCAGTTTTTTCTTGCAGCTTTTCATGTTTGATTTTTGTGCTTCAAACTGCTGGTACTGAAATCAACAAAGCTAGATAAATTTTTCTCATGTCTGATGGTTGTATAAAGTTTTTCTCTAAAACCTGGAACTTGTGATAGAATGTCAACTTTTTCGGGTGCTGGGGAACGCCAAAGGAGCTGTGGCTGTGGTGGTTTCGATTTTGATCTTCAGAAATCCAGTCTCTGTGACCGGAATGTTTGGTTACACTCTCACAGTCGTTGGTGTAATCCTTTACAGTGAAGCCAAAAAACGGTTGCAACAACAACAAATGAGAGATCTGCCCATATATATATTTCTTCTGTGATAGGAACTGACCTTTATCTTGATTCTTGTTTGCAGAATTAGGAGCTTGGATGCAATTTCAACAGATCAAGATCAGCAATTTGCTCCAGAGATCATACACTGTCAGTTTGTTGATTCAATTTGGCAGACAATGGAATGATATTGGAACAGACAATTTAGAAGTAACAGATATGGAAGACAGAGGATTGAAGCAATTGAAAAGAAGATATTGTATTAGAAAGATAGAAGTAGGATATCAAACAATGTACTTAGCAATTTAGAGAGTGCCAATCTCCTTGGAGACTATTCGAGAAGCTCCTAAACTCTTAGACAGCTAATGCTATCTGTACAATGAGAATTACAAATGAATGAATGCCTTTTCTCTCTTCTATTCTATCTCTATTTATAGTCCCTACTTCCTCCATTATTCTGTTACAACATCTTATTGTATTTAGTCATAGCACTTGGTCCCCTTCCAGCATTTCTCAGTAATAGCAGCACTTGTTATCAGTACCAGTTGATAATACTGTAAAAACTGAAATTTCAATTTTGCAATCCTTGATTCAGAACTTTTGACGGAACGTTATGGTACAGAGTGTTTTAATTTGATACCTTTGTCAGGTTGGCCTGTTTCAATTTTTGTACCCCGGTGTTTGCTTTTGCTGTTAAAAAGAATTGGTGCTGTTAAGACTGTTTGGTTGGTTGTTCTAACTTATGAAAGCAATGAGCAAAATGGACATGCACAGGTTATTAGTTTTGTGTAACTTCCAATTCCAATTAGACGTTACACTTCAGAATGAAAATTTGAACAAAAAGGGAGATCTGGGAGAATGTAACAGTTGGTTAGTCCTAAAGAAATAGCAAAACACAGAAAGTGCTTTCTGAAATGGATAGAACAAAAAATCAAAAACAAAAAGGCAGATAGATGAAAATGAAGGAAGATGGTTGCTAGGTAGCATTAAAATGGCAGTGGAGTTAACCGTCAATGCTAGGACAGTGATTACAATGATAAAGGGAGGGGCAGTTCCTCGCAAACAATCAAAAAACAACAAAACATCCTAGATTCATAATTCAGCTTCACCAGAGAATTCAAGAATACTCTAATGGGATTAAAGCTCAGGCGCAGGTACTAACTGTATGCACCTTTGCTCAATATGAAAAAATATCCATACCTGACATACAACAGAAAGGTAAATCTCTGGATGAGCATTAGAAAGTGAAATGCATTAGAGGTAATACAAAGTCAATAACTAAGTCTAGACTTCGACAAAAAAAATAATAAGCCATTGGTCTGAAAGATGGATACCACTTGAAAATTGCCATTTCCTATCAAATAGAAACCCACATACACATGGGTCTTAAACTATCAATTACAATTCAAGATAGAACCTATAAAACAAGATAGTGCTAACAAAGAAAAGCCTAGTATGCCTAAAAGCAAGAATCCCTCAAGAATTCATTTCTTCTGCCTCATCTTCAATCTTAGGAGCCAAGTAGAACCTGATGTATCCCATCTCTGCAATCTTGTATTCAACCACAACTGGTAATTCAGTAGATAAATTGATGGTCACAACACTAGACAACGGAGTTGCCTTGGTGAAGGAGTTCATGTACCTAAGTGCAAATGTCAAAGACACAGGTTCTTGCATCTCTATGATAGTAGATTTCTCTAGCTGCACAATCACAAAACAACAGACATAATTAAAATTTCAAGAAAATCATTGCAGTTCCTTACTCAGAAAAACAAGTGACACATCACAGGGACAGTGCAAACTGCAAAGACACACATTCGACTCTTTTAACTTTCAGCAAGCCTTGCAAATGTTAGGACATTAAGACTGGTCATTTTATTTGTCAGTCAGTGTAGTTAATAGTTGATAATCAGAGATTCAGTTCAATTTCCATATAAGCTAACCACCTCGGCTATGTGTTCAATATTCCTTTGAACTGCTAGGTGGGATTCTTCAACCAAATTAATCACAACTATATTGGCAAAGTTCATAGGTCACTAACCATCTTCATCAAAGCACTGAAACTATAAACCTTCTTAGGGCTCATTTGCACAGTAATCTACTTTTACACCAAGTGAATATATCAACAATCCACCAGTTCCCCAAAGAAAATCAAATTTCACAAGATGTATTATATGAATCAGACAGGCTCACTTTGAAGATCGAATACGTAACCCCAACTATGTATCATAACATTTCATCTGGATATAAACTACTAAAGCAAACAAAACCATAGATCAGATTAAAAAAAAAAAAAAGTAGAAACCCTAGATTAAAAAAAGATCGAATACGTAACCCCAACAATTTATTCATAAAAGAAGAAACCCTAGATCTAGAAACCCAACACCTGGAATCACCCCTAGAGAAAGTAGAAACCCTAGAAAATCAACTCTAGATAAAGTAGAAACCCTAGATCTAGAAACCACCAACAAAAAATACCCAGAAATGAAGGAGAGACTTACCTTTTTCTTCGAATGGGGACGACGAACCTTCTTCTCTTCTCCTTCTTCTCTTCTCTATCGAGTTTGGTTTGGGGAGAGGGAGAGGGAGACGGTTGCTCTGCCGAGATGTATTTGAGGAGAGGGAAAATGTTTCTCTTCTCCTTCGTTTGAGGAGAGGGCGATGAAGGTGGAGAGGGAGAGGGAGAGTGAGAGGGAGGGGAATTGAAAGTGGAATGAGGAGAAGGAAGGCTTAAGCTCTGTTCCCTCCTTCTTCTCCCCCAAATTTTCGATTTCCCCCCAATTTTTTTTTTTTTTTTTTGAAACGGTCGAGCACGTGCGAAGCACCCTCCTTGGCACATGCCAAGGAGCCTCCCAGGCGGCCACCCAGGCGCTGGACCCAGGCCAGCTAGAATCGCTCAATAACTTGGGTTCCACACACAAAGGTAGTACCATTCACTTGCTTGGCTTGTTTTAGTTTCTTTTTTTATGGCAAAATGTTAGTATTCTTTCCATTACCACCAATACTTCCAACATTATCGCCACCACTACTAAAAGAGAGATATACTAGATTCTCTGTTTACTCCAACTATTTTGAAACAAGTTCTATTAAATTATTGAAGAGTGGTTTTTGTGTTTTAAATTTCTTATCAGGAAAAACTACTTTTTGTGTTTTAAATTATCGAAGATGTTGGTGATATTGTTGGTGTTAGTTCACAAGGCAGGTAATAGGTGAAGGAATATCTATCTATAGATAGAGTTGTATGCTTTATATTGAATCAATTAGAGGAGAATAATCAATAATAAAATGGAAGTGTACCTTGATCCATGATAGCACTTTAAGAAAGGGATGAGTTTTTATCTTCAAGTTGATAACGTATGTTTTCTGTATATCTCTCTGTAGAAGGGAATTTCAGAAGAAACAAAATACACGCACAACTGGGGACCATAACCTAGTATTTATAACTGATTGGGTCATCAATTATACTTACCAATTTCTAATTTGGTCAATCATCAAATTAGAAATTGTATAAGTGTATCTACACATTAAGCCCATGACTTTTAATACCTTAGCCCAATTAACCATATTAGATCACAATTCGTTGGGCTATATTTTAAGATAACAATACACATTAAATACATGTGTGCTCACACATGTTGGATTTTTTCAACAATCTCCAACTTGGGCCACATGTATTACCTTAAAAATGTGTATAACCTAATGAGCTCAAAATTTGCTATCACATATGAATGTATTTTCATACAATTTCGTCCATTGACTATACAGGTATAGGACTAAAAGAACTTTCGTGACATTTAGTGCAACTAAATCTATCAATAGTCACGTATACCCATACAATCAAATGACATACATCAATCATGGATGCGTAGCATGGAAATTACATGTAACGTGATCTAAACATGCATATTTCCAACTGGTCCTACTTTAAATTTTATTGAGATCGAACTTTAACACAATAAACAAGAGTGTGAATAAAATGAATACTTTATTTCTGCAGAAAATACCCAAATACACAAAATGTGTCCAAAAAACCAATATAAAGCAACGAAATATACAAACTCCCACTAAACCAAAATATCCTCAAATGATATAACACCCATATGAGTAGTGTGTTCATGAAAGACCTTGGGTGGTAATCCCTTAGTAAGCAGATCCGTAATCATGGAGTTTGTCCCAATGTGCTCTATGAAAATCTGTTTATTCTGTATTCTCTCTTTCACAACTAGGAACTTTATGTCAATATGATCTGACCTAGATGAGCTCTTGTTGTTGTTGGCATATAGAACTGCTGAGTTATTGTCACAATATAACTTGTTCTTTCAATACTCCTTAGAATGCGCAGCCTAGTGACAATATTTCGTAGCCATAATCCATGATTGGATGTCTCAAAACATACTACATATTCTACTTCAATAGTGGAAGAAGCTATGAATGTCTGCTTGGCACTCCTCCAAGAAATAGCTCCTCCAGCTAACAGATAAATGTAGCCTGATGTGGATTTCCTACGATCTTGGCATCCAAAAAAATCAGAATCAGAATACTCTATGATCTCCAACTGATCTGATTTCTTATATGTGAGTATGTAATCCTTAGTTCTCTGTAAATATCTCATAACCTGTTTAGCTGTTTTTCAGTGATCCATCCCAAGGTTGTCTAAATATATGCTTAGCATTCCAACAATGAATATTATATCTGGACATGTACAAACCAGAGCGTACATTAGACTCCCAACAGTTGATGCATAGGGAATCTCTTGCATTTTTTTAACTTCAAGTTTATTCCTAGGGCATTGTTTAAGACTGAATTTGTCTCCTTTGGCTACAGGGGTGTCTCATAGTTTACAATTTTGCATGCAAAATCTTTTAAGCACCTTTTCTATATAGTTTTTTTTTTTTTGCAATAATCCAAGAATACCTCGAGAGCGATCTCGGTGTATCTGAATCCCTAAAACAAAAGAAATTTCACCAATATCTTTCATATCAAATTTCTTTGATAGAAATCTCTTAGTTTCATGCAACATGTCTTTGTTATTAGTGGCAAACAATATGTCATCAACATACAAAACCAGGAAAATATGCTTACTCCCACTGAATTTATGATACACATAATTATCAACTGCATTTGTCTCGAAACCAAATGAGACAATTACTTGATGAAATTTGTAGTACCATTGATGGGAAGCTTGCTTGAGCCAATAGATGGATTTCTTTAGTTTGCAAACCATATTCTTCGGGTCTCCAGACACAGTTTTCTGATTGCACCATATAGATTGTTTCATCAATGTCGCCATTGAGAAATGTTGTCTTAACATTCATCTGATGTAGCTCAAGGTCAAAGTGCGCAACAAGTGTCATCATTGTCCTAAATGAGACTTTCTTTGAAACCGGAGAGAAAGTCTCTTTATAGTCGATGCCTTCTTTTTGACTGAAGCCTTTAGCTACAAGACGAGCCTTATATCTCTCCACATTTCCTTTTCAATCCCTTTTGGTTTTGAATATCCATTTACAACTAGTGGGCTTTGTATTTTTAGGTAATGGGACAAGATCCCAAACTTGATTATCTTGCATAGACTTGTACTCCTCATTCATAGCATCTATCCACTTTTGAGAGATAGAATCCTGCATGGCTTGATAGAAGTTGATTGGATAATTTTCCACCAATCCATTATTTTCCTCATGTTCTTGGAGAAGAACAATGTAATCATCCGGAATAACATTTCTCTTTTCTCTCGTGGATCTTCTTAATGGCATTTGTTCTTGAGGTTGTTGAGTTTGTTCCTCTGGAACATTTACTTCAATTTGAACAGATCTGCTTCTTGATTAATGACAGATGCAGAAACATGTACATTGTCAAAAACAGTAGTAGGAGTCGAAACTGATTCCTCCTCAAAGACAATGTCTTTTACCTCATTTCTCCCCCAAACTCAACATCCTCAAAAAATGTCGCAGTTCCCGTTTCAAAAATAGAACTAATTGTGGGATCATAAAATTTGTAGCCCTTAAATCGCTTTGAATAACCAATAAAGTAGTTGTTTACTGTCTTGGAGACCAATTTGTTTTCATTTGGACTATAAGGCCTAGCCTTAGATGGACAACCCCAAATGTGAAAGTGTTTTAAACTAGGCTTTCGACCTGTCCAAAGTTCATAAGGAGTTTTGGTAGCTGCTTTAGTTGATACTTTATTTAGGATATAAGCTGTTGTCTTTATTGCTTCTCCCCAGAGTGATTCTGGTAAGGTAGAATGACTAATCATACTCCTCACCATATCCTTAAGAGTTTTGTTTCGTCTTTCAGCGACACCATTCATTCTAGGTGAACCTGGCATGGTGTACTATGGGACGATTCCACATTCCTCTAGAAATTTAGCAAATGGCCCTGGACGTTGTTCTCCTGAACTGTCATATCTGTTGTAGTACTTTCCACCACAATTAGATCTAACGCACTTAATTTTCTTACTGAGTTGGTTTTCAACTTCAGTTTTGAAAGACTTGAATACATCCCGTGACGCTGATTTCTCATGAATGAGATAAAGGTACCCATAACGTGAATAGTCGTCTATGAATGATATAAAGTATCGTTGACCATTCCAAGAAGTCGTAGGGAATGGTCCACAGATATCCGTATGTATCAATTCTAAGACGTCTGAAGATCTATTAGCACCTAATCTCTTTTGTTTGGTCTATTTTTCCTTGATGCACTCAACACAGACATCTAAGTCTGAAAAGTCAAGTGAATCCAAAATGTCTTCTAACACAAGTCGTTCAATTCTAGATTTGGATATATGACCCAAACGCTTGTGCCATAATTTTGTTGATTTTTCTTTGTTTAGCTTGTGTTTAGTACCCCGTGAATCCACATGCAAGTTTCATTATATGATACAATAGTATCAAGCAAATATAGGTTATCAAACATACTTAATGAACCATTACCAACAATATTTGAATTCAGTGAAAGACTGAACTGATTGTTTCCAAATGAACAATTATAACCAGATTTGTCCAATAAAGAAACAGAAACCAAATTCCGTCTAAAGGACGGTACAACAAAAGTGTCTTTCAAATCTAAATAAAAACCAGTTCTCAACAATAACCTATAATGCCCTATTGCCTCAACATCCACTGACTTTCCATCGCCCACAAAAATGTATCTTTCAATATCATTTGGCTTGCCTAGTAAGACCAAGTCTCACTTAGAACGTTGGCATACATATCAATCTCGGCAAATCCTTATATAAACCTTCTTCGATCCAGAGCAAAGCAAAGCAAACTAAGCTGAGCAATCAAGTTCATCAAAGACTAGCTAGTAGAGGATGAGCAACTCATCATCTTTATCAGCGGTTCGTCGAATTTCTGAGTGCATCATCAACCAAGAAGACAGTATTTCAGATGAGGCTCGTCAAATACACCATCTCACACCATGGGATCTCGCCATGCTATCTGTAGATTACATTCAAAAGGGTCTTTTGTTTGAGAAACCCCCAAATTCTACGAGTAGCACCACCACTGCAATCATAAACCAACTCAAAAACTCCCTCTCGCAAACTCTCATTCACTTCACACCTCTATTGGGCCGGCTTGCAACCAAAAAGGAAACCAATCCACCTTCCTACTCAGTTGTCCTAGACTGCACCAAACCTCAAGGTGCTAAATTCATCCATGCCGTTACGGATTTAACGGTAGCGGTTGTCATGTCCTCTAATGACGATGTACCAAAATTTGTCAAATCTTTGTTTGCGTTTGATGTTAGAATGTTAATCACGAGGGACACACTCAACCTTTGGTTGTGGTACAAGTGACAAAGCTAGCTGACAGAATCTTTATTGGGTGCTATTTTGACCATGTTATTGCTGATGGCACTTGTTATTGGCATTTTTTAACACATGGGCAGAAATATCTAGAGGAGGAAATACGCATAGCCATAGCCATAGCCAGTGCATTGCACGTCCTCCTATTATCAGATGTCGGTCTATGGAAGGACAAGATCATTTCATCAACTTGCCATATACTCATCACAATGAATTCGTCGATAAGTATACCCCGCCACCATTGAGAGAGAGGATCTTTCACTTCTCTGCACAAAACATTGCCAAACTCAAAGCCAAACAAATGCAGAAGCTAACACTGATAAGATCTCTTCATTCCAAGCGTTATCCGCATTGGTATAGGGATGCATTACACGTGCACATGGCCTAGCGGTCGATCAGAAAACCACCTGTAGACTTGCAACAAACAACAGACCCAGACTGCGCCCTATTGTACTGAATACATACTTCGACAACTTTATACTAACAGTGGGTGGATCCATTACTGCAGGCAAGCTACTGGCCAACAACCAAGGGTGGTCCGCATGGATGCTATACTTAGCAGTAGTGAGTCACTCGGACGAGAAAGTTCGGTGTTGGATAGAAGATTGGGTGAAGAAGCCCTTTATTTATCAAACAGGTCCATTCTTTGATGGGAGTACCCATAACGTGAATAGTCGTCTATGAATGATATAAAGTATCGTTGACTATTCCAAGAAGTCGTAGGGAATGGTCCATAGATATCCGTATGTATCAATTCTAAGACGTCTGAATATCTATTAGCACCTAATCTCTTTTGTTTGGTCTGTTTTCCCTTGATGCACTCAACACAGACATCTAAGTCTGAAAAGTCAAGTGAATCCAAAATGCCTTCTGACACAAGTCGTTCAATTCTAGATTTGGATATATGACCCAAACGCTTGTGCCATAATTTTGTTGATTTTTCTTTGTTTAGCTTTCGTTTAGTACCCCGTGAATCCACATGCAAGGTTTCATTATATGATACAATAGTATCAAGCAAATATAGGTTATCAAACATACTTAATGAACCAGTACCAACAATATTTGAATTCAGTGAAAGACTGAACTGATTGTTGCCAAATGAACAATTTCAACCAGATTTGTTCAATAAAGAAACAGAAACCAAATTTCGTCTAAAGGACGGTACAACAAAAGTGTCTTTCAAATTTAAATAAAAACCAATTCTCAACAATAACCTAAAATGCCCTATTGCCTCAACATCCACTGACTTTCCATCGCCCACAAAGATGTATCTTTCAATATCATTTGGCTTTCGGTAGCTCAGACAACCCTACCTAGAAACACTTATGTGAGTGGTAGCACCAGAATCTAACCGCCAAGTGTTTCTAGATACTGAAGCTAAATTAACCTCAGAACAGACCAAAGTAAATAATGTATCTTTCTTGGCACGCTAAGCATGATATTTACTACATTCTTTCTTTCCATGTCCTAACTTTCCACAAAAGAAACACCATTGATTTTCCTTAGGTTTCTTTTGCTCAGGACCCTTAGCAGCTTCATTTTTTTTTTCTTGCCCTTATCCTTAGAGGTACTTGCCAGATGAGTACCCCTTTAGATATTGTGTCTCTAAAGGCTTCCGGAATGTCGCGCTTAATGATCATTAGACTCATGCGATTAGAGCGTTCCCACTTCTCAAAGTTCCTCCTTTCTTCATAAGAACTTTCAACCGTAAGAGTAGCGGGTTGCTCTATCCATAGTGCAAGGTCTAGATCCATGCAGCCAAGAATGATTAAGATGTTCTATTTTCAATCCTTGAAGTTTGCTCCATTAAGCATGGGAATACTGTTTGCATGAGCAAATATTGAAGTAGCATACATAATAGCTGTACAGAGAATAAACCTAATGAGCATGCATGTTCACATCATAATCTTAATTAACAATCTTTAAATTCAAATAATTATGGAATTCATCTCAAGATACCTAGCACGATCAAGTCTTTGGACAGTAATAATAACTTGTAATTAGTAATTTTGGTGTGGTGATCAAATATTGACAATAACTCCTATCAAACAATAAGTCTATCTTTGGATTGGCTTATTATTCGCATAGAAACCTCATAATTGTCACATATTTATCACTACAAGTGTATATGCAATTTGGCAAAATATTATCCTTCCTTTGGGTCGACTAATATCCGCATGAACTCACAAACACAGACATCTTAACATATCAATAAATTAATCTACATAAGAGAGGTCACTTTGGTGACATCTTATTTCAATTAGTTCAATCAAATGTTAGACAAACTAAATAAGTCATTAGAGGCATCACAAAAACATTTAAATTTAAAATTTTCAAATAAATTGCTTTAAATAATAATGGACCTAAGTAATGTACCAGATTTACTTGATGTAAGGTCCATTATTTAATTTTCTGAATTTTTTATTATTATCAGAATGGCTCAGACAGATTCTGCTGGGTGCAAATAGCCAAACAGGATGGACAAGTTCTCTGAATTGTACTAGGGTAACCCATCTGACCCAGCAGGGTCTGACCCTGTCCCAGCAATCCATCAGACCCAGACCCAATAGCCTAAATGCCTTTCAATAAGTTGTGGCTCAATGAAAAAAATTCAAATAAAACTGAAGGGTTCAATGCAGGCCTTTGACAAATGCAGGGTCTAACAATCTAAACCCTAGAAACTTAATCAAGATCTGAAGTAGCTACACATGGGCCTAAACAACTACCTTTTTGTTACCATGTTCTCTTAATATGTCCTCTTGGCAATAGTTAGATTCAGCATCTAAGGGCTCGCTTTTGCTTAGCAAAAATTACTTCTTATTCATTCCCCTTCTCTTTTGAAAGGAATAGTGGAAATAGATTAAGCAAAAAAAAAAATATTTGCATGCATAAGATAATACATATTCCAAGTAAGATCATGCAAATATGACTAGCACGTTGCCTCCTAAGACACGGTGACAATTAAAATTTGTAATAAATATGAGGCCAATTGCTATCCAACATGTATTGTAGTTCAAAGTAAATGATTGCTAAAAAGTTAGACGGCGAAGCTTTGGCATCTTGAAATTGCAAGATTTTCACATGGGCCAAATCAATTTGACACGTGGGCCAATAAATTTAAACACATGGGCCAATAAATTTAACACGACTTAACCGTAAACAATTTAACCAATCAAGATCTAAACAAATGCAGGTCTCTGTATAAAATACCAGTTTGTTCGATGCGATCTTGACTAAAATATCAGTTATTCTAACTGATCTGAACTAATGCAAGTCCACTGTAGAAAAAAGATATTCAATGCAGCATATGTATGCCACACAGATCGTTTTGATCTTTCAGATCGTTCAGATCTTGATCGTAAAATCCAGATCTAGATCTGCTTCAAATCTGCATGTAACATCCAGATCTATATCTGCTTCAGATCTTGATCCATTACAACATAAATCAATAATTACAGTATGCCTAGGAACCAGCATGAGATTAAGCCAGACATCAAACCCCCTTTTGTGAGAAAAAAAAACTTTTAAAAACCTTGATTTTATGCCAAAAGTTCATCTTAAATTTTATAATCTCTCAAATCAATCATGGAGTAGCCTCTGATACCACTTGAAAGAATATCTATCCACAGATAGAGTTGTATGCTCCATATTAAATCAATGAGAAGGGAATAATCAAGAATAAAACGGAAGCGTACCTTGATCCATGATAGCATTTCAAGGAATGGATGAGTCTTGATCTTCCAGTTAATAACGTATATTTTCTATATATCTCTTTGTAGAAGGGAATTTCAGAAGAAACAAAACACACGCACAACTGAGGACCATAACCCAGTATTTATAACTGATTGGGTTATCAGTTATACTTAGGGGTGGGCATCCCATCCCGCGATTTCGATCCCGGTCTCGTCCCGATTTTTTCGGGTCTTAATGGGATTTAATAATTTCATCCCAATCCCGTCCCGTTCCGAGTTAATTTTTTAATATTCATTATTAATATTTTTTATTTTTATTCATATAAACTTACAGATAACTGACAGAAACTCATGGTGTTTGCAGTGGTAATAGAAATGTTACTTCAAGAAATAAATATTCATTAAGCAAGATAAAGATAGTAGATTGTTGCTTGGATTCCCAATAAAAGTCGCTCCAATTATTTAACTTCCAAATATTGATAATACCCAGGTGAAGATGAAAAATAACAATTAACTGAGTAATACATATTCAAAAGGGAACATTTAGGGGCGGAAACAAGAATTTGAGATGCCCCGGGTTGTAAAAATATTTTTTTAAATTACGATATATGTATTGATTGTAAACCATTATGAATATGTTAGAGCATCACCAATAGGTCTATATTTCTTCCCTAACAAAAGATGAAATGTCAATTTGTCAAGGAACCATGAATTTTGTTTCTCACAGTAATGAAATTGTAAAATCAGTTGGGAGGCCATCACAGCGACACAATACTCTTAGTGGCTCCCATTTATCATGTCATTTTCTAAAAGTCAGCCCACTCGACTTCATTGTTAGGGGATTTAGTGGTTACCCTTATATTTGCATGCCACATCTATATCTAATTATAAGAAAATTATTTTTCACACTCTTATATGATGATAATCTTCGCAGCAATCACAGGCAGCACGCTGATCCCGTCCCGAACCCGTTTGGGATGGGACGAGGTCGGGATGAGTTTTTTCCCATCCCGTCCCTTCCCAATCCCGTATGAACGGGATGAGTATATTTCATCCATCCCGTCCCGTGCCCACCCCTAGTTATACTTATCAATTTCTAATTTGGTCCCTCATCAAATTAGAAATCGCTTAAGTGTATCTACAGATTAAGCCCATGACTTTTAATACCCTAGTCCAATTAACCATATTAGATCACAATTCAATGGGCTATTCTTTAAGATAGCAATACACATTAAATACATATGTGTGCCCACACATGTTGGATTTTTCCAACAATAGTTGCATGGGGATGTTAGTATAGCAGATTGGAAGATTTGGGATGGTAGGGGTACACGTAATAATAGTTTGTGGGAACGAGCAAGCTCGACGATCGATGGTTGCGTGTAAAGATATTATAATTTTTTTATTTACTTTAATTACCATATAATTAAATGTATATTTTCTCTGGTGACAGCCTCACTGCAAATAGAAAACAACTTCGAAAAGCAAACATTGTTTAAGGACTCTTGCTCTTTCAAGGGCACCAACCAATCCCTCACTGTGCATATAGTATAACTAAAAAATAAATTGCAATAAATGTAGCGATACTATAATAAATAAATAAATAAATAACAATGACACAAGCTAAGAAAATTAATTAAGAAATAAATTATTTTTCAATCATCAACTGAAGAACAATGAACAACCTTATTTATAATATTCCTAACTTCTTTGGTAAGCTAATTAATTTAACCCTAATTGACTAATAATGCCTTAATTACTAATATTGTTAAACTAACCCATAATATTGCTTACATCAACCTCCCCAGGATAAAGAAGCTCGTCCTTGAGTTTGAAGTCAAAGAAGTCTGATGACCACAGAATACAATGCGAACACGCTCGAAAATAGACGATCTTGAACCTTGCCTATGTACATACTTGCTAAAAACAACGGAACCAACTCAAAAATAGAGCAAAGTGACTCAAAGAACCGAAAGTTGTAAACACTTACTAAGAAGAATCTTGTGTACAAGCTAGTTTTACAAAATATTCTCAAAATGGGTCGATATAGCCATTGTCACATATTGTGTTTGTCGTTGTAGGAAACCTTCTATATTTGCACAAAAATGGAAAATAAGTCTCAAAAGTGAAAATACCCACATTAAAAAACGATCCCGTGTGATAGTACCCTTAACATCCTCAAAAGGTTGGAGGGACTTTGACAAACAGTATGACTAATCTGTCTTTGTCTAAGAAGCTCACCACCGTCTGAGAAGAAAGCTCACCAAACCCTCGCAATGCCAGATCGAGAAGAAACTCACCAAGCCCTTGCAATGGACAGATCTAAGAAGAACTCACCAAGCCCTCGCGATGGCAAATCGAGAAGAAGGAAGAAGCTCACCAGCCCACCGTCGCAAGCCCTCTCTCTGCAAAGCTCTCTCGCTCACCACCATCGCAAGCCTCTCTCTGCAAGCCCTCGCTCACCAATGTTGAATTGACTCATGGACAAGAAATAATTTCAAGAACCCTTGCAAGTGAGATTTAAATCTCACCAATTCATTGCAGTGCATTATGTCATTTTTTAGAGGAAGAGTATTAGGTAGTATGGAGGTCTGAAGAGTGGTCAACTATTGCTTCTTTATCTGGATTACACTCATGAGTCCTTCCACCACCCATTCTAGGGGTTCCCTCTCTCAATCATTGATTATAAACCCCCACATGACACCCATAAGGAACAATTTGTTTAACACCCATGAGAGCCACTACAATTATCATCTCAGCAAGGCCAAAGGTGCACTCCCCTTACATGATTGCCTGTATTGAATTGGTCTTGTTCTTTGGTTAGGTTAGGCTAAGTAGGTATAATGAGATATAAATATAGATGGGCTTAGCTAAGCTCAGATAAGGGTCCAACCTACTTGTTTTCAATATAATTAAATTTACCCATTTGACAACATGGAGAATATCCACTTTTCTTGTTTCCCATTAGGCGATGACTACTCCACGCCAACACTCACTATATATGTTGTCTCACACTATTTTTTTCCTACTAAGAAACATCATTCAAAAAATTGTTTTTGAAAAAACAGTAATATAAATATAGGATAACTTTCAACCAATTTAAACTCTCAATTGAGATCGATTCTCAAGCTCATCAAAACACGAAATTGTAGTACTCTGAGCTATCTAATAAACTACTTGAAAATGTTTTGAAATGAGCAAGTTACGGTCAATTTACTAAAGACGCGCAAATCTATCTTGCAATGAAAACAAAGTAGTGTCCCTGACCTTCGGCTAACTTATATGCTCGATTTAGACCGATTCTCAAACTCATCAAAGTACTACAATTTTCGTGTTTTGATGAGCAATGAAAACGGAATAGTATTCTTGACTTTCTCATTTCAAAACATTTTCAAGTTATTCAAATTGTGTTTATTAGATAACTCAGAGTACTACAATTTTCGTGTTTTGATGAGTTTGAGAATTGATCTTAGTTGAAGGTTTAAATTGGTCAAATATTATGTTACTGTTTTTTTTTCAACAAGTGTGAAGCAATTGAAAGGGAGAGATAGTGGAGCCGGTGGTGAGGCAATCCAACCAATCGAGTGAGGGAGAGAGTGGAGCAACAAGAGAAGGGGAGAGAATTATCGAACAAATCGAATGAGGGAGAGTGTGGAGCATAAAGCGAAGATTCGATTAGGGTAGAGAGGGAAGAATTAGATTTTGAATGGGGGAGAGAGTGGATGCATGTTTATATTGGTGGTGTGGGAGAGCAAGTGGTGTGAAAAATAAAGTAGTTGGTGTGAGAGAGTGTAATGGTGTGAGACAACACATATGGTGGTGAGGGGTAGTCGTTGCCTTCCCATTAACCCAAACCAAAAATTTTCAAACCAAAATTTATGACTACATATTCTCCATTCTACTTTTATAATTCTTTTCTCAAACCAAAAGGAAGTTATTTAGATGGTCATTAATTACTGACATGTTCTAAGGGAATGTCGAGGAGAGCGAATGAAAAAAAATCCATTTGAATTAAAAATTGAAAAAAAATCTACTCAGCTTGATCATTGTGTTTGAGAAAGGTATCCAACATCTGGAGAGAGAAATAGAATCGGCACTCACGTGTAGGGGTGGGCAAACGAGTCGAGGAACCGCGGATCCAAACCGAACCGAACCGTTTTACTCCAAACGGTTCGGTTTAATTTATAAAAATGTGAAACGATTCGGTTCGGTTCCGGAACCGTTTTTAAACAGTTCGGTTTCGGAACCGTTTTTAAACTGTTCGGTTCCGGTTCCAATTTTTTTTTCAAACGGTTCGGTTCCGAATCGATTCCAAATTTACATATACCCGAACCATACCCCATACCCAATTAAAAACCTAATATCTGTCTCTCTCTGTCTCGAGAAGCTCTCCTCTCTGTGCGAGATCTCCCTCTCCTTCTCCCTCTCCTCTCCTCTCCTCTCCTCTCCTCTCCTCTCCTCTCTTCTCTCTGTCTCTGTCGAAGAAGCAGCGAGATCCGAAGAGAAGAATCAGCGAGATCTCCCTCTCCTCTCCTCTCTCTGTCTCTGTCGAAGAGAAGAAGCAGAAGCAGCTCCCTCTCATGGATACCAAATTCTTCGATTTCTCTCGAACACCAAATTCTTGCAGTTCAATGCACCACCACCACGTTTGTGAGTCGTCGTCTCTTCCTCCTCAACATCCTCATCATCTTCTTCATTTTGTTCACGTGTGGGGTCAGTGGGTGTAGCAACCTCTGTCTTGTGCTTCTTGACTGTCTTTGGTTGTAGCATATCAACATCACTTGGATTAGTGGTTGATGATGGACACTCATTTGGTGAGATTGGGCCCAAGTCATAGTGATCATTTAGGAATGCTTCACATACGTCTTGTTCAGCTGCACATTGTTCTTCTTCTTCTTCAGGTGGTTTTGTTGTGGGTGTGGCTTCTGGTTGATTTGTTGGTAGGAAGGGATAAAAGTCGGAGAGGTCAACGAGGAATGGATGAGTATTAGTAGATGAAGAGGGAACAGGTCGGGTGAGAGCAGAGAACAATGGGTCGGTTTCAAAATTGAAGAGATGATCCTCTATGGCTTGTAATTCCTGGGGAAATGAAGGGGTGTAACGTCATCAGTTCCTCCCCAGTTGAGTTCTTGAATGAAGGGGAAACGTCAACAAGCTTTGTTGCCATGTTTGATTAGATAGAAAGAGAGAGAAGGGAGAAAGAAAGCAGAGAAATAGTTTGTTTTGTTGATTTTGTTTTGTTGTTTGTTTAAATGTGTATTTGGGATGTTGAATGTGTGTTGTTTGTTTGTTTTTTCTCAGGGTGGTGAAAGATGTGATGAAAGGGTTGTCCATGCAAGAGTTTGTGGCTAAACTTGAACCAATTTTACGGAAAGCGGTATGATGATTGATGAGTATATATTTTTGCTTTTGTTTGTACAATTGAGCTGAAAGTTTGTATTTAGTCTTTAGGAATTCTTATTTTTGTATGTCTATATGAATATCTATACTTTTGACATGTTTTGAGAGTGTTGTGTTTACACAGAATGACATGTTTCGGATGTTTGTCATAAATGATGGTAATGTCTATTGGTATTTAGGTTCAGTCATGGAGTTTTGTGTGTTTGTGTGTATGAGAGGGAAAGGGGATGGAACTGCACCATCTCATCAAGATGGAAATTTAACTGTTATTGAGACACAGTAGTTGCATTCTTTAATATTTGAAATACGTTGCAAAGCGACATGATTAGATATAAACTGCATGGATATAGTTTTGTAATTCAAGTAGACATTCACGGTGTGAAAATAAACTACCAAAGGTGGTTAATGAAATGAGATTTATTGTTTCAAGGAACCGTTTGGAACCGTAGGAACCGAACCGTTGTAAACGGTTCGAGTTAGGTTCGGTTCCAACGTTCAAAATAGAGGAACCGAACCGAATCGGAACCGATAAAATTTTAAACGGTTCGAATTAGGTTCCTCAAAATTTGGAACCGAACCGAACCGTGCCCACCCCTACTCACGTGCTGAAGATCCACCCCAGACACTAATCAATGCTTTTTTTCCCAAGGCTGCGTGGAAAATGTTCTTAAAATTGTGTTTACTTATTAAGGGAGAAATTTATGAGAAAAAAAATGATGGCTATCTTAGTTTAACCACTTAAATTTCACCTAAAAGATACCATCTATTGTTTAGCCAAAGTTCATTGACTATATATCATTAGATTGTCAGTAATGAAAAAATAAAAATGAAGGTTCATTATTGTGAGACCCTAGTGGGCGAACCTGAGGTGAGGGTGAGGGTTGGAGCCCAACAGGTCCAATAGGCCTAGAGAGGTTGGACGGGTTACAAGGGGAATCATAGTCTCATATCGCCTGGGTAGGGGAGGAGGATGATCATTATATGTGCGGGGGTTAACTCTCCATTGTATCGAGGCCTTTTAAAGTCGTGAGGGCCGGATGGTAGCCCAAAGCGGACAATGTCGGTACAAGTGCGAGAGAGGGTCGTCACAGTTTGGTATCAGAGTCTGACCCAGCCGAAAGTATGCCATGTGGAGTGGGCCCTCGGGCAACGTGGACGTTGTGCCTGTGTGGCCAACGAGGACGTTGGGCTTTATGGGGGGTGGATTGTGAGACCCTAAGTGGGCGGATCTGAGGTGAGGGTGAGGGTGAGGGTTGGAGCCCAACAGGCCCAATAGGCCGAGAGAGGTTGGTCGAGCTATAAGGGAAATCATAGTCCCATATCGCCTGGATAGAAGAGGAGGATGATTCTTATATGTGCGGGGTCAACTCCCCATTGTATCGAGGCCTTTTAAAGTTGTGAGGCTCGGATGGTAGCCCCAAAGCGAACAGTATCGATACAGTGCGGGAGGGATCGTCACAATTATTGTCTGGAATTTGAAAGTGCAATTTTTTGATAGCATATATGATGGGGAGTCTAGGATGAATGGTGCATGTGGTGGCGTGAAGTGAGCTGCAAGATATTTCATGGAGTGAGTTGCTCATGCATTTCTTCTTGTTTTTTGCAGCTTTTTAAGAGCTGTCAGTGATGATGAATTGAGTTATACCATGATAAATGCCTCATATTGTTAATCTACCAATCTGCCTATAAGAAGGGGTAGAGATAGAACAACTTTCATGCACTCAAGAGTGAGGAACAATGGAGATTCACTTGAAAAGTTTATTTGTTCTGCTGATTCTTTCCATTAGTGTTGTAGTTATAGTGGTTAATGGGGTGAGTGGTGATGAGAAGGAGTGGTGTGGAACAAGCTGATCATGATCAACCGACTCTGAACAATACCCAAGTTGATCATGTAGTTGGTGGAAATAACACTTCTTATAATGAAGTTGCAATGAATAATGGTAAGGGTGGAGGTGGAGGTGGGGGAGGAGGTGGTGGTGGATGTGGCAATGGTGGTGGAGGTGGTGGGAATGGTAGTGGTAGTGGCAAGGGTCATGGCAAATGTGGAGGTGGTGGCGGCAGCAGTGGTGGTAATGGTAGTGGTAGTAGTAGGGGAAAGGGTCATGGCAAAGGAGAAGGAGGTGGTGGTGGAGGCGGCGGTAGTGGTAGTGGCAAGAGTCATGGTAAAGGAGGAGGAAGAGGAAGAGGTAGAGGTAGAGGTAGTGGTAGTGGAGGTGGAAAAGGCCATGGGTGGGGGATGGGGTAGTGGAGGAGGTGGAGGTGGAGGTGGAGGTGGAGGCAGAAGAGGAGGGGGAGGGGGAGGAGGTGGTAATAATGGTTGGGGATGTAATGGACCGGACAATAATGTGCATCACAAGCATGAGAGTATCAAGAAGAAAGAAGCAAGCAAAGGAGTGAGAGTATATAAGAAGGGAGAGTATGCAGAGTGCATGGCAGGAAAAGGTTCGCGTTGTGAAGCCATAAAACTCAAATGCCCGCTTCACTGCAGTGGACCTTGTTTCTATGATTGCCTGTGCAAAGTTCATTGCTGTCGACCTTGATACATAATGCAATATAATTAAGTGATCCGTTGTCATGAACTGGTGCTAGTTTAGCTGATTTTGATCAGAACCCCTTGAGTTGTGTGAGGTTGAGAATAACATTTTTTAGAGATTCTGGAGTACTACTTCAAATCAAGATGCTTGTGTAGGTATTGTTCCTTATTACTGATCATCGACAATCATAAACAACTCTTTACCATGTGGACAGTTGAAAACTTGAAATCAACTCCACCATAAACCACCAAATTGAGAATTTGAGATCCATCGGGGGGATTGATCCAAATAGACTACTAGAAGCCCATGTTGGAATACAATTTGAATTTGGGTAAACCCAAGGGTTGAGAAAAGAAAACCTGATTGCAGTAGTAATCTTTGCAAGCAGATCAATCTTTAATAGCCTGAATGCTTGACACTTTATTTTGCCCTTGTCAATACAAAAAGATAGTTTCAGCCTATAGGTTGAAATCTGAAATTTCAATGGGAATTGGGGAATAAGTTCGAGTTGGACAGATTGACCATAAAACTATTCAAGTCGGGCTTGTGCTTTTATTCCTCACCTGGCCCAACAGTCTCAGCTTCTACTTTGTGCGAGCAATAGCTATTTCTAAACGATCATCAACAAACAAAAGATGACCTTCACAAACCTTGCCACATACCCAGCACCTTGTTGCATTAGCACTAACCCAGGCCAGAATCAAGACTTCTTTCTGGGTGGAGCACTCACAACAATCATGATTTTTATGCGTTGTGTTTATCTATCTACTTGAAACCAAGTCAAGAAATGATAATAATTGCTGGTTACAGTGCTGTCAAAGTAATAACTTGGGTTCCACACACAAAGCTAGTACCATTCACTTGCTTGGCTTGTTTTAGTTTCTTTTTTTTATGGCAAAATGTTTGTATTCTTTCCATTACCACCAATACTTCCAACATTATCGCCACCTCCACTAAAAGAGAGATATACTAGATTCTCTGTTTACTCCAACTATTTTGAAACAAGTTCTATTGAAGATTGGTTTTTGTGTTTGAAATTTCTTATCAGGAAAAGCTACTTTTTGTGTTTTAAATTATTGAAGATGTTGGTGATATTGTTGGTATTAGTTCACAAGGCAGATAATAGGTGAAGGAATATCTATCTACAGATAGAGTTGTATGTTTTATATTGAATCTATGAGAAGAAAATAATCAAGAATAAAGCAGAAGTGTACTTTGATTCATGATAGCACTTTAAGAAAATGATGAGTTTTTATCTTCAAGTTGATAACGTATGTTTTCTGTATATCTCTCTGTAGAAGGGAATTTCAGAAGAAACAAAATACATGCACAACTGGAGACCATAACCCAGTATTTGTAACCGATTGGGTTATCAGTTATACATACCAATTTCTAATTTGGTCCCTCATCAAATTAGAAATTGCATAAGTGTATCTACACACTAAGCCCATGATTTTTAATACCTTAGCCCAATTAACCATATTAGATCACAATTCGTTTGGCTATACTTTAAGATAGCAATACACATTAAATACATGTGTGCCCACACATGTTGGATTTTTCCAACAATCTCCAACTTTGGCAACATATATTACCTTTAAAATGTGTATAACCTAATGAGCTCAAAATTTGTTATCACATATGAATGTATTTTCAAACAATCTCGTCCATTGACTATACAGGTATAGCACTAAAGGAACTTTCGTCACATTTAGTGCAACTAAATCCATTAATAGTCACGTATACCCATACAATTAAATGACATACATCAACCATGGATGCGTAGCATGAAAATTACATGTAACGTGATCTAAACATGCCTATTTCCAACTGGTCCTACTTTAAATTTTATTGAGATCGAACTTTAACACAATAAACAAGAGTGTGAATAAAATGAATACTTTATTTCTGCAGAAAATACCCAAATACACAAAATGTGTCCAAAAAACCAATATAGAGCAACCAAATATGCAAACTCCCACTAAACCAAAATATCCTCAAATGATATAACACTCATATGAGCAGTGTGTTCATGAAAGACCTTGAGTGGTAATCCCATAGTAAGCAGATTCGCAATCATGAAGTTTGTCCCAATGTGCTCTATGAAAATTTGTTTATTTCGTACTCTCTCTTTCACAACTAGGAACTTTATGTCAATATGATCTGACCTAGATGAGTTCTTGTTGTTGTTGGCATATAGAACTGCTGAGTTATTGTCACAGTATAACTTGTTCTTTCAATACTCCTCAGAATGCGCAGCCTGGTGAAAAAATTTCGCAGCCATAATCCATGATTGGATGCTTCAAAACATACTACATATTCTGCTTCCATAGTGGAAGAAGCTATGAATGTCTGCTTGGCACTCCTCTAATAAATAGTTCCTCCAGCTAACAAATAAATGTAGCCTGATGTGGATTTCCTACTATCTTGGCATCCAACAAAATCAGAATCAGAATACTCTATTATCTCCAACTGATCTGATTTCTTATATGTGAGCATGTAATCATTAGTTCTCTGTAAATATCTCATAACCCGTTTAGCTGCTTTCCAGTGATCCATCCCAAGGTTGTCTAAATATCTGCCTAGCATTCCAACAATGAATGTTATATCTGGACATGTACAAATGAGAGTGTACATTAGACTCCCAACAACTGATGCATAGGGAATCTCTTGCATGTCTTTAACTTCAAGTTTATTCCTAGGGCATTGTTTAAGACTGAATTTGTCTTCTTTAGTTATAGGGGTGTCTCATAGTTTACAATTTTGTATGCAAAATCTTTTAAGCACTTTTTCTATAGTTTTTTTTTTTGCGATAATCCAAGAATACCCCGAGAGCGATCTCGGTGTATCTGAATCCCTAAAACAAAAGAAGTTTCACCAATATCTTTCATATCAAATTTCTTTGATAGAAATCTCTTAATTTCATGCAACATGTCTTTGTTATTAGTGGCAATCAATATGTCATCAACATACAAAACCAAGAAAATATGCTTACTCCCACTGAATTTATGATACACACAATTATCAACTGCATTTGTCTCAAAACCAAATGAGACAATTACTTGATGAAATTTGTAGTACCATTGACGGGAAGCTTGCTTGAGCCAATAGATGGATTTCTTTCGTTTGCAAACCATATTCTTCGGGTCTTCAGACACAATTTTCTGATTGCACCATATAGATTGTTTCATCAATGTCGCCATTGAGAAATGTTGTCTTAACATTCATCTGATGTAGCTCAAGGTCAAAGTGCGCAACAAGTGCCATCATTGTCCTAAATGAGATTTTTTTTGAAACTGGAGAGAAAGTCTCTTTATAGTCGATGTCTTCCTTTTGACTGAAGCCTTTAGCTACAAGACGAGCTTTATATCTCTCCACATTTCCTTTTGAATCCCTTTTGGTTTTGAATATTCATTTACAACCAGTGGGCTTTGTATTTTTAGGTAATGGGACAAGATCCCAAACTTGATTATCTTGCATAGACTTGTACTCCTCATTCGTAGCATCTATCCACTTTTGAGAGTTAGAATCCTACATGGCTTGATGGAAGTTGATTGGATAATTTTCCATAAATCCATTATTTTCCTCATGTTCATGGAGAAGAACTATGTAATCATCCGGAATAGCATTTCTTTTTTCTCTCGTGGATCTCCTTAATGACATTTGTTCTTGAGGTTGTTGAGTTTGTTCCTCTGGAACATTTACTTCAATTTGAACAGATCTGTTTCTTGATTAATGACAGGTGCAGAAACATGTACATTGTAAAAAACAATAGTAGGAGTCGAAACTGATTCATCCTCAAAGACAATGTCTCTTACCTCATTTCTCCCCCCAAACTCAACATCTTCAAAAAATGTCGCAGTTCCCGTTTCAAAAGTAGACCTAATTGTGGGATCATAAATTTGTAGCCCTTAGATCGTTTTGAATAACCAATAAAGTAGTTGTTTATTGCCTTGGAGACCAATTTGTTTTCATTTGGCCTATAAGGCCTAGCCTTAGATGGACATCCCCACATGTGAAAGTATTTTAAACTAGGCTTTCGGCCTGTCCAAAGTTCATAAGGAGTCTTGATAGCTGCTTTAGTTGATATTTTATTTAGGATATAAGCTGTTGTCTTTATTGCTTCTCTCTAGAGTGATTCTAGTAAGGTAGAATGACTAATCTTACTCTTCACCATATCCTTAAGAGTTTTGTTTCGTCTTTCAGTGACACCATTCATGCTAGGTGAACCTGGCATGGTGTACTATGGGACAATTCCACATTCCTCTAGAAATTTAGCAAATGGCCCTGGACGTTGTTCTCCTGAACTGTCATATCTGTTGTAGTACTCTCCACCACGATCAGATCTAACGCACTTAATTTTCTTACTGAGTTGGTTTTCAACTTCAGTTTTGAAAGACTTGAATACATCCAATGACGCTGATTTCTCATGAATGAGATAAAGGTACCCATAAAGTGAATAGTCATCTATGAATGATATAAAATATCGTTGACCATTCCAAGAAGTCGTAGGGAATGGTCCACAGATATCCGTATGTATCAATTCTAAGATGTCTGAAGATCTATTAGCACATAATCTCTTTTGTTTGGCTTGTTTTCCCTTGATGCACTCAACACAGACATCTAAGTCTGAAAAGTCAAGTGAATCCAAATTGCCTTCTGACACAAGTCGTTCAATTCAAGATTTGGATATATGACCCAAACGCTTGTGCCATAATTTTGTTGATTTTTCTTTGTTTAGCTTGCGTTTAGTACCCCGTGAATCCACATGCAAGTTTTCATTATATGATACAATAGTATCAAGTAAATATAGGTTATCAAACATACTTAATGAACCAGTACCAACAATATTTGAATTCGGTGAAAGACTGAACTGATTATTTCCAAATGAACAATTATAACCAGATTTGTCGAATAAAGAAACAGAAGCCAAATTTCGTCTAAAGGACGGTACAACAAAAGTGTCTTTCAAATCTAAATAAAAACCAGCTCTCAACAATAACCTAGAATGCCCTATTGCCTCAACATCCACTAACTTTCCATTGCCCACAAAGATGTATCTTTCAATATCAATTGGCTTGCCTAGTAAGACCAAATCTCACTTAGAACGTTGGCATACATATCAATCTCGACAAATCCTTATTTAAACCTTCTTTGATCCAGAGCAAAGCAAAACAAAATAAGCTGAGCAATCAAATTCATCAAAGAGTAGCTAGTAGAGGTTGAGCAACTCATCATCTTCATCAGCGGTTCGTCGAATTTCTGAGTGCATCATCAACCCAGAAGACAGTATTTTAGACGAGGCTCGTCAAATACACCATGGGATCTCGCCATGCTATCTGTAGATTACATTCAAAATGGTCTTTTATTCGAGAAACCCCCAAATTCTACGAGTAACATCACCACTGCAATCATAAACCAACTCAAAAACTCCCTCTCGCGAACTCTCACTCACTTCACACCTCTGTTGAGCCGGCTTGCAACCAAAAAGGAAACCAATCCACCTTCCTACTCAGTTGTCCTAGACTGCACCAAACCTCAAGGTGCTAAATTCATCCATGCCGTTACGGATTTAACGGTAGCGGTTGTCATGCCCTCTAATGACGATGTACCAAAATTCGTCAAATCTTTGTTTGCGTTTGATGTTAGCACCGTTAATCACGAGGGACACACTCAACCTTTGGTTGTGGTAAAGTGACAGAGCTAGCTGACGAAATCTTCATTGGGTACTCTTTTGACCATGTTATTGCTGATGGCACTTGTTATTGGCATTTTTTTAACACATGGGCAGAAATATCTAGAGGAGGAAATAGGCATAGCCATAGCCAGTGCATTGCACGTCCTTCTATTATCAAACGCCGCTCTATGGACGGACAAGATCATCTAATCAACTTGCCATATACTCATCACCATGAATTCGTCGTTAAGTATACCCTGCCACCATTGAGAGAGAGGATTTTTCACTTCTCTGCACAAAACATTGCCAAACTCAAAGCCAAAGCAAATGCAGAAGCTAACACTGATAAGATCTCTTCATTCCAAGCGTTTTCCGCATTGGTATGGAGATGCATTACACGTGCACGTGGCCTAGCGGTCGATCAGAAAACCACCTGTAGACTTGCAACAAACAACAGACCCAGACTGCGCCCTGTTGTACTGAATACATACTTCAGCAACTGTATACTAACAGTGGGTGGATCCACCACTGCAGGCAAGCTATTGGCCAACAACCTAGGGTGGTCCTCATGGATGCTACACTTAGCAATAGTGAGTCACTCGGACGAGAAAGTTCGGTGTTGGATAGAAGATTGGGTGAAGAAGCCCTTTATTTATCAAACATGTCCATTCTTTAATGGGAGTACCCATAACGTGAATAGTTGTCTATGAATGATATAAAGTATCGTTGACCATTCCAAGAAGTCGTAGGGAATGGTCCACAGATATTCGTATGTATCAATTCTAAGACGTCTGAAGATCTATTAGCACCTAATCTCTTTTGTTTGGTCTGTTTTCCCTTGACGCACTTAACACAGACATCTAAGTCTGAAAAGTCAAGTGAATCCAAAATGCCTTCTGACACAAGTCGTTCAATTCTAGATTTGGATGTATGACCCAAACGCTTGTGCCATAATTTTGTTGATTTTTCTTTGTTTAGCTTGCGTTTAATACCCCGTGAATCCACATGCAAGGTTTCATTATATGATACAATAGTATCAAGCAAATATATGTGATATTCACATAATTATTACATAATATATCCCTTAATTTATACATGTTAGTGTTTCGATTATTATATTTTATAGTAATTATTTCGTTTTCATGTCTTCGTAGGAATTTGAGAGTAAATGATGAAATCATATTAAGGTGACAAGTTAAGGAACGACAATTAGTCGATTTTAACAGTGGTATAAAGCAGATGGTCACAAACCTAAACCCACAACCTAATTCATAACCTAAACCCAAAACCTAATTCATAACCTAAACCCAAAACCCAATCCTACCTAAAGAATATTTTCAAAATTATACCTTGATGAATCATCCCCTCATCTCATCCCTATTCATCTTGATCATTTTCTATAAATACAAGATAATAGGGTGAGAAAAAGAGAGGAAGAGAAGGGAAAAGAAGAATTAGACAAAAATCAAAACCTCTTTCTCACAAGGTGATTCTCATCACCATCACCACCTATCCATCTTTCACTCATCCTCTGTCCAGATCACTTAGCAATCACCTCCATCACCCGAGCACCACCACCACCTCCGGACAGCACAACCGCCACCACCCCGAAACAGGGGTGTGACAACCCTGTTTCGCATCAGAGCCACCTCCATTATCGTCCCTATCCCTATTCCTGTCCATCATCCATCAACCTCCATCCGCCATCAACCTGTTTCGCGATAGAACACATTCGCGAGCCACCACAATCACCGCGAAACAGAGCCGCCATCACCGCGACTATGTTTCGCCTCGCCACATACCCTGCTCCTCCTCTCTCTCGGCCTCTCTTCGTCTCGACCTCCTTTTTGTCCTCATCTCTCCCGACCACCGTCACGACCAGACCGAGCACCACCGCCACCACCTCGTGAGACAGAGCTCGCAAGTAGAAACAGGGAGCCCCTATTCCTCGTCTTTCCTTCTCTGTTTTTCTTGTTGTTATCTCACTGTTTGCTCAACCTCTCTCTCTCTATCTCTCTTTTTCAGGTTCTGGGAACGGTTTGAAGACTGAGGAATCTCGCGAGGAGCAGAAATCACCATCGCGAGTGGTGCTGCTCGCTGGAGAAGAAGGCGGAGCGAGGGCGGGAGACCGAGACAAATATGTTATTTGGCTATTCGCACCTTGATTTCTGCTCTGTACCACCACAGAGTGTTCTGGGAACATTTTTTCTTGGGATTCGTGTTCTGACCACCTGCTGATCTGCTAAGTACCACCACATCGAGTTTGTGACAAACTAAATGGGTTGCATAATTCATTTTGATTTATTTTACTGAATTGTGTGTTTAATTGTTATTTACAATTTATTTCTGAATTTTGATAAATTGTTTCACCTTGCATGTTCGAGAGATTAAATTTGATATGTTTGATAGTTAGAATTATCCTTTATCAATATTCAAAGAATGTGCTAAAAATATTAAGCTTAAACTTTGATTAAGTGTGCCCTAAAAAGACACTTAATACTTGGTAAGAGCGTATTTGCTTGAAATAATTTGTTAATGTTTGGTAGAAACATGATATAATTTGAATTGGATTTTAACGATCACGTATTCGGTGCAAGCAAGGGATTCTCATCCCTAAAGCTTCTCAATTAAATTTTCAATAATTTAGATTTAAAATATTTTTGCTAACTCATTGGTGAGTCCAAGCCCACAAAATCCATCTCATCTATCTTTTATTTTATTTTATTTTTAATTTATTTTTAGTTTAGTTTTAAAAACACAGTAACCCCATTTTCTCTAAATTAGTTTAATTAAATTATTAAATTCAATTGCATATACTTTCCTCGTGGGATCAACCCGTACTTGCAGTTGTCTACCAGTTAGACACCGTGCACTTGCGGTTATTACAAGTGGGTTAAATTAACCAATTAATTTAAGTTAGTTAAACTCGCATCAAGTTTTTGGCGCCGTTGCCAAGGAAGGTTGCGGTGTAATTGAATTTAAGATTTATTTGCACTAATTGTAAATAAAAAAATCAGAAAAATTCAAAAAAAATTAAAAATTAAAAATTAAAAATTAAAAATTAAAAATTAAAAATTAAAAATTAAAAATTAAAAATTAAAAATTTAAAATTTAAAATTTAAAATTTTAAAAAAACAAAATGAAAATTTTGTTTTGATTTTTTTCTTTTTACACTCATTTTGTGTTTGCTTTTGCAGATTGCACGCTTCTCGAGAAAATTGGACGATCCTGCAAAACATCAAGCATATTTTTATTTTTATTTTTTTATTTTGTGAAGAGAGTTTTAATTTTATTTTCACCTCGTTTTACAAGTGTGTGGTGTAATAATTTTTGAGAACTTTACTATTTTTCATTTTGTTTAATCACGAAAAAAAAAACCCCAAATTTTCTAAGTCAAAAAAATTATAGGGAAACAATTTTAATTGTTACCCAATAATTTTTTTATGATTTAGAAATCCGACTTCTACAACCAAGACCAGTAATTTTATTTGCATGTGCTTGTGTGTTGATTGAAACGGAGAAAAAGAAGTCGGACATTTTTTTTAAATTGTGCTAACTTTTTTGTACAGAACGGAATGCGCAGACTGTAAGTACTTTTAACTCACGCAATGTATTAGCGACCGGGTGCTTTGTGTAATTGTTTGAAATTGTGTGATTGGTTGTTTAATTACTGAAATTGTGGATGCTAAACATCAGTAATTCATAATAAGCAGACTCAACTTCTAAATAGAAACTGGTGGGATTTGATATCCCCACCTCATCACTCCAACTGCGTGCAACCAATAGTCAAATATAATTAAAATCAATTAGCAAGTTAGATAGCGCATTCTTTTAGGTACGGTGTTCATAGGAAAACTAAGACCAATGTGAATCCAATAATTTTGTGTTGACCAAAGCTAAAAGTGACGATGGGTTTAATCATTCAATGAACTCCGAGAGGCCACTGCCACAAGGGTAATTTACCCGGTACGCCGAGTCATAAGTAAGCTACGATCCACAATAAGAATTGGTGTAACTAACAGTTTTGGGGTTAGGAACACAGGCCTCAAGTGTACATTTAACATCACATCGTTCTCACATCTATTGGCTTACGGAGCGGTAGCACAAGGCAGTACTTAATTGGACCATTGCGACCTCCTTCTCTTGTGCGATAATCCGGTTTTTTTGAAATAAAACTCTAGCTTACTGATTTTGAACTTTGCGGTGTAAAGTGTACACTCTTAGGATCAACTTGTAGCACCCATTATTCTGTCATAAAGTTTACATAAGAAATAATTGTCCCCTAAAGATAAAAAGATAATTGATTTCAAAAACGTTTATTGCTTAGGGAGGCATGTTTCTTGTGCATTTATTGGTTGCTGATTGCGTGTGAGTCTGTGCATATTTTGTTTAGAGTTAGTGATTTTAAAAAAATAAAAATTTTAAAATTTTAAAATTTTAAAAAAAAAATGAACACAAGGGATTATCCAGCCTATTTTTTCGAGCAAGTCAATTCATTTTATGACATGCGACGACCTGATTATGATCCATATTTTGATTATTACAACCCAGGTTTAGCCTATCATCCTGACTTCTCATGGGCTCATGGTCAGTACCATGAAGGCCATCTAGACACTCTTCAGACCCCTCAAGCTTTAATTCCTGATAATGAGTTAGAGGATATCATGAACATTTTTATAGAGCAAACAGGAGAAATACTTGAGCTAAATTCTCAGGATATCACAGAATTGACAGTTATTTATCAACAAAATGCTCAAGCTATCAAGAAACTTGAGATGACGCTGAGTCAGATAACTGAGTCACTTCTTGAGATAGAGTCAGAGGAATTCCCTAGCCAACCTATTTCCAACACAAATGGTCAATTTGAAATTAGTGGCACATCTGAGCCGGACGGTGAAGATGTCTAATCCATTATTACCCTTAGGAGTGGAAAACTGGTTGACAATCAGGTAGGAATGTTTGACATAAGTGTTATTATATCCTCACCCAATTTTACACAGGTTGCATCATCCTCTCATAAGAAGGCTGATAAAGCCTCATTTATTGATGAACCTGTAGATTCTGAGACACTATAGACATCTCCTTCCCATGTTGACTCATGCCTCCCTAGTGACTCATACATCGAATCAAACTGTGAACATTCTTTAGAGTCTCCCCTTGACTGTGTTCATGATACACATGACCATTTAGAGGCTTGTTTGACTCATTTTAATTTAGACTTTGTTGTTGATGATTCCATTAGGGAAGTTAATGATTTTCTTGACTCAGTCCCCATTGTGGATCCTAGTTATAAATGAAAGTCTAAAGTGACGCCTCTTCTACTCAGTGAGTCAAAACTAGTCCCATCAGTTGAGCCACCTGAGCTTGACCTTAAACAATTATCTGACACCCTCAGGTATGCATTTTCAGGTGATGAGTTGTCTAGACCAATATCTCTATGTAATTCATGTGATGAGCCTATACCACCTGATATATCCATCATCTCATCTACTTGCATCACATTCCCATTTACTAAGGCTACTTTCACCAATCCCTTGTGCTGTAGTGAGGATTTCAGTTTTACCATCCTGTTTTGAAAATTATCCAATCTTCTGATTTGGAACCAGACATAGGATGTTCCCTTTTTGGAGCATGCAAGGATCATCTGTTGTGTATGACTACTGGTCTTTTTTGGAATGTCCTAGTGTATTTGGTGCCCCATGTGATTGCTATATTTTGGTGGACCGATCCTCAACTGTTCAGGTTGTTGATATACGACCATGGACTAAGTGTTGTAATGTTCTTCCTTTCTACTTTTCAATACACCATTTTTTAGGAAGAATATATGTCGGGCTGATGACGTTAAACCAAGCGCTCCTAGGAGGCAACCTAGCTTTAGTTGTGTGTCTTTGCTGTTAGTCTGGATTGATTTTCGAGTACCCTATTTAGTTGTGTTTCACTCATACTCGTTAGCTCTGTAACAGTGTTGACTTACAACTTGCTTTTTTTTTAGTTTTCTTTGTTTGTGTCGAATCTACAGTTTATCGATTTCTAATGAAAACTCCATGATTCTTATATTGGTGAGCCTCATTGATGGATGACTTCTTGGAAATTGGTAAAATCTTTACCGCGGTAATACTGTTCTAACTTCCTCTCATGTGCTTACTTCATTCATTTGTCAGAATTATTTTGTTAAATATTGAGGACAATGTTGGGATTAGGTTTGGGGGTAGGTTCATGAGTCGGTGAATTTTTCATTTTTTCATAGTGTTTTCTTTTCTTATACTTAAAATAAATAAATTTAAAAAAAAAACTTTTCTGTCAAGACAACTTGGCCTTTTGTGAAAATGGATTTTATATGTTTTATGCTCAAGAAAATGCAAACCAACTTCACATATTGGTATATTGATAAAGACTGAAAGTTTATTAAGATCCTTAAGTTAGATCTAGTTCATAAGATTTTTCAACTCGATTATGTTTGCACCATGAGCCATATTAGCATAACTTGAAGTTGATAAGTGAAATATGCACTAGAAAACCTTAGAATAATAGTGGAGACTTAACCCTGAAAGTTTTGAATCTTTCTATTTTTTTTAGGGTTATACATAAGCTTTGATTTTTCTTGAGTTCGTATTATCTCGTTGATGATCTCATTTTTCTGATCAATTGCTTTGGGAATGACATCAAAATTGAATTATTACACTAGAACTTCATGACTTATTCAATTAAGATATCATAATACTGACCCGAACTTAGGAAATGATCTAGGCATTTTTTTTTCTTTAGACCATTAACTAGCCTTTTAACTTCCCTATAACATCAACCTTTTTGTAGTCTTTTGAGCCTTAGAATAACTTTTATTTGTTAACCCATTAACCTTTACCCAAGGTTTTTGGGAATGTGTATGGATGGATATACTTGGTGTAAAAAGGGCATCAAAAAGCAAAATATGAGATATTTCATAAATGCTCTATTGAAAAAAAAAAGGTTGAAGAAAAGAAAAATAGTTATAAAAAATTAAAAAAATAAAATAAAATAAAATTTTCAATGAGGATAAATATGTGAGAATGAAGAAAAAATTGATGGTGCGCAACATTGGTTTATTCTTGACAGCCCCAATTGTTTGTTGAATGGGTGTATACATTCCTAGAAACTTTTCTTAGAATCCTTTGACATTCCTTATTAACCATTACCCAAGCCCCATTACAACCCAACAAAGTCCTAGTTGATCTTAGGTAAAGGTTGGTTCTGTAGATGTGGAGATTTAATAACCAAAACCTATGGTGTTTGATTCAACATTCCCAAAAGTAAATGATATTCCTATCCATGAGATCAGTTTTATTTCATTCTTGAAAAGTCTGTTCTTCATATTACTATATGTGAGATGATTGTTTTCCATTATTTACTCTTTTTCTCACATATAATCTGAGTGAAATACCATATCTCTGAGTGCTTTATTGTGAGTGACATGAGAGGTTTGAAGTTAAAACAAACTTTCTACAGGAGATTTAGTCATTGTTTTACTCTGAAATAAAAAGTTGTGTTGATAGTGCCATCCACACACACACATTGAGTTGAGGATGATTGTGAATTTTTCTCTAACTTGTGGAGAATATTAAATTATTTGGAAATTTGTTGATACACTAAAATGACACTGTTGGTTTCTTGCATTTCTTGAAGTTTTAAAATGAACACTGTTTGACCAAGTTTTGATTGAGTCAATAATGTTTGTGGGTAACATTTCTGGAAACCCTCACGAGACTATAACTCGTCCACCAGAGGTAATCTAAGGGTTTAAAGCCTTGTTGCACGTTTAAGATAAGTGCAACCGATGATACCTGTGAAAGTGAGTTAGGATTTTCTTTTAATTGTTTTGCTCGAGGACTGGCAAAATATAGGTTTGGAGGTATTTGATATTTACATAATTATTACATAAAATATCCCTTAATTTATACATGTTAGTGTTTCGATTATTATATTTTATAGTAATTATTTTGTTTTCATGTCTTTGTAGGAATTTGAGCGTAAACGATGAAATCATATTAAGGCAACAAGTTAAGGAACGACAATTAGTCGATTCTAACGGTGGTATAAAGCAAATGGTCACAAACCTAAACCCAAAACCTAATTCATAACCTAAACCCAAAACCTAATCCATGACCTAAACCCAATGCCAAGCCCAATCCTACCCAAAGATTATTTTCCAAATTATACCTTGATAAATCATCCCCTCATCTCATCCCTCTTCATCTTGATCATTTTTTATAAATACAAGAGAATAGTGTGAGAAAAAAAGAGGAAGAGAATGGAAAAAAAGAATTAGACAAAAGTCAAAACCTCTTTCTCACAAGGTGATTCTCATCACCATCACCACCTATCCATCTCTCACTCATTCTCTGTCCAGATCACTCAACAATCACCTCCATCACCCGAGCACCACCACCACCTCCGGACAGCACAACCGCCACCACCACGAAACAGGGGTGTGACAACCCTGTTTCGCGTCAGAGCCACCTCCATCACCATCCCTGTCCCTATTCCTATCCATCAACCTCCATCCGCCATCAACCTGTTTCGCGACAGAACACATCCACGAGCCACCACAACCACCGCGAAACAGAGCTGCCATCACCGCGACTATGTTCCGCCTTGCCAAAGACCCTGCTCCTCCTCTCTCTCGGCCTCTCTTCATCTCGACCTCCTTCCTGTCCTCATCTCTGGCGACCACCGTCACGACCAGACCGAGCACCATCGCACCACCTCGTGAGACAGAGCTCGCAAGCAGAAACAGGGAGCCCCTGTTCCTCGTCTTCCTTCTCTGTTTTTCTTGTTGTTATCTCACTGTTTCCTCAACTTCTCTCTCTTTTTCAGGTTTTGGAGATGGTTTGAAGACTGAGGAAGCTCACGAGGAGCGTTATTGTAGCGCACTGTAGCGAGGACGGGAGACCGAGTCAAATCTGTTATTTGGCTATTCGCACCTTGATTTCTGCTCTGTACCACCACAGAGCGTTTTGGGAACATTTTTCTTGGGATTCGTGTTCTGACCACTTGCTGATCTGCTGAGTACCACCACATCGAGTTTGTGACAAACTAAATGGGTTGCATAATTCATTTTGATTTATTTTACTGAATTGTATGTTTAATTGTTAATTACAATTTATTTTTGAATTTTGATAAATTGCTTCACCTTGCATGTTCGAGAGATTAAATTTGATATGTTTAGTAGTTAGAATTACCCTTTATCAATATTCAAAGCATGTGCTAAAAATATTAAGCTTAAACTTTGATTAAGTGTGCCCTAAAAAGACACTTAATACTTGGTAATAATTTTTGCTTGAAATAATTTGTTAATGTTTGATAGAAACATGATATAATTTGAATTGGATTTTAATGATCATATATTCGGTGTAAGCAAGAGATTTTCATCCCTAAAGCTTCTTGATTAAATTTTCAGTAATTTAGATTTAAAATATTTTTGTTAACTCATTGGTGAGTCCAAGCCCACAAAATCCATCTCATCTATCTTTTATTTTATTTTATTTTTCTTATTTTTAATTTATTTTTAGTTTAGTTTTAAAAACACAGTAGCCCCATTTTCTCTAAATTAGTTTAATTAAATTATTAAATTCAATTGCATCCACTTTCCTCGTGGGATCGGCCCGTACTTGTCGTTGTCTACCAGTTAGACACCGTGCACTTGTGGTTATTACAAGTGAGTTAAATTAACCAATTAATTTAGGTTAGTTAAACTCGCATCAAGTTTTTGATGCCGTTGCCGGGAAAGGTTGCGGTGTAATTGAATTTAAGATTTATTTACACTAATTGTAAAAAAAAAATTAAAAAAATTAAAAATTAAAAAAAAAAACAAAACAAAAATTACTGCTTATTCATTCCTCTTGGCAACAGTTAGATTCAACATCTAAGGGCTCGCTTTTGCTTAGCAAAAATTACTGCTTATTCATTCCCCTTTTCTTTCGAAAGGAATAGTGGAAATAGATTAAGCAAAAAAAAAAAATAGCATGCATAAGATAATACATATTCCAAGTAAGATCATGCAAATATGACTTGCAACATTGCCTCCTAAGACACAGCAACAATTAAAATTTGTAATAAATATGAGGCCAATTGCTATCCAACAGTTATTATAGTTCAAAGTAAATGATGGCTAAAAAGTTAGTCGGCGAAGCTTTGGCATCTTGAAATTGCAAGATTTTCACATGGGCTGAATCAATTTTAACACGACTTAACCGTAAACAATTTAACCAATCAACATCTGAACAAATGCAGGTCTCTGTATAAAATATCAGTTTGTTCGATGCGATGGCTAGAGAGCGAGGAAACGTGCGAGGACAGCGATGTGGCGGGGTAGGAGACGTCCATCCCGCTCGAGATACATGCCGCATTTTTTATACGCGCATCCCGAGCGAAATGGACGACTCCCACCTCGCCACATCGCTGTCCTCGCAGATTTCCTCGACATTTAGAACTCCCCATTATTCTAACTGATCTGAACTAATGCAGGTCAACTGTAGAAAAAAGATATTCAATGCAGCATATTGTATGCCACACAGATGGTTTTATCGTCTAGATCTTGATCGTAAAATCCAGATCTAGATCTGATTCAAATTTGCAAATAACATCCACGTCTATATCTGCTTCAGATCTTGATCCATTACAACATAAATCAATAATTACAGTATGCCTAGGAATCAGCGTGAGATTAACAGCCAGACATCAAACCACCTTTTGTGAGAAAAAAAACTTTTAAAAATCTTGATTTTATGTCAAAAGTTCATCTTAAATTTTATAATCTTTCAAAGAATCAATCATGGAGTAGGCTCTGATACCACTTGAAGAAATATCTATCTACAGATAGAGTTGTATTCTCCATATTGAATCAATGAGAAGGGAATAATCAAGAATAAAACGGAAGCGTACCTTGATTCATGATAGTACTTCAAGGAAGGAATGAGTCTTGATCTTCCAGTTGATAACGTATATTTTTTGTATATCTCTTTGTAGAAGGGAATTTTAGAAGAAACAAAACGCACGCACAACTTGGGGCCATAACCGAGTATTTATAACTTATTGGGTTATCAGTTATAGTTAGGGTGGGCATCCCATCCCGCGATCTCGATCTCGTCCAGTCCCGATTTTTTCGAGTCTTAATGGGATTGAATAATTTCATCCCGATCCCATCCCGTCCCGATCTAGAATGGGATGGGATGAAGATTTTCAATCCCGCCAATCTCGAGTTAATTTTTTTAATATTTATTATTAATATTTTTATTTATTTTATTTATTTTTATTCATATAAACTTACAGATAACTGATAGAAACTCATGGTGTTTGCAGTGGTAACAGAAATGTTACTTTAACAAATAAATATTCATTAAGCAAGAGAAAGATAGCAGACTGTTGCTTGGATTTCTAATAAAAGTGGCTTCAATTATTTAACTTTCAAATATTGCTTGGATGTTAGTATAGCAGATTTGAAGATTTGGGATGGTAGGGGTACACGTGATAATAGTTTGTGGGAACGAGCGAGCTCGACGATCGATGGTTGCATGTAAAGATATTATAATTTTTTTGATTTACTTTAATTACTATATAATTAAATGTATATTTTCTCTGGTGGCAGCCTCACTGCAGACAGAAAACAACTTCAAAAAGCAAACATTGTTTAAGGACTCTTGCTCTTTCAAGGGCACCGACCAATCCCTTACTGTGTATATAGTATAACTAAAAAATAAATTGCAATAAATGTAGCGATACTATAATAAAGAAATAACAATGATACAAGCTAAGAAAATTAATTAAGAAATAAATTATTTTTTCAATCATCAACTAAAGAACAATGAACAACCTTATTTATAATATTCCTAATTTCTTTGGCAAACTAATTAATCTAAACCTAATTAACTAATAATGCCTTAATTACTAATATTGTTAAACTAATCCATAATACGGCTTACATCAACCTCCCTAGGTTAAAGAAGCTCATCCTTGAGCTTGAAGTCAAAGAAGTCTGATGACCACAGAATACAATGCAAACACGCTAAAAAATAGACGATCTTGAACCTTGCCTATGTACTTGCTAAAAACAAAGGAACCAACTCAAAAATAGAGCAAAGTGACTCAAAGAACCAGAAGTTGTAAACACTTACTAAGAAGAATCTTGTGCACAAGCTAGTTTTACAAAATATTCTCAAGATGGGTCAATATAGCCATTGTCACATATTGTGTTTGTCGCTGTAGGAAACCTTCTATATTTGCACAAAATTGAAAAATAAGTCTCAAAAGTCAAAAGACCCACATTTAAAAAATGATCCCTTGTGACAGTACCCTTAACATCCTCAAAAGGTTGAAGGGACTTTGACAAACAGTATGACTCATTTGTCTTTGTCTGAGAAGCTCACCACCGTCGCAAACCCTTGCTCACCACCGTCTGAGAAGAAAGCTCACCAAGCCCTCGCAATGCCAGATCGAGAAGAAACTCACCAAGCCCTTGCAATGGACAGATCTGAGAAGAACTCACCAAGCCCTCGCAATGGTAGATCGAGAAGAAGGAAGAAGCTCAGCCCACCGTCGCAAGCCCTTTCTCTGCAAAGCTCTCTCACTCACCACCGTCGCAAGCCTCTCTCTGCAAGCCCTTGCTCACCAAAGTTGAATTGTGTTAGAGAATAGAAGTCTACCTATATTACAACATAGGAAAGTGTCATAGAATAGAAGTATACATATGTTACAGAATAGAAAAGTGTTACAGAATGGATTAGGAAGATTTTCCTATTGTATTTTGGTTTCCTAAGTTTGGTTAGATTTCCTATTGTATTTTGGTTTTCTAAGTTTGCTAGGTTTTCTATTTCTATTAGGTTATGTCAAAGTTAGCTCTATATAAGCTTATATTCTATTCAATGAATGTGGAACAATATTTTCAATACAATTCTTTACAAATTGACTCATGGACAAGAAATAATGAAAAGAACCCTTGCAATTGAGATTTAAATCTCACCAATTCATTGCAGTGCATTATGTCATTTTTGAGAGGAAGAGTATTAGGTAGTATGGAGGTCTGAAGAGTGGTCAACTATTGCTTCTTTATCTGGATTACACTCATGAGTCCTTCCACCACCCACTCTAGGGGTTCCCTCTCTCAATCATTGATTATAAACCCCCACATGACACCCATAAGAAACAACTTGTTTAACACCCATGAGAGCCACTACAATTATCATCTCAGCAAGGCCAAAGGTGCACTCCCCTTACATGATTGCCTGTATTGAATTGGTCCCGTTCTTTGGTTAGGTTAGGCTAAGTTGGTATAATGAGATATAAATATAGATGGGCTTAGCTAAGCTCAGATAAGGGTCCAACCTACTTGTTTTCAATATAATTAAATTTACACATTTGACAACATGGAGAATATCCACTTTTCTTGTTTCCCATTAGGCGATGACTACTCCACGCCAACACACACTATATATGTTGTCTCACACTATTTTTTTTCCTATTAAGAAACACCATTCAAAAAATTGTTTTTGAAAAAATAGGATAACTTTCAACCAATTTAAACTCTCAATTGAGATCGATTCTCAAGCTCATCAAAACACGAAATTGTAGTACTCTGAGCTATCTAATAAACTACTTGAAAATGTTTTGAAATGAGCAAGTTATGGTCAATTTACTAAAATCGTGCAAATCTGTCTTGCAATGAAAACGAAGTAGTGTCCCTGACCTTCGGCCAACTTATATGCTCGATTTAAACCGATTCTCAAACTCATCAAAGTACTACAATTTTCGTGTTTTGATGAGCAATGAAAACGGAGTAGTATTCCTAACTTTCTCATTTCAAAACATTTTCAAGTTAGTCAAATTGTGTTTATTAGATAACTCAGAGTACTACAATTTTCGTGTTTTGATGAGTTTGAGAATTGATCTCAGTTGAAGGTTTAAATTGGTCAAATATTATGTTACTGTTTTTTTTCAACAAGTGTGAAGCAATTGAAAGGGAGAGAGAGTGGAGCCGGTGGTGAGGCAATCCAACCAATTGAGTGGGGGAGAGAGTGGAGCAACAAGAGAAGGGGAGAGAATTATCGAACCAATCGAATAAGGGAGAGTGTGGAGCATAAAGGGAAGATTTGATTAGGGTAGAAAGGGAAGAATTAGATTTTGAATGGGGGAGAGAGTGGATGCCTGTTTATATTGGTGGTGTGGAAGAACAAGTGGTGTGAAAAATAAAGTAGGTGGTGTGAGATAGTGTAATGGTGTGAGACAACACATATGGTAGTGAGGGGTAGTCATTGTCTTCCCATTAACCCAAACCAAAAAATTTCAAACCAAAATTTATGACTACATAACCAAAAGGAAGTTATTCAGATGGTCATTAATTACTGACATGTTCTAAGGGAATGTCGAGGAGAGCGAATGAAAAAAAAATCCATTTGAATTAAAAATTGAAAAAAAATCTATTCAGCTTGATCCTTGTGTTTGAGAAAGGTATCCAACATCTGGAGAGAGAGATAGAATCGGCACTCACGTGCTGAAGATCCACCCCAGACACTAATCAATGCTTTTTTCCCAAGGCTGCGTGGAAAATGTTCTTAAAATTGTGTTTACTTATTAAGGGAGAAATTTATGAGAAAAAAAAATGATGGCTATCTTAGTTTAACCACTTAAATTTCACCTAAAAGATACCATCTATTGTTTAGCCAAAGTTCATTGACTATGTATCATTAGATTGTTAGTAATGAAAAAATAAAAAATGAAGGTTCATTATTGTGAGACCCTAGTGGGCGCCCATGAGGTGAGGGTGAGGGTTGGAGTTCAACAGATCCAATAGGTCTAGAGAGGTTGGACGAGTTACAAGGGGAATCATAGTCTCATATCGCCTAGGTAGGGGAGGAGGATGATCCTTATATGTGCGGGGTTAACTCCCCATTGTATCAAGGCCTTTTAAAGTCGTGAGGGCCGGATGGTAGCCCAAACCGGACAGTGTCGGTACAGTGCGAGAGGGGGTCGTCACAGTTTGGTATCAGAGCCTGACCTAGCCGAAAGTATGCCATGTGGAGGTGGGCCCTCGGGCAACGTGGACGTTGTGCCTGTGTGGCCAACGAGGACGTTGGGCTTTGTGGGGAGTGGATTGTGAGACCCTAAGTGGGCGGATCTGAGGTGAGGGTGAGAGTTGGAGCCCAACAGGCCCAATAGACCGAGAGAGGTTGGTCGAGCTATAAGGGGAATCATAGTCCCATATTGCCTGGATAGAAGAGGAGGATGATTTTTATATGTGCGGGGTCAACTCCCCATTGTATCGAGACCTTTTAAAGCTGTGAGGTCCGAATGGTAGTCCAAAGCGAACAGTATCGATACAGTGCGGGAGGGATCGTCACAATTATTGTCTGAAATTTGAAAGTGCAATTTTTTGATAGCATATATGATGGGGAGTCTAGGATGAATGGTGCATGTGGTGGCGTGAAGTGAGCTGCAAGATATTTCATGAAGTGACTTGCTCATGCATTTCTTCTTACTTTTTATAGAAATTTTTTTTTATACGTATTCTCAAATATAGGTTGCAGGTTTTCATCCTTTTTTTATGCTGAAAAGTCTTTATCCTTTTCTTCACTCCACCTTTTTTATATGTGAAAAGCTCCCATTTTTCTTCACCTTTTCACCTTCTTCATTCGTATTTAAGAGTCTAGAAATGGAAGACTAAAACCCAAGTTGCAGGTTGCACTTACAAGTTGCAGCCTTACTGTGAGAGTGAGTGAGGTCCATACCAACAATGATATAAATACAATGCTTCAAAACCCCCACACCCTTTGATTCTCCTTCCCTTGTCTGACGATTTCAGATTGAGGGTTTCATCAATCCATCAGACTATCAGAGCACCTGTTACACTCACTGTTGATCAGTTTATGTGTTTTGAAGATTTGTGGAAGAATTGAGGGAAATGTTGTGTACCAGAGAAATGATAAATTTTTTCGTAAAGAAGGATGTGAGGAAGATTCTCAAGCGCAAGGACACTAGGACAGTGATGCTGGTGAGAAAGGTAAATCACCTCTTTCTCTTAATTTTGAATAATTTCTCACCCCATTTGCGTTTTTGGAGTTTCTTCAAGGTTAGGGTGAATGGGTCTTGCTTGATTTGTGTTTTTAATGGAGTTTGGATGTGCTTGGATCATGTTTTGTATGAAAATGGGTTTTTTTTGTGATGATGCTTACAGGGTGTTTGATGAATTTACTTTAATTGTGGACAAATGGTATGTGTGGTTTCATTGATTTGATTTATGAGAGAACGTTGTGAAAAGATGGTTTTTTTGGTGAATGGTTTTGGTGGAATTGAAGTCTTCATGAATTTACTATTTTTGTTATTTTGGTCGGTTTGAGGTTTATTTATTAAGACAAGTGTGTACTTTGAGGTCTTCAATGCAATGAGAGAATATAATTGAAAATAGATCTGCCAACCCAAATTGCACTATCAATTTCTTATAACGCCTGAGCATGAAAGACTTGTTTATATACTGTCCAAACAGGTCCTTAGTATTGAAAATGGTACTAGGACTTCATTGATTGGTTTAGGGTTGAATTTTGGAATGAAGGTTTTTTTTATGGGTAATTATCAGGCTAATTTTTGTATTATATTTAATTATAACATCACTCCGTCCCCCCTCAACAAAAATCCTGGCTTCAGTCACTGGCTGTCAGTGATGATGAATTGAGTTATACCATGATAAATGCCTCATATTGTTAGTCTACTAATCTGCCTATAAGAAGGGGTAGAGATAGAACAACTTTCATGCACTCAAGAGTGAGGAACAATGGAGATTCCCTTGAAAAGTTTATTTGTTCTGCTGATTCTTTCCATTAGTGTTGTAGTTATAGTGGTTGATGGGGTGAGTGGTGATGAGAAGAGGAGTGGTGTGGAACAAGCTGATCATGATCAACAGACTCTGAACAATACCCAAGTTGATCATGTAGTTGGTGGAAATAACACTTCTTATAATGAAGTTGCAATGAATCATGGTAAGGGTGGAGGTGGAGGTGGAGGTGGTGGTGGACGTGGTGGTGGACGTGGCAGTGGCGGTGGAGGTGGAGGAGGAGGTGGTAATGATGGTTGGGGATGTGATGGACCAGACAATAATGTGCATCACAAGCATGAGAGTATCAAGAAGAAAGAAGCAAGCAAAGGAGTGAGAGTATATAAGAAGGGAGAGTATGCAGAGTGCATGGCAGGAAGAGGTTCGCGTTGTGAAGGCATAAAACTCAAATGCCCGCTTCACTGCAGTGGACCTTGTTTCTATGATTGCCTGTGCAAAGTTCATTGCTGTCGACTTTGATACATAATGCAATATAATTAAGTGATCTGTGTTATCGATATCCAATGTCATGAACTGGTGCTAGTTTAGCTGATTTTGATGAGAACCCCTTGAGTTGTGTGAGGTTGAGAATAACATTTTTGTGAGATTAGAAAGTCTTGAGAGATTCTGGAGTACTACTTCAAATCAAGATGCTTGTGTAGGTATTGTTCCTTATTACTACTGATCATCGACAATCATAAAAACAACTCTTTACCATGTGGATACTTGAAAACTTGAAATCAACTCCACCATAAACCACCAAATTGAGAATTTGAGATCCACATCAAACTCTGTTGCCATACTAGAAGCCCATGTTGGAATACAATTTTTCGGTGGATTGGGCTTTGCCTAAAATCATGGGCTTAATGCAAATCTTCAGTCCAGCCATTTGAATCATGACCAAGCTGCGCTGTGGTTGCATTGCAACTTGCATTCTAAAGCCATTTGAATCGTGAAAACGGTTTCAATTTTCATATTTATTATCGTGCAACCAAACAGATCCTTAATGAACATTATTAACGCCCTAATTGGTTTTGTTTATGCGTGGATCACGTTTCCTACTCCCTCTTAAGCTTTTTGCTTTTACCCGACCATATATTTCAGACATCCCAAGTTTTTTCAGGTTTCAACCTTTTTCTTTTTCTTTTTGGGTGTAATTTCAAAAGACCAAGCACAGCTTAAGGTAGGCACAATATTTGTCCTTGGATTCAACTCCAAAAAAGACTTATTGGATTGAATCCAAACCCAGGCTTATCGACAAAACCTTAAACAGAGATGCATAGTGAAAACATTACAAACCAAACCAAACCAAACCAAACACCTCATGAAGCACATAATGCTAAAATTTGGCATATAAACACCTTTTCTTTTGCTCTCTTTGTTTCGAGCACACCTTGACAGACACAAATATTTGGAACACATAAATTTAGCATTATGTGAGACATCCTTTTCCATGCATAAACTCAAAGCCAAACGAATCAATCGAAAGATCAAATCTACCTATAGGATAAATATTTAAAAAGCTTGTAAATTTCGTGTTATTAGGACTAAAAAGTGGCCTACTACATTAGAAATTGAATCACTACATAAGGCTTTTAGCGCGATTTTGTGTATTTTATAAATATATGATTAGTACAAATTATAAGAAAACTTGAATGATATGGGCGCCAATTGGCAAGCTTGCTTTGTGTCTGATATTGTTGACATATAGTCACAAAAAAACCTCATTTTTCTATACATCCATCATGACTAAGCTTTTGACTTTAGAATATATAACTCAAACAAACAAACAAAAACGCTTTAAAAAATAGGCTGCGTATCTATCAGGAAGTGGGTTTATTACTTTATTATAACGAGATTATGTCAAACAAATCTGATTTCTGTAGACTATTTTCATTAACAAACAGTCACTTGATATATATTAATCCCAAATCTAAGAGCATGCACACCCAAATTTCCAAGGCCTCTAAATATGCTCTCAACACATTCTCTGAATATGGGCGGCATGTCTAAGATATCCGAAGTCAAATGTATATCTCAAGAACAGGGGCGGTGTCAGAATTGTTCCGAAACGGAGGCAAAAAAAAAAGTTTGAAAATACCAACTTACCCTAAACGTGGTTTTCCGAATCAAATGAAGACTTTTTTTTTTCTTTTGTAACTCCCAACAAACCCACCCTCACCAACCCTCTCACTCTCTCCTCTTCTCATTCTCTTATATTTTCTCACCCTCACAAACTCTCTTTTACTCTGTAATCTCTCAACTCCGCCTCTCATCTCACTCCTCTTATATTTTCACTCTCAATTCGCTCAACTTCGTAGCAGTTGGCTATATCGAATCTTGAAATGTGAACATATCTGTAGCAAATATTTGTATAGAAAGAAGGGGATGAGAGAACCTAAACTTTTAAATTAATCCATAATTTAATTTTTAGTTGAGTCAAGAGCCAATATTATATACAAAATGGGGCAATCTAAACTTTTAAAGGGGGACACTATAAAAAGAACATTAGTAATTTAGTGAAATTTTTCAGAAACATACTTGCCCCCCTTAGCCAAAGGGTAGATCTGCCCATGCTCAAGAACCAGTCCTACTGCAATTTAGCGTAAACTTAATGTACAATCTTTCTTGTTTCTAACATGAATCATGCGTTATATCTAATCTACTTTTTTTTCTTTTGCCACGGAAATTTTTATTAAAATAGATTTGGAGAATATGTAGTGAAGAGTCAAGTGATCCAAAATCTCGTTATTCTCATTACAAAGCACACAAAATTTTTATGTGAGGATTCCTGTCTTCCTCCATATCTTTAGTCAAAATCCTATCATGAAACACCGACCAATAAAAGAAATTGATTTGAGAAAGAAGATTTTTCACTAAAATCAGATTCTTATAAGAGACAATGAAGGAATTGGAGTGAGTCTCATGACAAGAGACATCCAGCATATCAGAAAACTTTTTTTTACCAAAAATCACTCACCTTCACCCTTCCATACCAAATGTATGTATTGTTTTCTTAATTATTTGGAGACAAAAGGGTGATCTCCTTGTCAACATATAAACCCAATACTTTCCAAAACAAGTATGTTAATGTAAACTAATGTAAAGTAGAGCATTGTGGATAACATAAGTTACCACAAACAGGGGCCAAAGTGAAAGGCAGATGAGTAGCCCTTGTGAGCCCGCCCACTGGATTGGACAAGACATGTGAGCTCACCAATGAAGCCAAAAGCAAAGTGGGTGAAGAAAACAATTTACACAACACAACACACCATTCATTACTCATAACAAATGAAGAAGATAAGAAGAAGAAGAGAGAAAATAAAGTAAAATATGAGTGGAATGCATGAGGATCTCCAATCCCTAAAGTGCACTCACTCTCATCACAACACTTTCTTCTCAAAGTATAGTCTTTGTTGTTGGCTCTTACTTTATTTTTGAAAAAAATTTATAAAAAAAATATCACAACTTCTTCTCATGTCAACATCATCATTGGACTGCTCTGGTGGAAGGCAAGTGAAATGATAATGATAATAATAATAGATTGATCACATTTTTCAATGGTGTTGGAGTACACTATGGATAAATCCACCTAATAAGGTCACAAGGACTTTGTACCCAAAAGAAACTAAGTCACCCACCCTCACATGCCTTATACTTTGGTTACAGCTTACAACTCCCCAATAAATACAATGGAATTTGTGACATACTTTTTGTGAATACAATTTTGTACTAAGTACTTGGAAATATCTCCAAATTACTATGTGCATCGAATATTGATTCATTGTCAAGGAGATATCCATGCATCGTCCGTCAATAATAATACAAGTTACGTATTGGCAATGGTTGAGTGACGAGGAAGGTAATTCTAATTAAGGATAGTGAATGACGTTAGTTTTATCGATTTCCTAGTGATGTGACAAACACCGTAACATTCAACGAGAATCGAGTCATCAAACAACCATATAACAATTGGTAACCAAAAAGATTATGTCAAATAACAATTCAAAACTAAAGTCTCCATCCCACAACACTGAGTCAACCAAGATTGACCTGCAGAAAGATAGATATAACATATACAGCTGCCATTTGGTCCACATTTGGCGTACGAGACTAACCAAAACGAAGACTGGGCCAGCAGGGTCAAGAAGATAAAATCAGGGCCGGCCCATTGAAAAGGACATTTTTTGAATATTATTCAATTTCCAATGGCATGGCCCAGCCCACCCTCCCACGCAATTTAATTTATCATGATTTTGGTAGTCATGGTTGGTTCAGTTTTGGTGGAGAGTAGGTTTTGAATTTTTTTAAGCACGTGTCGTGCGCATGCCAGCCGCCCTCCACTTCCTCCCCACCAGCACCACTCATCATTTCTTCCAAACAGGCCCTTGTGTATCTGTGATTGCCTTTTCCTTCTCTCTTTCAAACGTTTTCTACGACACACCATCATCTGCCGAAAGACCAAAACAACTAAAGCAAAAGCTGTTTCCTTTTCTTCCTAAAAAACAGTTCTCTCAAAACCAAACAAATAAAAGAGAAAATGAACTGAACTGACTTCTCTCTATTTTCTCTCTCTAACCGTTAATAAAGAAAATAAAAAGGCTAAAAATTGAAGATTATGAAGAAGAATAAAATAAAACCTCCCTGACTGACCTGCCTAGAATCCGTTACAAAGTCTTAGACTGACTAAACAAACAGACCCTAAAGAAATTAAAATGTACACCCGAACCGGGTCTGTATGCAGACAAACTAAAAACCGGGTTTAACTACAAAACCCAGTTATTCTACTACCTCATTGTCAAAAACTCTGAACGGACGGTTCATGCTGAGCAACCACCATGATCGTCTCCTTCTTCCGCCGCATCTCGAGAACTTTTCGATGATTGTTGGAGTGAACTTCACTTGAGAATGTTGGACTACAAGCCGGTCTATACTCGGGTAACAGTCGACCGGACTTGAACCGGACCCCACATGCATTACAAAGGGTTTTGGCACCCATTGGACCGGTTCTCCACTGTGGAGTCTTTTGCACTCCACAATGGCTGCACCTACGCTGCCCTTCTGAACCGGTACATAAACCCGGTCTTTTCTTCGGCTTCTTCGGCGGCTTTCCGAGATAACTCATCAAGTCCATTTCCGCTCCACCACCTCCGGTTCGGTTGAAGATAAGGCACGAAGTCGTCGTCGAAGAAGAAGATGAGGAAGATGACGAAGAGTCGGTCAACGGCAACGACCCCATTGACCATACCCTTCCTCCTGTTCTTGACCGCTTGCTTCTCGCCTTTGCTGGTACAGAGGACAAAAACCCTGTTGTTTTCAAAATGGACCGGTTTTCTTCTTCCGGTTCAGACCGGTGTTGGTTTTGTTGTTGTTGTTGTTGTTTTGACACTTGAAGTTTTGGTTTCTCTGGTAAGAAATGTTGCAAGGAAAATTCCGAGAAAGAATCTTCCACAAAATGAGATAACCATTCCAGGTTCGCTAATTCATCCACCTGGGAAACCAAATGACAAAATAATTTAAAAACTTTCTTTGCACAACAATATTATTTTAATTTTTTCTGCAAAGATTATTCCACTCACCGGAACGCTGAGTTCGCTAGGAGGAGTAACGGAAACGGACCCCAACTCGTCTTTCACCGAAAGCGCTTCTACGGACGACGAGGAGTTTTGTTCGGAGAAAAACTCGTCTTTCTCTACTTCTTCTTCTTCTTCGCATTCTTGAACAAGAACGTTTTCATCATCATCATCATCATCATTAGAGAAATCTAGGAGGCCATCAACAAACAAATCATCACCGGACATTCCATTTCCACCATTTCCAACCCAAACATCTTCACAAAACACTTGTGTGGTTGTTTTTTCAGGCCAAAAACTGGTTTTCAAAGCCTTCTCTTCAACAAAAATATCCATTCTTTGAGGAAGTGGTGATTGGTTTTCTTGAGAATGAAAAGGAGAAGGAGATGATGAAGGGTTTAACTGGAATAAAAGAGGAAGAGTTTGGTAAAGCATTGAATGAGGGCTGAAAGGGTCCGTGGGCGAAACAAGTGCCCCCCGTTTCTGGTTTATCTTTCTTTAATTACTTACCTCTCCTTTCACTTACCCTCTTTATCTTTTTTTTTTTCTTTTTTTTTTCTCGCTATATATATAACTGACCTCTGGTCTAAAATACTATTTCTTGTGATAAAATCGGATACATTTTTCATTCTGCCAGGTGGGGGCAGGCATAAATATGGGATTTTGAATGTGATATGCAATCTAGGGGGAATAATATCTATTTTTGTATATTTTTCTAATTAATTTCTTGTTTCCTCATGAGATCTTAATTTTTTGAATTTAATGGTTTTTAATATGATTGATTTTGTGTCATGGTCAATTGGTTGGACAAATCATTTTTGCATAGAGTAACACTAATTGGACAGCTTGAATTTTTACTATTATTATCGCTTAAAGATTTTGTAGTATTAATTTCTCAACAAATGCACTTACGAGGGCTTTGTCGTTGTTTCGTAAGTTTCTTACCAATTTGACTTGAATATCTTACCTACCAATTTAATTTCATGTTAATTTATATAGAAATTAATATGTATATACTTTGCATTAAATTTATAATAAAAAAAAATTGACTGAAATATGTTCAACATTTTTAATGTTTTAACCAATTATAAACTCAATATCCCTTCCCAATTGGCACATACTAATTTAAACTTTAATACGTGGAATCCCCGTTTTCTCATTAAACTTGAAAAATGTTAATCTAAATGATTCAACCACTTTAATTGCACATGCTAATCTATAAGAAATTAACAAAGTTTCTTGAATTTGATTTTATTCTATGTAATCCACAAAGTTAAAGATTCAAACATATAAGTAAGGAGGTTAATTTTAAGGAAACACAATCAAGAATGTACTCTCGGATAGTGCACTTTGTAATTTTGTTGCTTTGGTTTTGGAGAAATATAGTATACATTTTCATAAATCATTTAACATCAAAGTGTGGATTAATTGATCCGCGGGAGCAAAGTTTATAGATCATATACCTCATTCCAAATTCCGCGGATTAGCTTACCCACACTCTTAATATTTTTTACCATACAAAATGTATCTATGTGGATTTCACCACAACATCGTACTCACTCTACCAATAGAAATTCTAAATGGCGAGGAAACCAGTGAGGGAGGGGGTGCAATCCTATATTTTTTTCGAGATGTGTGTCTTCCATCTCTCTTCATGCATTTCGAGGAGGATGGAGGGTTGCACCCCCTCCCTCATTGGTTTCCTCGCCATTTAGACGGGTTCCTCTACCAATAGAACATGTAATTCAAAATTTTATTCTCATAGTATTCCTCCAAAAAAATATATATATATCAAAGAATTTTCAATTTTCCTTCATTGCATTTTGGAAGCACTTGGCAATATCAAACCCTGCTAATTAATCTTCCTGGAAATAACAAATTTCTCCATCCGAGTCTTTGGGTCTCTTAACGTGGGCCATGTTAAGCCCAAGATTTGAATTCTCGTCCCACCAAAAACAAAGCAAAACGAATTAATCTCCACGGAAACCCCTCATCTATCTCTACGGTTAGTAGAAAAAGTAGTAGATTACTCTAACTTGCATACATTAGCATGGAAACATTGTACCCTTGTGAGATTCGATTACTTATTCGTACTACTAAAGCTTGGAAGTGACGTAGCGAACATACTTAATGTGTCTCAGTGAGAATCTCGAGGAGGATTGGATGGTTCAGGTGCGACGAAAGTGTCCAAAGACATCAAAACAGTTGCACATAGTGACAGATTTGATCATGAAAAAAAAAAGCATGCTTTGTGCACAAGCGACGAACCCTGGACCAGCTTTTGTCCCTATAGTTGCAGTGTTGTAATTTTGATTAAGTTTGAGGGCAAATTCGGGATGGAATTATGAGGATATCACGCCTGTGAGGACTAAAGTGAAAATTGTTCAGAGAATAGGGAGGTGTTTGGAAAATAAAAGAAGCTGGAGGTACTTGGTGGGTTATACTTAAAGTTGACGTTATTTACTGACTGAGTAAAACTTACGACTGCCGGCTCGAATTTTCCTGGCCAACCTCGTGCCTTTGCGTGACGCGTGTCGAGCGTTAGGAAGACTGTTTCATGTGATAAGTTCAATGCTTCGGAGCGATTTGATCTTGATGTGTCCAACTTGGAGGCAATTGTTTGTGTGTTTAGAAAATATCAATCACTTTGAAGTTTTGAATTGTCTTGGCACAAATTCCACTACATGTTATCACTGAAAATTCAGATTTTTCTAGGAATCAATTTCGAAGATTTTTCAAAAGCTATCAATCAAGGGTGAGGATCTCATTTCGGGATTTTGAATCCGTCTCAATCTCGTCCCGTCTTATTCCATTTCGATATTTTTGAATTTTTTTAGAGATTGATCAAACAAATTCATGTCGATTCTATCTGGTCCCCATTTAGAGTGGGATAGAATCGGGATAGAGATTTTCAATCCCGCTTATTTCGTCTCATCTCGAATTTTATATGAAATTGAAACAATATGAGATGAAAATTCTATATAAAATCTAAATGAATTGAATCATTAATTCGAAATGAAATTTAATACTTATTTACTTTTCAAAAAAAGTTTAATATTTATTTATTTAATATCTATTATTATTTATGATGTAAGTTATATGTATATAAATTTGACGTTATTGGTGTATGAGTAATGTGGGATAAAAAAAATTTATTATTTTTTATTGAAGAATTATTTAGTACGTGTTCATCCCGTCCCGATCCCATTTGAGATGAGACGAGGTCGGGATGAGATCAATCTCGTCCCATCCCATCCCGTGCCCACATTTTGATGTGTTCAGTTCTATCATCACCAATATCGATAATATCTAACATGCAAAAATAAGCAGCGATTAAGCCCATGACTACTGTGGTGGTGGCCAAAGATACTTCGATGTTTAAGTCAAATACCGATTTAAAAAAAATGAAGAATGTATGTAAAGTCTTTGTGTGTATAACTTGCATACCTTTCTTTCTCGACTGTTATAGTCAGTGTTCCCTCTCTGATTGTCCATGCGATCGAGGCCGTGATGAAATGAGGAGATCTCGCATAGGATTTTACCTATGCATGATTGGGGTTCTTTGACACTTGACTCTATTCAGGACCCAATGTTTGATTGGGTTAGAGTTGATTTCGTGCGAGTAAATCTCAGAGCGTTTGACAACTATGCGATTTGTTGCTCAAGCCTTATTGTCTTAATCGAAGTCCGAATACCCGTGTCTCTAGCGTTGACGTGTCTTGGGCCCAAGCGCCTAAATTACGAGTTGAATGGTAGTATTGTATTGTGCATTGGTCCGCAATTAGACCTAACATGCGAGTCTACTAACCAATAATCTTATCCATTTTGCTTTGTGAGCGAGTGGACCTAACATGCTCAGAGTCTACTAATGTGCGTTCCACCAGAATCACACATCATTTCCCATCTTATAGTGGTTGAGGTTGGTGTATTTTAGGTTTTACTAGGTGGACCGTGGAATGGTGGAATCCTTACTCATTTTGGGCTATTTACACCTCCAATAATGCTAGTAACCTACACAGGAGCAGGCCATCCTTATTTTCCTCCTATAATCATGCATGTTACTCGATTGATTGGCATTGACAATGCCTAAGGGTATCATTTTTCATCCACAAAATCAAAATTAGCTAATTACCTAAGTCGACGACATCGATTTTTTACCCCCATTAGCTTCAAAGTCCATTGATTAGAAATGGGGCTTTGATGTGCCTCATGCTTTGAAATTATTTCTGTTTGTTTCACTTTTGGTCTCCATCATGTAAAAAGTTTATAAATATCTCAACATTCATTTTCTTTGAACTCATATTACTTTTATTTAATCTGTATTTTAGAATATATATATATATATAAACTTGCTTAACATGTTAACCTTATATCTCTCTTGTAAATGAAAATAAAATAAACAAGAAACAAAAAAAATTGGGACAAAATACTCCTACTTTAGTTTGAACTCGAACTTGAACGACTAAGAGCATCCATCCACAGTAGTCCCCTACTCTCTCTTCTAAAATTGGACACCTAAAATCTCTTACTGTGTTTATTATTTTTAGAAGCATTCCAAATTTGAACACTTGCTAAACATATACATATTAGTTAAAAAAAAATATTAGGAAGGTAAATTTTTAATAGACTGTTGTGGATGCTCTAATAACCTAATCAATAGGGGTGGGCAATGTCGGTTCGTTTCGGTTTTGAACCTCAAATCGATTTCATTCGGTTTGCCCAAAACCTAAATCGAAACCGAATTTTGTATTTGTAAATCGATGAATTCGGTTGAATCAAATTTCGGATCGGTTCGGTTTGGTTGAGCCCAAATTTCAGACTTAAGCATTTGAAAGACTTTCATTAAAATATGTCCAATTTTTTTACAGACCCAATTTTTTTACAAACCCAATTTTTAGCCCAAAATTGGAAACTTTGAGAGAAGAGGGTGATTCAGTGCAACACGGTGTACTGTAGTGCATTTGTTGCACTAATCAAGTATTGACACCTACTTGTTATTTAGTAATTTATATATATATAATTAATCGGTCGGTTCGGTTATAAATCGATTGGTTCAAAACCGTAAATCGATTTCGAACCGTTTATAATCGGTTCGGTTCGGTTTAAATTTTTTTTTTATTCATATTTCAGTTCGGTTATTGAACCGAATTTGAAAATCGGTTCGGTCGGTTAACCGAATTTAAATCGATTCTTGCCCACCCCTACTAATCAATACGGGTTTTTAGTCATTGCTATAGTGTGGTCTAACATGTAGTCAATTTCGATAGTAATTGAACACATAGATTTAAGGTTGACTATAAATGACAAGTCTTTAGTCATTTGCTATGGAGTGACATTAACATTTTAGGTACAAGTCTGAAAGATTTGAGATTGATGGAGTTTATTCTATATGAGATTTGGAGTTTACCTAGCGTGATTGATGACGTTTGCAAAATTCAACGGTTGCTTGTTTTTTCTGCTCGACAGAATTCACGAATTCTCAGTGTCTGCCCCTTCGAACCCAATATATCTCGTTCTTAAGACTTTGGCAATCCTACTCATAGGTTATGTGGTCATGATCCTTCTGATAGGAACAATATTTGCCCTTATCACACCTGGAATTATCACTTTTGATCTTTGGAGCATCTTGATATCCTTCCAAAATTTCATGGCAGAAAGGATTTTGGCCAAGCTGAAGTTGAGCGGAGCGTACTCTGTGAACTTTGCAACAACGTAGTTAATTGTCAGACCTAGTCTTGTTATCGCTCTTCCTTCTTTTTGACATGTCCTTCTCTTCGCGCCTTTTTTCCTCGCTCCTGCCCAGGGCATTTGGGGCCTGCTTGGCCTCATTTTATCATCCTTTATTAACAGCCAACATTTCTTCCAAAGTGATGTATTTCTGCACACTTTTCAGCAAGTCTGTCATATACCTCGCGGATTCCAGAGTGAGGAAGTTATGGAACTGACCTCCGAAGTAAAAACGGTTACTGACTTGTCGTCGCTGCAACCGTCAATCAGGCTCAGCTCGTTGTTGAAACAAGTGATATATTCTCAGAGGGTCTCGCATTGCTTCTGCCAAAGACTCAGCAGGTAGTGAGGCCATTTTTCTAATTCGATGGTTCCTTACAAATCTTGCGATAAACGCCTTCGCCAAAACCTAGAACGAGTAAATAAATCTTGGCTGGAGGCTGGGGAACCATATCAGTGCAACCTTATTCAGGCTTGTGGGAAAAGTTTGGCACATGATGGCCTCTAAACTTGTTTTTAGCGCAATCACGTGTTGTTATTGGTGTGAATGGTCTGACAGATCTGATGTTCTGTCATAAAAGTTGAGCTTCAGTTGGACACACTGTTTTGGAATTAGCATGATCATGAGTTCTTCTGACAATGGAGAAACGATGAGGTTGTACAAGATGTCTGAATTGGTCGCCCCTAGTCGGAGCAAGTTTTTGACCATGGTACAGTATGTTTTCGAGGCGCGACCTTCGTAATCATTTAGGCTCTCCCATCGGTCGGTTCCTTGATCCTTATTGGGGAGGTTTTCACTTTCTTGGACGCGCTCCTGGGCGTCATCTTTGATATGTGATTTCCTTGTATACCTACCATTTTCGTGCGACTGTTGTCGATCCTAAACAATTCTTTCCACCACCCACACCTGATGATCCATATGAATCAAGATATGGTCTTTACGAAGATTGGTCGTGGTAGCCACAACGGATGTATCAGGCAACTGTTATGCCCCCTCGGTTGGATCGATTCGACCTGGTAAGGGCAGAGGGTTGTCTGGTTCGACATTGTTGAATGCTCGAGATTTGGTGTTGGTCACCATTACTCGATATTTTGTTTAGTTTAGAAAAAAAACTTTGTATGTACATTTCAGGGAAACTTATTGTTCTTCCCCACGGACACCGCCAAGCCGATGTGTTCAAATCTGTCCTCACTAATCCCGATGATATCTTACCTGCAAAAATGAGTAGCGGTTATCCCTAGGACCACCGTTGTGGTGGTCGATGACACTCATCATTAATTATTAATGCACTTACCACCTTGACTAGCAATCAACATCCAAAGACTGTCTGGGCACGCACGTATTTGAAATTAGTCATATTTGAAGGACAAAAATGTCCTTCAATGATCTGATGGCTAAAGTTTAAAGTTGATACAAATGATCCAATTGATCAAATGGATGAGATTAAATCTCAACTCTCATCTTACGAATAACATTCAAATTACTCACTGGGAAATTGTTACATGGGGACAGGACAACTCGAATCTCAACTATCTCTGACTCTTTGAATGATTACAGATTGGGGAAGGCGTAGTAACCGTTGGGGGAAAGGAAATACGAAGTAGCCGTTGGAAAATTTTCAGTAGCAGTTGGGTTCAGTGTTCTAAAAATTGCTAGGCGCTAGGCGGATATGAAGCCACAAAATATTCTCATTGGGGTTGGATCTATTGTGAAGGTTTGTCTTGATAATTTTTATTTTTTTGTGTATTTTTATACATAAACTGATTAAAACATTTTTATTGACATGTAATATAAAATATGTTTGCCTTTTAAAAACAAAATATATTATTTTTCCCTTTTCCAGTGGATAAAACTTGATTTCTAATCCAGTTAAAAAATTTCCCAATTTTGCTCAGCACATTGTATTCAAGTCTTCAGAAACATCTGTAATGAGTTTAGTCTTTTTTCATTTCAGTCCCTTTGATCACTCGAGCCTCTGGATTCTATTTCCTCCCATTTTAAAATGTCATTGGGAAATAAAGTTTTGACATGCAAAATTATAAAATTCGCAATATGAGATTTTAGAGAAAATAGAAGTGCTTTCGAGGACATTTGATTTTTATTTTTTGGTGTTGGGGTGCAGTATACCAAACCAATCTTGAAGAAGGGAAAGGTATCAAGCTCAAACAGTCAATCTCAGGTCCAATGGCAGAAACTTGTCGATGACAACCAACTTTAATGGTTTTGTTGAGTAAAGGAACTAAATATGTTGGGAGAAATATTGTTTTGGGAGCCTAGGTAAATTTATTTGCCCATGATGATAATCCCAACCCGATGAAGGCTCACAGTGTGTAGGTTCCTGCTCAGTGTTTAGGTTAGGGTTAGGGATGGGTTGGTACTCTCATTTGTTGAACTGATGATGAAGTTTCTATTGGTTCCTTGGGGCGAGGCGTGCAGTCCCTCGTTCACTATTCCTCTTTTGTAGAAATTTATTAATTTTTGTTTTTCTGAGTGGAGAAGTGATTTTGCTCTGTGATCACACTCTGGTGTTTAAAATAGCATTGACATTTTAGATGAATAACATTCAGTTTGCCTAACATAAGAACTAGGGTATTCAGTAATAGGAATCAGATGTAGGATTATTCCAGTCTTTTCTAGATACCAACAATAGTCGGCATTCAAAATCATTTATGGTAGCAGTGTATATCATGCAAAATAGAAACACTCTGAGTGTCAATATATACGCGTTGAGAGAACAATATTTTGGTTAGAAATTTGGTGAACTAGCAATAGATTGAAAGACATTCTCAAATATTTTTGTTTTGTGTTTGACAAGTTTAAGGCCAAATTGTTCTCATTCATTCATTCATCAGCAATATAAATACTGTAGTCAAAATACAATAGGAAACCACCATACACTAGGAAACCTCCCAAACCAAGGAAACAAATCACTAGCCATCGGAAAGTTTCCTAACCCCATAAAACTTGCAACATAATATGCTAAAATATATTTTCCTAACAATAGGATGTATTTCCTAATACTGAAAGATATTTTCCTAACAATAGGAAGTATTTCCTAATACCCCCTCAAGTTGGAGCATGAGGGTTAAGAATGCCCAACTTGCCAAGGAGATAATCGAACTGTGATTTGCCCAAAGCCTTTGTGAAAATGTCTGCCAACTGATCAGTCGTCGGCACATAAGAAAGAGCAATAAGACCATCCTGAATGGCATCGCGAACGAAGTGACAATCAACTTCAATATGCTTCGTACGTTCATGGAATACGGGATTATGCGCAATGTATATGGCAAACTGACTATCACAAAAAGGGGAACGACCTTGGGATGAAGTACCCCTAAACTCAATAATAAACCTTTCAACCATTTCAACTCACACGTTATGGTGGCCATAGAGCGATATTTCGCCTCAACCGAAGAACGAGAAACCGTATGTTGCTTCTTAGTTTTTCAAGCAATCGGAGAATGGCCCAGAAACACCAACCACCCCGTCAGGGACCTCCGAGTAATAGGGCAAGCGGCCTAATCAGAATCACACCAACCTTGCAAAGTCAAGTCACTATCCAAGCGCAGGAGAATACCATAACCCGGAGTACCCTTCAAATGGCGGACAACACGCAATGCAGCATCCCAATGTTCCTGTCACGGTTGCTGCATAAACTGAGATAGCACATGAACCGAGTATGTCAAATCAGGACGTGTGACCGTCAAATATACCAAATGCCCCACCAGACGCCTATAAGACTCAGGATCCGAGAGAAGAAAACCCGTGGCACGCGCCAGTTGATGGTTTTGTTCGATCGGAGATATAGCAGGCTTCGAACCCAAGAGACCCACCTCCGAAATAATATCAAGTGCATATTTACGTTGACAAAAAAATAACCCTGCAGAGCTGCGGGCAACCTCAATACCAAGGAAGTATCTAAGGACCCCGAGGTCCTTCATATGAAACTGGAGCCATGGTAGCTTTTAAACAAAGCCAAAGCAGCAGAATGATTCCCAGAAAGTATTAAATCATCAACATACACGAGCACATTAATTTGAACCGGCCCCTTCTTATAAATAAAAATGGAATAATCAGAATAGGACTGTAAAAAACCATACCCTTTTAAAGCTGACACGAGCTTAGCAAACCAACATCTAGGAGCCTGTTTCAATCCATATAGAGATTTACGTAACCGACACACTAAACCAGGTTCATCAGAGGTAAAGCCAGGAGGGAGTTTCATATAGACCTCCTCATCTAGATCCCCGTGCAGGAAAGCATTGTGTACATCCATCTGATGCAACTCCCAATTTTTAGAAGCCGCAATTGCAAGAAATGCGCAAACAGTCGTCATCTTTGCCACTGGAGCGAACGTCTCGTCATAATCTAGCTCTTCGGTCTGATGATTACCGAAAACAACCAAACGAGTCTTCAATCTCTCAATACTAGCATCAGATTTGTACTTTATCTTATACAACCATTGACTACCAAGAGCCTTCTTTCCTGAAGGAAACTTTTTCATGGTCCACGTCCCATTGTCTTCCAAGGCCCGCATTTCCTCTTGCATAGCAGCGCCCCACCCTGCATCTTTTACAGCCTCCTTAAAAGACTGTGGATCTCTTCCAGCTGCAATAAAATTTCGGTGTTTCACAGAAAAACTGTCACAACTAACATAATGTGCTATAGGATAAGGTGTACCTGAGGGAGGTGAAGATGTAGAAGCAGGTGAAGCGGAGGATGGACTATTTTTCTTCACCGTAGTGTGTGTAACAAAGTCACGTAGCTTAACCGAATAATACTTTTCCCAAAAGCCACGACCTAAATGCTCACTTGGCGGAGCGTCTTCCGACACTGCCCCTCCTGAATCATCCGTAGGAGAAGGTGTAGGCAACACCTGTGGCTGCGGTGCAGGGAACACGGGCTGCAACGGCGTGGCGGTGGGTTGTGGTATGGCTCGCGGCTGCTGGGCTGGAGCAGGCCTGTGTGTGGGAGGGCGTACTTGCTGCACCTCATCATTTTCTAAAAAATCTGGAAAATCCACAACCACCCCTTCATGCAGATCACCATGAATGTCATTGCGAGCAGCAAAATTAGTAGCCTCAGCATCAAGATATGGGAACACATTCTCATAAAACTTGACATCCCTTGACACAAAGAAATTTTGCTTGTCCAAATCAAACAAATACCAACCCTTCTTGCCAAACGGATATCCCACAAAGACACATTTACGACTCCTACTGGCAAACTTATCACCCTTTGCCTTCTGATTATGAGCAAAACACAGATAACTGAAAACACGCAATTCACCAAAGGAAGACGAACTACCAAACAAGACTTCATATGGAGTTTTATTGCCAAGAATACTAGAAAGTGTCCGATTGATTATATGAGCAGCGGCAAGGGCACATTCCCCCCAAAAATAAAGCGGTAGACCACCTTGAAATCGTAGTGCGCGAGCAACATTCAAAATGTGTTTATGTTTCCTTTTTGCCCGGCCATTTTGTTGAGGAGTCCCCACACAAGAAGTTTGAAACAGAATTCCATTGACCAAAAAATAATCCTTTAGGCAATTAAATTCAGTACCATTATCACTACGAACAATCTTCAATTTCTAAGAAAATTGTCTATCAATCATAGCTATAAAGGACAAAAACATTTTAAAAACTTCTGTTTTATCAACTAACAGATAGATCCACACAGCGCGGGAGAAGTCATCCATTAGTGTCAAAAAATAGCGAGCCCCACAAGACGATGGTGTATCATATGGCCCCCATAAATCACAATGGACTAACTCGAAAATGCGAGTAGAGTGATTGTCACTTAATGGAAAATTATCCCTAGAATGTTTAGCACGATGACAAACTTCGCATGCTTTATTCAAGTTACCACTAGAATTGCTAAAAAAGGAAGCAACTTCACCACTTTCTCATAAGGATGCCCCAATCTGTGATGCCATAGCTCCAAAGAAGTTGAAGGAGCAACTGAAACTGCTTTCACCTTTGTCTCCTCCAGTAAGTAGTATAGTCCATCCTTTCTGTCACCCGTTCCAATCACCTCCCTCGTGTGTCGGTCCTGGATAACACACAAGTCAGAGTTAGTTATGAATTCACAATTTATATCATCACTCAATTGTGAAACCGAATAAAACCCTCGTCCTCGGAAGAATCTGAATAAAACCCTCGTCCTCGGGAGGAGACAATGAACTTCTTTGGCAAGACAAACCTCATCTTTGCATAGGAAATGCGCTCGATGAAAGTGCATCTCCAAGTCATCATAATTCTTATAGTATTCAAACTGCCCAGGATTTTGCCTTTGGCAAATGTGGCAAGTATAGTGTTTGGTAGACATATGTGTATACAACTCATTATCTCCATAAAATGGCTTCCTACAGAATTCACACATAGGGTGCCCCATGAATCCACCTCTTTCACTTTCAGTGTCATCAACCTCCAAGTCACCAGTACGAAGTTTAGGAACATTGAGCAATTGAAGGGACATTTGTTTCATGCTCATAAGTTGATTATGTGCAGCTTGTGCTTGGAAGGAAGAAAGATATTTATTTGTGAACCTGGCTCTGATACCATGACAAGTTTAAGGCCAAACTGTTCTCTTTCATTCATTCATCAGCAATATAAATATTGTAGTCAAAATACAATAGGAAACCATCATACACTAGGAAATCTCCCAAACCAAGGAAACAAATCACTAGCCATCGGAAAGTTTCCTAACCCCATAAAACTTCTAACCTCATAAAACTTGCAACATAATATGCTGGAAGATATTTTTCTAACAATAGGATATATTTCTTAATACTGAAAAATATTTTCCTAACAATAGGATATATTTCCTAATAGTGTTCGAGAAGAGATATTTGAGTTAGTGAGTTTAGGAAGTGTGAGGAGAATGGGATCTTTCTCGTGAGAAGAGTCCTATATCATTCAGTGGAGTAATACTACAGTGCACCGGAATTGTGCCCTTAGGCACTAGGCACAAAAACTGAGCACAATCCCACTGCACTTTGGAATTCCTGCATTCAGTGTGAAGGATGTTGTATGCTTCGAGAGATGCATGATTCAACAATGATAAACAATAGAGAGAAACATTCAAAGTAAAAGCTGTGGGTCATTGACTCCTCGACTACTTGCTCCTTGATGGGCACCTCATAGGGTTGAAAATTTCCTGACAAAAGTAATCGAGAAGTTTGTGTGAATTTTTCATTTACACTTCAGAAAGCAGCATCTTATTAATAGTATTGATATCAGCAACAGACGCAAAAGTTTACTGATCACCCATTTTTGTATTGCTGCTTAGAAGGTGCTTTTTTTTTTTTTTTTGGTAAACATCCCTTGAGTAGTGTTGAGTGTTTGGAGATGATAATACCAATTGGCAATGTGAGGCTGTCAATGTCAAATTAGGTGAGAGCTGATCCTTGTGCAATTTGTTGGGGACATTACGGAAAAAATGAAGAATAGCTTTTGTTCGTGTATTTCTTTGGTTTATACAACAAACTGCTCTATTATTGATATTTTGGCTACAATATGGAATAATTGGGTTTTGATTGCATGAAGTCAATTTCTTTACTTGGTTAAGGATTTCTCATGGTTAAATGTCATATTTTATATCATCGTCATCAAAGCCCATTCTCGATATTTTTGGAGTCGGCCACATGGATTTTGGTTCTCCAACCAATGTGGTCTACTCATATATCATCGCCTAATCCAAGCTCAAGGATGTGTTCATCCATCGCATTCATCCAAGTTTTTAACGGTAGTCTCCTTCGTTTACACCATTCATTAACTTACCAATCTAGACATTTTCTAATTGGCGCTGTGCTTTCTAATCCGATATTACCATTAGAAAAGGTTCAGGGAACTCCTAGTAGGTAAATTGTGTCAACAATGCCCGACTGATTCACTCTAAGTACCTGAACCCCTCTAGGGAGTCGCCCCACTCGGGAAAGACCAATTATGCATTGTTTCCTATGGATAGCAACATGGACAGTTGAGGAATTAGGAATTGAAACATTTGAACTCCAAACACACTAACTGGTCGAAGTTGATAATCTCAATGAAGACCAATTTACTTGAGCATTTTCAAATCAAATTAATTGTATAACACACGATTTGTTGCAAGTTATTGGCCATGGTTTCAATGGAGTTTGATTTTGCGCACCCTACCAGATTAACTTCATTATTTGTGAAAAACATTTGCTCTGCTAATTTGTCAATTCAATCAAAGTCAATTGTTTAGGTTGACAGTATTGAACCCAAACTAAAAAGCTAGTGTTGATTAACATCTATTTTGCTGTCCTGATTTAAAATGAGCGTTCATTTTTTCACCTCAAACCATTTGTTTTCCTTAGATGAAGGGGTGGATAAAATGGTTTTCCCTTTGTTCAAAGAGTACATTTTCTAACAATCAAAGCAAGTCAGTGTTGTTTTAAAACTCATTTCACTGCCTTTATTCTGCAGATGTTACTGAAAAAAATGTTCAATCAGTAATCAAAGGGATTCCAGATTTCCCTGTCTTTTAGGCTGAAGACCTTTGAAATTATAACACCTGAATTAGAACATAGTCTCACCATTTCTAAGAGTAGTGATAATAAAACATTTTTGAGAAGCTGTTAAACATGGCAGTACATAGCTATATACTTGATCTTTATCCAACAACATTTGATCTTTATATTACAACTTTACATACATATAATAGCATGACAAGGTTACAAACCATAACCTTCCTTTTCTTTTCCTTAATATGACACACAATCTGTAGTGCCATTTTTTATTTTTCGTCAAGTAATTGATCACCCCATTCCTTACCACACTTGCTAATCTTCTTACTCTTGACATATCTCTGTTGGAAGCTATCCCTTTAGCTACTATTATAGGATAATGCTTTTCATGCCACCTTTACTCATTGGCATAAAAATCATCAATGACAGTTCGAACTACCAATGGTACCCTTACTATATGCACCCCATCAACCCACGAAAGACTTCCGAAGGAGTATCTGCCTTGAACTCTCAATTTAGAACGAAAAGTTACCTTGAAGTTCAGTGTCTTGATTGTAGAATTGAATGATAACTTGGAGGGCTCAACTTGCACTTTCACACCAGGAGGCGCTACGATGCGAAGAGTATAATTGGATTCAACTGGACCCACGTTTGTAACAGTTCTCAATACCGTCAAGCTATTCTTCAGTTCCGGAATTGATATTGAAGGTAGATTCAAGTCTGTTATGATCCTTGATGTTTTATGGCACACGGATCGTTGCTTCGTCATTAGACTGATAGCTGAGTTGTTGTACCCCATGGAACAAAGGAAGTGAATATTGTCTAAGAACTCCATATCATATACAAGACCAGGGTCTGAAGCTTTATTTGGATCAACATGCCCACCTCCATAGTCTAATGGGTCAGCTTGCTTATGTGGAGCTCCCTCAGCAACAATACTTTGGCCGTATTCATCTTTTACCGAGGCTTTACGAATCAGAGGATATGTTTCAGTGACAAACAACAGTGTAGTGCGAACAGAAAGTAATGAGATGAAGTTTTATACCTGTTGTGATCAGTGCTGACTTTATTACTGCAGGGCTCCAGTCGGGGTGGAGAGATTTGAGAAGAGCAACCACACCAGATATATGGGGGCAGGCCATGGAGGTGCCTGACTCGATTTTGAAATTAAGTGGAGGGACTTGATTTTGATCGACATCTAGTATAGGAGCAGCAGGGGACCATGAAGCTAAGATGTTCACCCCTGGAGCTGTGATGTCGGGCTGCACAGAGACTGAGTAAAGATTTGACAAAATGAAAATATGATTATGTGGAACAGATAGATTGTATGCACCTTCAATACTGCTGGCGAAAGAGAACTGGGACCTCGAGAAGAAAATAATGCAACCTCTGGGGAAATCTGTCTACCCACAGCAGTCTTGGTAAGACCAAACTTAACCACTGGGTTTCTGCAACAACGATAAAACATGTACCAGTTTCAATGCTTTCACCATTGATGAACTAAGTCCTATCGAAGGTTTGTACTAGAAATATGAACTTAAGTGATACAACACTCGAGGTTTTTTTTTTGAAAGGCAAGCGTGCTGCCAGTGGGTATAGAACCCAAGACGTGGGGTTCAAACCACCACAACCTTAACCATCAAACCAGGTTACCATTGGCAACACTCGAGGTTTACCAAGGAACATTTACAATATGCACATTGCACACCATAAAGAACACATTGCAAGTCCTGCACTAAGAGGTTGTGGCTTAGACGTTACCTTGTGGTCTCCATGTATGCAAGTAAAGATGTTCCCATTACATAATCCACCTGGACAGAAGGTAAGCCATAGGAAGAAGAAATTTCCTTTGTTGGAAACTGCGCATATATGAATCCAATTCCCCCAGCTTCCAGTATAGTACCAATAATGCTTGGCCGTGGTTGCCGAGACAGGAAACAAAGCACCACTTTTCCTCGTGCTAATGTTGCATTCAGAGTTCCCATATCACAACCCCTGAAAAAAAATATTCATCTCAAAAACCCTTTTAATTGTATGACAAATGTAAAGAAGTTTACCTTGCTTTGTCTTCATCTGAATCATTGGAAGCGATACTTCCTGCATACACCAATGGGTAAAACTTGTCTATAAGTTGCCCCTTATACAAAGCTTGCCCCTGTAGAAGATAAAACATGATAATGATGATCAAATCTTCAATATGAGAAACATATAGACAATCAAAGGTTGAATTGAAATGGCTATGGGGACTGTAGAGGAATTTAGAAAAACACCACAAAGGTCTGATTGTTGCCGAGTGTGAATTCCGTAGGAAAAGCTCTATCAATAGTACTCGCAGCAACAGATATAATCCAAGGAGCAGTATTGGCAACTGTCTCAGGATAAGGACCGGAGTTGCCTGCAGAACAGACCACAGTGATCCCTTTAGCCACTGCATGGAAGGAGCCGATGGCTAATGCATCTTCAACGTAAGCATCAAGTGGTGGAGATGAGCCCAGGGAGGCTGAAATCACGTCCACACCATCAGAAATGGCATCATCAAAAGCGGCAAGAGTATCAGCTGCGGTGCAGCCACCAGTACCCCAACAGACTTTGTATATAGCTAATCTAGCTGCAGGAGCTCCTCCTCTTGCCAATCCCCGAGCGAGGCCCATAAAGCTTGTGTTTTCCACCCGAGATCCTGCTGCAGTAGATGAGGTGTGAGTTCCATGGCCTATTGCATCCCGAGCAGATAAAAAGTCAACACCAACGCTTGAATTCAGACTCCCAAATTCAGCCTCGTATCCTTTGACATACCAACGTGCACCAATAATTTTCCTGCAGAAAGTAGCCCAGTAATGAGTAACTAAGATTCTTGACCTTCTATTGCAGCATTTCTAGCATAGGATTTGACATTCGTTCAAAACACTATCGTGCAACATAGGAATCCAATAACCCAGAGTAATCACATTTCATCTCACCTGTTACAGTGGGAGACATTGAATTCTTCTCCTTCCTGACACACACCACGCCATCTACTTGGAACCTCTCCCATACCGATGTCTTTGAAGCTTTCAGATTCAGGCCATATTCCTGCACCAACAACAAAAATTACAACATATAAGCTCATTTCTCACTGTCCCAAAAGTAAATATGCCTATAAGCTATAACATACACAAAACTTACCGGAATCCATAATACCGATAATCGCCCCATCACCATGCTGACTCCTCGAAAAAACACCATTTTTTTATGAGGATTCAGCTTCAAAAAATCCCAGCTTCTAGTAGTGTGCAAACTAAGAATCTGATTAGGAATGACGCGGACAACTTCAGGAAATTCTGCATTTGCATGTAACATTCATTAAACTCCAGTCTTTTGAAGAAATGCAAACAAACTTCAAGGACTGACCTGATACAATCTTTGCTTGAGCCCGCGTTAGCACGGCAGCAAATCCTGAAAATCCATTCTTGTAACTATATAAAATTGATGACTTGGCTGCTTCTTTGCTGAGTTTACATTGTCAAATGAAGGCTGTTAATTGGCTTACCAATCTACACATGCATTGCATATATGATGAGTTCAATGCTTGCTTTCAAGCTCAATCTCTAAACCAATATCTTGATCAACAAATTGTCTTTGAAAGTGTTTCGAGAAACCCCAATCTTCTATATATATACACTCTTAATTAAAGAGCTCGTAGCAGGGTTTTCCCAGAGATGCCAATCTACTAAATTAGTAACATATATAGCTAATACTTTATTAATGGATGAAAATATTGTTTGAAGATAACCCATTCTTCAAACTGTACACAATGTCTCACAGCTTCTTTCTAAGATAACATTGTCAATAAAAAACTATCAATTCAATTTTATTTTATTTTGGTTTCCTGAAACATGAATTTGTAAGCTAATTACATTCATAGCTAGCAAGTTCCATGATTTCAAGGTTGACAAATTAATAGGACATTTTAAGAGTCTCTTAGGAAGCTCCAACCATACACAATACATTGTGTTTTCTTCAGTGTTATCAACTACCTAGCAACAGCAACATAATCTTCCAAAACACAAGTACAAATCAACAAATAGGTACTAAGACAAAACAAAACCCCAATTACCTTTGGAATAAAGTGGAAAGGATGTCAAGGTGAGAGTCCTCAACAAGGTTTGCCTCCAAATGGTTTCTCTCCCCCAAGTAAACAATGTGAACCTACGAAAAAACATCAAATAATCCCATTTCAGTAAACAAAGCAACAAATCAAATAAACACCCAGAAGGACAACAAAAGACCCACACTGGTACTTGCAGAGACGTTGAAGAGTTGTAGAGCAAGAACAAGAAGAGCAAATGTAGAAGTACCCATGTATGGTTATTGTAGTGGAACTGTGATGACTGTGAAGTTAGTTAAATTCGATAGAATTTATAGAGTGAGTTTAGATTTTGAGCTTAAAGTGGTAAGGTGTTACCTGCTCCTCCATTACTGCTAATGGTGGGCCTACATGTGTGATATTGACTGTTTACTGGAGGCCCACTAAGTAACGCGTTGGTTCACTTGTGAATGGTGGAGAGACGACGGTCATGATTGAGTCTCGTATTAGTCAAAGTCTTGAGGGTGTTGACTTTGACTTTGATAAACGTGCAACACGTAAAGAAAGTGAAAGCTACGTGTGTTTGATCAGAAGTAGATTTCAAAAGCAGAAATTCTAAGTGTCGAGGAAACGAGCGAGGAAAGTGAGGTGGCCGGGTGGGAGTAGTTCATTTCACTCGAGATATGTGTGTTGACTTTTCGCATGTGCATCCCAAGCGAAATGAACAGCTCCCGCCACCTCACTCCCCTCGCCCATTTCCTCGCTGTAGCCTCTCTCTTTCAAAAGTAGTTCTGAAAGGTCCGATTGAAAATCACAGCACTAACAAATTAAATTTTTTTTTTAACCCCTTTCATCCCAAATGTCGCTAACAGTAACTGATCTCCTAATTAAAAATTGAGACTAGTAGTGCTCTAAAAATCACCTTACATTTTAATTTCTTATGTCAAACTTGGGGTCAGGAAAATAATTTGAACAAACCAATATAACACTGACTATACCAAGCTCGATTAAACTGATTTTATTCGGTCATTGAAAATAATTGTTTGGTTCATTTGTCATGAATACGACAACGTTAAATTGTAAATATTCTGATTTCGGACTCCCCGTCTTTTGTTTTGCGTGAAGCCTAATTGTTTCAATTATTTATTTGAGCTTTGAACTTGTAGACACCAAATTGTCTAATTTTCAGGTCGAAGGAAATGTACTTCAAATTTGATTGGAGAAGCAAACACAACCTTATGAAGTATGAGAACCTTATGTTGGAGCAATGGTAAGGAGCAACATTATATGAAGTTAATAAGGGATTGGACATGTATTCAATAATGACAACGCCTTTTGGGGATCATAGAGCCAAATTTATAAAAACCCCACATCCTGGCGTGACACGTGTCTAAGTTGAGGATAATATCATTGCTTAAAATATGTTCGTTAGCCAATAATCTCGTGTTTACGTAATAAAGTGGTTTAAGGGGCTTTAAGAATTTCACCCCTAGACCCAACACATTAAACCTCAAAAGATAAACGTTTAAGTGGTATAGGGAATGTAGGTTTAGATGAGTGTGTCATTAGAGGTTGAAGATGGGTTTCTTGATCATTTTGGTGACCTTGTCCCTTCACACGATGGATGGTGACTAAACAATGAATGAAAAAGGGACGGCTTGGCCTTAATCTTGTCATGGTATTAGAGCCTACCTAAAATTATCTTCTCTCTTGATTGCTTGCTATGGTTGGTGGAGAAACTTCTCCATCACCGCCTCCAAAGATCGATGCTAATTCACCATTCTTTCTAGAGCCGCAAGATAGGCCTATGGATTTTATCACTCCGATTCGCCTCAAACTCGACAACTTTGATGATTGGTCTCACACAATTCGTGTTGCCCTTACTTCCCGCAAAAAATTTGGTTTCCTTGATGGCTCCATTAAAGACCTGGTTCCCCCTTGCACGAAGGATGATTGGATTACGATTCACTGCATGCTTGTTTCTTGGCTCATGAACATGATAGACTCTGAGGTAAAATCTATGTTATCAAACTATGATGATGCAAAACGATTGTGGAATGATTTGCATGAAATATTTTGTCTTGTCAATGGTCCAAGAATACAACTAAAATCTGACATAAATCGTTGTGAGCAGTCCAAGACTATGCCCGTTGCGGTTTATTTCAGCAAATTGACTATGTTGTGGGATGAACTTGATAATCATGAACCCTTAATCTCTTGCAAGTGTGGCAGATGTACTTGTGGTGTAGGTAAACAACATGCAAAAAGGCGTGAGGGAGATCGATTACATCAATTCCTGTTTGGTTTGGTTTCTGAATATTATGCCTCCCAGCGTTCTACTCTCTTGTCTCAAGACCCCCTGCCATCACTAAATAGAGCTTTCCAAACAATAGCACAAGAGGAAAGAGTTAGGGGGATAACACGTATTAAATACGAGGCCTTTGAAGTTGCGGGCTTTGCGGTACGTATGGACAATCATTCCAAACCACGCCTTACTCGAGTCGAGAAGGCTGCCCTGGTCTGCTCACATTGCCACAAGACGGGTCATAACGACACCACCTGTTTTGAGCTGCACGGTACTCCAGACTGGTTCATTGAGAAGTATGAGTCTAAAGGTGCGACGAAGGGGGCTGTTGTGCGTGACAGACATGCCACTGCTGCACCACTTGCTGTTGGACGTGGCCGCGGACACGTCAAGGCCAACAAGGCCACGTCTGACCAGGCATTGAACGCACCGCCAGGTTCTTCGTCGGCTGCACCTCTTCCAGGTTTTTCTGCCGAACAATGGCAGGCTCTCATGGCTGCTTTCGGCACTCCTCACCCTCTCCCTAATCGGTTGAATGGTAAGTGGATTATTGACACTGGGTGCTCCAATCATGTTACTGGAGATTTGTCGTATTTGCCGGATCTAAGAAATGTGACTCCTTATTCTGTTGGCCTCCCGGATGGTTAGAACGTTGTTGCCGGGAAGGAAGGACTTGTCAAGCTTACTGACAACATTATTCTTAACCATGTTCTTTATGTTCCAAAATTAAATTGTAATTTATTTTCGGCTTCATAATTGAGTGATGATATAAATTGTGAATTCATAACTAACTCCGACTTGTGTGCTATCTAGGACCGACACACGAGGGAGGTGATTGGAACGGGTGACAGAAGGGATGGACTATACTACTTACGGGCGGAGACAAAGGTGAAAGCATTTTCAGTTGCTTCTTCAACTTCTTTGGAGCTATGGCATCGCAGATTGGGGCGTCCTTTCGAGAAGTGGTGAGGTTGCTTCATTTTTTTAGCAATTCTAGTGGTAACTTGAATAAAACATGTGAAGTTTGTCATCGTGCTAAACATTCTAGGGATAGTTTTCGGTTAAGTGACAATAAATCTACTCGCATTTTCGAGTTAGTCCATTGTGATTTATGAGGGCCATATGATACACCCTCGTCTTGTGGGGCTCGTTATTTTTTGACACTAATGGATGACTTCTCCCGCGCTGTGTGGATCTATTTGTTAGTTGATAAAACGGAGGTTTTTAAAATGTTTGTCCTTTATAACTATGATTGATAGACAATTTTCTCATAAATTGAAGATTGTTCGTAGTGATAATGGTATTGAATTTAATTGCCTAAAGAATTATTTTTTTGTCAATGAAATTTTGTTTCAAACTTTTTGTGTGGGGACTCCTCAACAAAATGGCTGGGCAGAAAGGAAACATAAACACATTTTGAATGTTGCTCGTTCACTACGATTTTAGGGTGGTCTACCGATTTATTTTTGGGGGGAATGTACCCATGCCGCTGCTCATATAATCAATCGGACACCTTCTAGTATTCTTGGCAATAAAACTCCATATGAAGTCTTGTTTGGTAGTCGGCCTTCCTTTAGTGAATTGCGTGTTTTCGATTCTCTGTGCTTCGCTCATAATCAGAAGGCGAAGGGTGATAAGTTTGCCAGTAGGAGTCGTAAATGTGTCTTTGTGGGATATCCGTTTGGCAAGAAGGGTTGGTATTTGTTTGATTTGGACAAACAAGATTTTTAGGGATGTAAAGTTTTATGAGAATGTGTTCCCATATCTTGATGTTGAGGCTACTAATTTTGCTCCTCGCAATGACATTCATGGTGATTTGGATGAAGGGGTGGCTGTGGATTTTTCGATTTTTTTAGAACATGGTGAGGAGGTGCAGCAGGTACGACCTACCACACCCAGGTGTGCTCCAGACCAGCAGCCGCAGGCCACTACACAGTTCACGCCCAGAACTGCTCCAGACCAGCAGCCGCGAGCCACACCACAGCCCACCGCCACGCCGTTGCAGCCTATGCTCACTACACCGCCGCCAACGGCTTTGCCTACTCCTTCTCATTCGGATGATTCCGGGGAGGCAGTGTCAGGAGATGCTCCGCCAAGCGAGCATTTAGGTCGTGGTTTTCAAGAAAAATATTCTTTGGTTAAGCTACGTGACTTTATTACACACACTACAGTGAAGAAAAATAGTCCATCCTTCGCTTCACCTACTTCTACATCTTCACTTCCCTCAGGTACACCTTATCCTATAGCACATTATGTTAGTTGTGACAGTTTTTCTGTGAAACACCAAAATTTTACTGCAGCTATTACAGCTGGAAAATAGCCACAATCTTTTAAGGAGGCTGTAAAAGATGCAAGGTGGCGCGCCGCTATGCAAGAAGAGATGCGGGCCTTGGAAGACAATGGGACTTGGACTATGGAACCGTTAACTTCAGGGAAGAAGACTCTTGGTAGTCAATGGTTGTATAAGATAAAATACAAATCTGATGCTAGTATTGAGCGATTGAAGGCTCGTTTAGTTGTTTTCGGTAATCATTAAACCGAAGGGATAGATTATGACGAGACATTTGCTCCGGTGGCAAAGATGACTATTGTTCGTGCATTCCTTGCGATTGCGGCTTCGAAAAATTAGGAGTTGCATCAGATGGATGTACACAATGCTTTCTTGCACGGGGATCTAGATGAGGAAGTCTATATGAAACTCCCTCCTTGCTTTACATCTGATGAACCTGATTTGGTATGTCGGTTGCGTAAATCTCTATATGGATTGAAACAGGCTCCTAGATGTTGGTTTGCTAAGCTCGTGTCAGCTTTAAAAGGGTATGGTTTTTTACAGTCTTGTTCTGATTATTCCCTTTTTACTTATAAGAAGGGGTCTGTTCAAATTAATGTGCTCGTGTATGTTGATGATTTAATACTCTTTGGGAATGATTCTGCTGTTTTGACTCTGTTTAAAGGCTACCTTGGCTCCTATTTTCATATGAAGGACCTAGGGGTTCTTAAATACTTCCTTGGTATTGAGGTTGTCCGCAGCTCTGCAGGGTTGTTTCTTTGTCAACGTAAATATGCACTTGATATTATTTCAGAGGTGGGTCTCTTGGGTTCGAAGCCTGCTATGTCTTCGATCGAACATAACCATCAACTGGCACGTGCCACGAGCTCTCTTATCTCGGATCCTGAGTCTTATCAGCGTCTGGTGGGGCGTTTGGTATATTTGGCGGTCACACGTCCTGATTTGGCGTACTCGGTTCATGTGCTATCTCAGTTTATGCAGCAACCGCAACAGGAGCATTGGGATGCTGCATTGCGCGTTGTCCGCTATTTAAAAGGTATTCCGGGTTACGATATTCTACTACGCTCGGATAGTGACTTGTCTTTACAAGGTTGGTGTGATTCTGATTGGGCTGCTTGCCCTATTACTCGGCGGTCCCTGTCAGGGCGGTTGGTGTTTTTGGGCCATTCTCCAATTGCTTGGAAAACTAAGAAACAACATACGGTTTTGCGTTATTCGACTGAGGCGGAATATCCTTTTATGGCAGCAATAACGTGTGAGTTGAAATGGTTGAAAGGTTTATTATTGAGTTTGGGGGTACTTCATCCCAAGGTCGTTCCCCTCTTTTGTGATAGTCAGTCTGTCATGCACATTGCACAGAATCCTGTATTTCATGAACATACGAAGCATATTGAAGTTGATTGTCACTTCGTTCGTGATGCCATTCAGGATGGTATTATTGCTCATTCTTATGTGCCGACGACTGATCAGTTGGTTGACATATTCACAAAGGCTTTGGGCAAATCACAGTTCGATTATCTCCTTGGCAAGTTGGGCATTTTTAACCCTCATGCTCCAACTTGAGGGGGGGTATTAGGAAAATATATTCCGTTGTTAGGAAAATATATCCTGTTGTTAGGAACATATATTCCATTCTATTTTAGCATATTTGTTAAAGTTGTATGGGGTTAGGAGACTTTCCTATGGTTGGTGATTTGTTTCTTTTGTTTGATAGGTCTCCTATTATATGGTGGTTTCTTATTGTATTTTGACTACAATATTTATATTGCTGAAGGATGAATGAAAAAGGATGGCTTGGCCTTAATCTTGTCAAACAACCAAACATTTCCACTTTTGAAACCCTTGCAGCTTTGGGCCTGAAATTTCTAATGCCATGTCTGAGCAAGAACTCACCAGTATTAAATATCTTAAATGAAGCCATGAAGGGCATTTTTTTTTTAATCAAAAAACCTCCAAAGTGGAGGGGCACCGTTGGAATGCCAGACCGTTATTACTTGTCAAAAAAAAGAAGAGTTACAGTCAATACGGGGGTACATGACGACTTTACCCGTGACATAACCAAAACAAATTGAGCCGCAGCTGAAAACCAAAAAAACATATGATCTGGTCCGACGTATCCACCACCGAGAGGGCCAGGGTAGTATCCCAAAAAACCAAAAAACTTGCCGCCAAGTGTGTTGAACGAGGCAAAGCCACAAAAGTGGAGCTTGTTGCCAATCTCCATAGATCTATTAGTATCAATCATAGGCTCCGCAATCATAAGAACTCTGACTCTATGATCCACAACCATATTTTTTAACATCCTCCCCGTGGCCTTATTACCAATCCCACGAGCATTCCAAAACATAAAATTTTCCATTCATCTTAAGCGCGGGAGAAAGATTTACCCCTCTTTGTCGTACGACGCTTGCTCGGAAGGACCGCCGGTTTGACTTTGTTCTGGTGATCCTTATCAAAGTGCGCGCCCAAGTTTATATCATTAATAGCATGTGATTTCAGCCCCAACTCCGATTCCGACGCAACCTCGTCACTATCATCTGTGGCGCTATCAAGTGCATTAGTGGTCATAGATTGCTTCTTTAGGCGCAAAAATACGGTTCTCCTCAAACAGCTGGATGACAACCTCATACATCCCGTCCTCGTCGTTCCTTGCAGTCGCGGGCACTGAAGATTACCAGGTACCGCGGATTGAGCGCGCTTGGCCATAACCTCTGTCAAACGTTCCATCACTGCCGAGTGCGCCGTGGCATCCTCTACTTCCTGTTTCATTCCACTCGATTTTGTTTGCGTCACTAAAGAATCACCAACGGCGAGCAAGTCACGCGCTGCCTGAGGTAGCACGTCCCCTGGGGTGGGGCCGTGAAGAGGCTGGGGCCGTGGACTGGGGGGTCGTGGGCAGGCCGTGTTCGGACGTGGGCTGAGGTCTGACTGTTGTCCTGCTCGAGTCATGGACGGGCTGGGGCCGTGATCAGGCTGGACCTGAGGAGTGCCCAGAGCCGTAGTCTGGCTGAGACCGTGATTGGACGCAGGGCTAGGACTGGAGGTGAGCGCATTCTGTTTGGGGCCATCTGGTTGGGGCGAAGCCACTCATAATTCCCCTGCTATTGAAGCTCGTGTCTCTGATCCAGGATGCCCCAATGGAGCGTCCACAGTGTCATCGTGCGACCTTGCCACAATGTGATGTTCCGGGCGAATATCGTCATTTGGCATGTCATCGGAAAGACCACTCTTGGCCCCTGAGATTATGTCATCTGTTGGCTGTGTCGGCTGTTCTTGAGTTCCAATAGCATTTGTAATCTCCGAAGTTGTATATCCTGCCTCTAAAAGACATTCTTCCGTAGTTTCTGTAATCTGCTCAACACTAACACGAACCATGTTTTCACTCTCCTCTGCCTCAATGTTTGCCGTGAGCGACTCAAATTTGTTTGACAACACCACCGTACCCGGATCCATGGCCACCGGCCTCTTCTCCCCAACTTCCTCATTAATCTCCTCTCCCTGACTATTCTTTGCGCCACTTGGACCTGCTGCAGGATTGAGAGGCGTAGCTTGTTTGATAACAGGGATATATTGTTGCTGGAAAGTGTTGGGTTCAACCTTTGGCTTGGTCAGCTTCTCATTACCAAGATCCAAGGCTTTCCCTCCGCCCTTAAGTCCCAATTTTTTCCTACAAAACTCCTCTTGGTGCCCTATCAGAGAACAAAAATCACAGTATTTGAAACTGGGGTATTCTATCTTCTGCCAGAAACCCCTATTGTTGGCCCTGTCAATCCAAACTCGGGTTGGTAATTTCTCCGCCAAAGTCATCTCCACGCAAACACGGGCAAAGCCCGGGCGTGACAGGCAACAAGTATGATCATCCATCCGTAAAAAACCACCAAAAGAGTTCACAATTGCTTTTAAAATAGGGGGATGAAATAAATGTAAAGGTAAATTAGGCAACTCTACCCATAACGGCACCGAGATCGGGTCCTCCTTCAAACTGAAACCATCATGCCATCTAAAAGCTTTGAATCGAACTCCACGGATCAATAAGGAGTCTCTCGACAGTACTTTCTTTGCTTCCTCCTCAGATTGAAGGCGAACTAACACGTGTCGTTGATTTAGTAAACCGAGTGAGAAATCGCCTAAAATGCCCCAAGTTCTGTGAATCGAATCTCGAATATCTGCCAAAGTTGGTCGATAGCTGGAGAATTTTAGGACAATCACGTGTTTTTCCATGAAAACTTCTCCACGAACTTCATCTGTGGCCGTGATTCCGATTGCTGGGGCCCCCTCTTTGCGGAAACGGGTTCCTTCGACCGGAGTCTCCGCAGCGGCTTCCACCAAATTTTTTCCCAAAATCTGGGCGAAAGAGGGCTTAGAATCCCCATGACCCGGTCCTGTGGGGGGAGGGGTGGAGGCTGGGCCGTGACCATCACATCCAAAAATCAGTCCGTAACGGCTGGCGGCTGGCGGAGGACGGCTGTCCTGTCGGCTCACCCCGTACTTGGCTCCCGTGAGAGAGAGAGGTGACTGATCTCGCGGCCGTGAGGCGTCCAAGCGGCGGTCGGCTAGCGGCCTGGAATGGAGGATCTCGCGGCCTGAATCGCGGCCTGGAATGATGGATCTTGCGGCCTGGAATGGTGGATCTCGCGGCCTGGCCTGGAGTGATGGATCTCGCGGCCTTGAAGCCGATCGCACTCACGACCTGGAAGCGTCCAAGCGGCGGCCTGGAAAACGTCCAAGTGACGGTCGGTCGATCTATCAGCCTGGAATGGTGGCGGCGGCGGTTGGTCAGCGCTGCTTGCAATGGTGGCGGCGGCGGTTGGGCAACCCTTCAAAAACCAGGTTGAAATTCGAGTTCTATCTTGCGACGACGGTCATCGCTGTACTGCTTTCAATCGCCTCTATTCCTGGTATAGTTATCTAAGTGCATATATCAATTATGAAAGGTTCACCATCCTCACTGGTTCACTAAGCCTTTGTGCTAAAATCTTACATTTTACTTGCAGGAAGATGAAAGGAAAGCTAGAAAATTTGATGAAGGGCATTCTTTCATTCCGCACATACCAACTCATGTTTAAATCCAACCTCAGTTTCCCAATAGGAAGTAATCGAGCTGTTATAAACTGATCATTCGATTGTTAATGAAAACTTCTCTTAGAGTACATTTGTTAATACTTAATACAAACTTAAGACAATTCCAAAACTCAGCAAATTTGAGAGTTACATAAGAGCACCTCAATGTAAGCTCAGAACTGTGAAATTGATGCTTAGCATGTCATGATATATACTAGTTGCAGAAATATGAATATAGGTTGCTGATGAATTGAAATAGTTACTATAATAAAGGGGACCAAATTGAGTTTTAGAACTCAAAACGTGAGAACTAAACCACCATAATTTTAACAATCCAACCAAACTACCATTGACAAGTTTTAGGATATTAACAAAGAATAATCTCCCAACCCCTTATGGATGGAATGATAGATAAGAGCAGCATGTAGAATGGGTGATTTATATTAATTAATATTATGATGGGGAAAAGGATCATTGTGTTACCAAAACCATGATGATTGGCACCACATTATCATCTATTGACTTTAAATAATGTATATATCAATTACTTCTTGAAATAAAAAAAAATTTAACTTCAAAACACCAGGTTTCAATAAAATTGTGTTTCATGATGATAAGCTAAAATCTCGATTAAAAATACCATGAGTTATACTGCACATCATTTAAAAATGTCATTTAAACCTAGGGGTTTTCACCTTAGGCTATTGAAATCCATTGGCTTTCTACAAAAGAAAACTATATGCAATTTTTACCATTGAAAACCCATGGTCTTCTCTTAACGCACTTGCCAAGGTTTTCCAAATAGTTGAAATTAAGGGTATGTTCGATTAGTCATTTTTCTAATCCACTTTCGACATTTTCACTGTTTGGTTGTCTATTTGCTGACAAAAAATCGATTATTCATATCTTACAACTCATGTGAATCGACATCGAAATTGAATTCACCGAAACGGTTTCAATTTATGTATAAAATCCAAAATAAAAATAGTTTAACAATCACCAAATTATATGACTTTGCAAGAGACACACAATGTGGATTTCATCTATTTTTCAAAAGAAAAAGCAAATATAAAAATCATGAAAAAGCACAAGGCCACCCTTGTATGTCTTAGCAAAATCATCAAAAGTAAACCATATTTTATTTTCTAAAATACTTTACTCATAATTAAATACTTTAGTTATTAATTAATTTATTTTTTGCAAAGAAATCCAATAATAATTATTATAATAATAAAAAAAAAATTTAGTGTGCATGTGGGCTCCCATATGTACATTAGGACCAAAGCAACAACCTTTAAAGAAAGAGTCTTTCTCCTCTCCCTCCACACCACCTACTCTTGCAACATTTCAAACCCTCTCTTTCAAACTCTCTCCGCAATTTGTTAATGGAAGCAATCAGGAAACAAGCAACGAAGCTAAGAGAGCAGGTCGCCAAGCAACAACAGGTAACTCTATCTTTTCCCTTTAACTCTTTTTGTTTCAAAACCCTAATTTGATTCTGGAATCCCCAATAAATCTGCATCAAGATCTGATTGTTTAGGTTAAGATCCTCGTTTGGGGGTTCTGTTTATGGGTTAAATTTTCGATTTTTAGCTGCCCCATACGATCATTAGGTGATTCTTGGTGAAAACATGCAAATTGGGTGTCTGATTGGGGGGTTTGTGGGTGTGGGTATTTGGGGTTGGAGGTTTATTGCATTGGGGTTTTGATGGGTTGGAGATTGTCTTGAGCTGTGGTTGTGTTTGGATCTGATTAGGGATCATTGGATGGATATCTCAAAGAGGGGTTGAATCCAATGGGGCATGTTGGGAGATAATGAAATGCGCTTCTGCCTGGTTTGAATTTTCATGATTTATCTTAAAAGCTATAAATTTTAGTCTTTTATACGCAATATCAATTTGGAAATCTCTGATTTTGTGTTCAATCTTAAAAAAAATGCAATTTTTGTTCTAGAAAGTAATCTAATAAATGCCAATAGTACATGCAAAAACAATTGAGATCAAAGGAAAAATGTGGGATGATTGATAATCAAGGTTTATGATTTGAGAAGCAAGTAAGGAAACCCTTTCATGATTCACCATTTACAATGCAAGTAATCTTGATCAAACTTCTTAAACAGCTGCTTATAATTGAAAATGTCAACATTCCTGCAATTGAATGTTGCAACTGCAACCCATTCCTTTCCATTTTTGAAATTCTGAAAAAGTTTGTGATTCCTATGTCTTTGGTTTTATATTGAGTTGCACAGTAAATCTAAAAACATTAAGATTTGGGACACGGGCCAATATTCAATTGTTGGCAATTCATAATTAATATAACTGAGATTTAAAGAATAGATGACTATTTGTTCTATCAAAATGGGATTCGGCTATGCATTTTAGTTATGGAAATGACAAACAACGATGAATAACAATAAAAACTAAAATGATATTTTCATAAGGCATACGATACTTTTATGAGACCTGGCACCCTTTTTGTTTGCAGTTGTTATTGGAATTTTTTTGTTCACATGTGCTTTATATGTAAATGGTTATCACAAACTCATGTATACGTATTTATTCGTTGCATTCTTCTAGCGCTGGCTGCTGTATACTCCAGTTTGTAGCTTTTTTGAAATAATTCTTGGTACTTATTCCTAAACATTTCCTAAGGCTGTGCTAAAGTCGTTTGGAGCTTATGGGGGTTCAGATGTAGTTGCTGATGAATCAGAACTTCATCAACATCAAAAGCTTGAGAAGCTTTATATTTCAACCCGTGCTGCAAAGGTTTTTCATCATCTTGGTTTTTTTTTTCTTCTTAAATTATTATTATTGCCATTCTAGCCCTCCTTTAGCAATTTTCTAAGTTTACCAGCACTTTCATTGATCAAGCATTTCCAAAGGGATATTGTTCGAGGAGTAGAAGGTTACATTGTCACTGGATCAAAACAAGTTGAAATAGGTAAACCACAGAAGCGTAATTATCCATTAAAATTTGTTGAATTTCCTATATGGTTGCGTGCTCAAACCCCAATTCCTCAACAGGAACAAAGTTGTCAGATGACAGCAGAAAATATGGTACAGAAAATACCTGCACTAGTGGGAATACATTGTCAAAAGCTGCACTAAATTATGGGCGAGCTCGTTCTCAAATGGAAAAGGAGCGTGGAAATTTACTGAAAGCCCTTGGTACACAGGTTGGTTCTGTTAAATAATAACAACAAGAAACTCTTGTACATCCTATCCTTTTCTGTATCTATAATACACATGTAATGCCTATTCCCCTCGGAAGGTGGATGGATTGATTATTCCAATATTTTGATTTAGCTACCACGAGCTACTTTTACACAATAAATCACTTCCATATATACTTCACAGTTCAAATTTTGTGGTTTACATGTGAAACATGATGGTTGACAGGAATGTAAAACAATTGCACACCATATACTCTATACTCCATAGAAAGGACTTTGTTTTTTCCCTTCCTGGAAATGTGTTTCAAATTGGAAATAGTTGCTTTGATTGATGTGATCTGAGGGCCTGAGCAACCCTTCAACTATGAAGGTATTCAAGGACAAGCCTTTGATACCTGACTTATGGATGGTTTAGCAGTACAAGATTCCTAATTATTATCTAATGATTCGAGTAAGTGTTTATGATTCCTACCAGCTACCATACAAACTAAATCATCTTGTGTGAACCAAATGATTAAAATATCGTGTAGAGTATGAACTCTTGTCGAACTTTGTTTTGAATTAAGTGTGTGCATGTCAGAAAATAAAATCATTTGAATGACAAGCATAGGATTTTGCTTGTAAAAAATCACATTAAGCAAAAAATGTAGATTTGTCATAATGTATAAAAAGTTGGGTTTATTTGTCCATTTGAATTACAAATTCGTGTTGAAGTGGTGTAGTTGATCTTTGTATGATGTAGGAATCTACTCTATTTTACGAACTACTTGTGATTATCTTCAATCCTCTAATTGTTTATCACAATATTTAATGTGGTGTTTCACTGATCTTGCTTATTATGCTAAATATATGTGTGTGGTTTCTTATGAAAAGAACAGGGTTTTATGATTGGCTGAATTGTTGCCACAGATGGTAGCTGAGATGTTCTCGTTTAAAACTTTCCGTAGTTTGATTTTGACTTTCGCCTCTTAAACATCCACCTCTCGCAAATTGGCTGAGACTAGGGGAGTTGATTACTTTGAGTACAGTCAAAAGTTAAATTGTGATAGAAGAACAGAAATTTGGGAGAGTCAATGAAGTACAGTATACTTGTGTTGGGTATGGTTGGTATTCGGCACTTCCCGATTTATTGTGTCATAAAAATGATAATGGGGTTGTTTCCTAAACTTTTTGGAAGAGTGAATATTTGATGGACATTCTTTCCATCCTTATGAAAATTGAAATAAGAGATCTGAGGCTTAAAGATGGCAGCTCTTTCAGCATAGTGTAATCTTAAACCATTTGATGTTTAGGTCTTTCTCTGGAGATATTTTTTAGTCAACTAAGGGTGTGTAATTTTCATGAATTATACAACAAATCATCTCTAATTTAAAACTATATTGTTGCATCATAAACTATTTTCAGAGACTCAGATTAGCGTTTGATACCTTATATTGTCTTCAATGGTGTTGAGGTATCCATGATAGAGTTTCTCATCCCCTTTCGTTATTCTTTGGATGTTCCAGAATAAATCTTTCCTGGGTCAATAATGGCCTTGTTGGATCATATATAATATATATTCAGATTGAATCGTAATATGCTAACTCGATTTCGGTTGGGATCACTGCTAATCTTCATTCAGTTTATAAGATGCATTTTATACGGCTTTAAATCATAAACTTAATTATGACGGAAACACTTGGACCCAATCCAATTCGTTTATCCTTCAAAAGAAAATCACTAAAAATAATCTCATCCATATCCTATTTCACTCCAAGTTCTTCCCAGATCATTCAACTAGGTGGTATCAGCAATTATTTCTGAAATAATCAGTCTTATATTTGTCTGAGTTTAGATCTCTAATTAGAGCCATTTTAATATTCCTTTTTTTATTTTTAAAAGAACTCTAATTAGAAGGGCTTGACAATTATGCCATGTCCCATTCATAGATTGGTGTAATTAGTGTAATATATGATAGAGGTGATGAGTTTCACTAATTTAGTGGTAGCAAAAACATCCAGACTATAATCAGAAGCAAGCTTTACAGCTCTACTAGATGCATGTACAAACAAACACCTTGTTTAGAGGCTCACAATCGTGTTATTTAGAAAAAATTGAGAGGGGTCCCTTTGTCTGGTACTCTTCGACTCTTAAGGTCATGGTTCCTGATTCAAAGCGGTCGTTTTTTCTTAGAGAACAAATCCAGTAAACATGATTCTAGTGGTAAACCTCCTACACCATATTTGGTATATTTTACCCTTCCCCCCTTGTGCCATCCATTCCTTGATAGGTATGATTAATTCTATAATGGGACCCAATCAATTGTTTTCTAAGAAGCGTGGACAAGACATTCGTTGACACTCCCTAGACATGTGTCGACAAAGGTCTGCATGTGTCATGGGGTTGGCATGCCTCAGACACTTTTTGGACACTCCATGGACATAAGCTTCCTCCCAAGGATGCACAGACTTGGATACGACACGGCGACTCGGCAATTTAAAAAAAAATAGGACTCGGTGACACGGTCAAACTTAATTTTTTAATATATTTTTTTAACATATACATGGCTTTGAATGCTTACATGCAAATAAAAGAAGCAAAACAAGGAGCAAAAGGCCCAAGGGACAAAACTATATTTTGTTAAAAACATGGAAGCAAAAGGCCCAAGAGTTAGTTCGAGGCTTGGCCAAAGGTGTCTAGTCCAAGAATAGTTTTAAATGGCCTAATTTCAAAAGTCCAATCTCAAGACCTAAGTTGGGTATTTGTTATATAGTTAGAGTTAGGGTTTTTACTGTTATGAAAAGAAGACCAGAGGCATTGGCTTGCTGTTTTGAGAAGAAGACCAGGAATGAAGAAGAAGAAGATTGTGTTTCAAAGTGATCCCCCCAACGCCTTTCCTTCTTTCTCCCATTTCCTTTCTTTTTCTTCTTTTCTTGTCATAACAAACGAAAGAAGGTAAGATCTTTCCCTCTCTCTTTCTGTCGAAAACTCGAAATCGATCTCTTCCTCTCTCCCTCTCGACAGATCGATTGATTGATCCCTCTCAATAGATCTCTCACTCTCGACAGATCGATCGATGTCCATCGATCCGTCAACGTGTCTGGACTGCGTCCGGGTCTGTCAATGTATTTTGACCACGTGTCCAATACATGTCGAGCGCGTGTCAAACGCGTGTCCGTGTTCGACACGTATTTGACACGCGATATGAAAGTTTTTCGGCGAGTCGGTGCATCCTTGCTTCCTGCAATTGTTTTCTTTATATTTGGCGTATTTGAAGGATGCTTAAATTTCATTGTAAATTGAGGACCCTGCATACACTTGATTAAATGAAAACTATTTTATTTGAGCCTAGTTTCAACTAAAATTTTGAGGAAAATTAAAAGACCAACAAAAAAAAACAATGTTCAAAATTTTAGACCGTTTCGACATTGTGCCTCGAGATCCACGCTAAGTAGGATAAAGGGAATTCCTCTATAAATATCACGAAACGAGCAAGGGCTCATGTGGGCACGACACAAGTCGGTCGATAGGTCGGATAGCATCCATTGTCCAAGACCACTTGAAAGGGTGGTCCTTAAACACTCACAAAGACCGTTTATCGGGATATTTAATGGCAAATATCTAAACACGTATCTCAAGGAATGATGTCGAAACGGTTTGAAACTTTGGCACATTGTTTTTAGTATTAATCCGTAATTTTTTCTAAAAATTTCAGATCAAACGAATTAAAAATCAATTTTTTAAACTTAATATGGGCCTTAATTTACCATGAAAATTAAGGGGGTCCTCCTGAGTTAGTGAAAACCATTTTGTGCCCCTAAACTCTTAAAGCCCCTTGAAGAATGGCCATGAATGTTCGTACAATATGATTTATCACTTTTGATCTTAATAATGATTTAATGTTTATGTACCTTATTATTAATTATTGAAAGTTAAAATAAAATGCCCTAGCTGTACCATTTTCTCTGTATTATTGATATTTTTAATGTGATTTGTTGCATCATCTTGTCTGGCACAACATCCATGTCTGTAACCATAGCCTTGCAACATAGATTGTTTTATTTCATTCCAAATTTGATTCTAAAGAAAATGTTAGTGTCAGCTATAACTTCGACGAGCTCATAGACAGTAACTATTGATAATGTATCTTTTCCCCCTTTATTTCCTTCTTTGATTAGGATTTCGTTTTTATTTGAAATGTAATATTAACATCTCACAAAACAGATTCGGACTTTCCAAATTAATTGAATGGTTGTTTACAGAAAGTTGAGTTGTCTTGAGCAAAAATTGAAGGTTGAGTTGAGCTCAAATCCCACTGGTTTAGATTTCACTTTTGGTCTCAAATTAGACTTCATTTGAAGCCTTCGGAGATTGTATTCGATAATGAGTTCACAATTTCCCCTTTTCGTTTTTATTTTTTACTTTTGACCTATATTTTGCAAGTTACTTTATATGGGTTTTCTCTTAAGTGGTGTGTCTTTATAATGCCTAGAAATTTTGTACATGTCGTTTTGTTTTCAATTCTGCCATATGAACCTTCCCTGAATTGTTGCCCGGAAATTTCCTGCTAGTGTAAAACTTTATTGCCAAAGGTTCACGTTTTAAATGATGATTTAATATTCAGGTTGCTGAGCCTTTGAGAGCGATGGTAATGGGAGCGCCATTGGAAGATGCTCGACATCTTGCCCAACGTTATGATAGAATGCGACAGGAAGCTGAAGCTCAGGTAGAGTTTAATGAAGCTGTCTCATTGAAGTGAGCTAAGTGTCTGTGTGTGTGTGTGTTTTCATTTTCGTGAATTTATCAAGCAACCTTCATGCACATGTGCAGGACATGTTCCTTGGGCTGCATAGCTGTGTATGAGTTTGTAATTCACAACATAATAGAACATGAATAAGATATTTATGTAAAATTTATATAGTAATATTTCCAATATAAACTTGACATGTCTTAAATGAAAATACTATTAAAAAAACTAAAACACCTAGTAGGTCCATATTGTAGTTTTCCTCCAAAGCTTAGATATTCCATTTTGGGTATGGGCAGGCTATTGAAGTCTCCAAAAGGCAAGCTAAAGTGAGAGAGTCCAACATGGGTAATCCTGATCTTACTTCAAAGCTGGAGGTTGCAGAAACTAAGCTGCAAGAGCTGAAGTCAAACGTTGCAATATTAGGAAAAGAAGCTGCGGCAGCAATGGCTGCTGTAGAAGCGCAACAGCAGAGGTTAACGCTTCAGCGGCTTATTTCGATGGTAATGCATGTCGACCGTTCAATTTGATAGAGTCAGTACTCAATGTCAAATATTTCAAGAAGGCCCAAGTTTGGTATCTTATCTTTTTGTTTTTCTACATTAAAGGTTGAATCTGAACGCACCTATCATCAGAGAGTTCTACAGATACTTGATCAGCTTGAGGGCGAGGTAATCAGCCAAATTTATTTAATCATAGCAGCAGCTAACTGTCGAAGATTTATATCACTATGTCGAACATTTTCAAATTGACAATTGTAATTTGTTAACCTTGAATTTTTGTGATTGTTAGATGGTGTCAGAGCGTCAAAGAATTGAAGCCCCCCCTAGTCCCATTCCAGACAACTCTATGCCACCTCCTCCATCATATGAAGAAGTTAATGGAGTCTTTGCCTCTTCAACATATGATGGAGCAACAGACGGCATGGGTTACTTTTTAGGAGAGGTAATCAATCATCAATGTATTTCTGTTTTAATATTCAAGCGATAATGTGTGATTTGGACACGTTTTTCTTACTTTCTTTGTTGTTTCTCTTTCCCTTTTTTTATAGGTTGTCCACTCATATCTGGCGGAATCTGATGTGGAACTCAATTTGTCAGTTGGTGACTATGTTGTTGTGCGGAAGGTCTTTTCTTTCTCCTGCGCTGTTGTGTTTTGCATACTATAATACAAAATGACTTCCTTTCTTATCTTCTCATACCTTGCTGCATCGAATATCTTCTCTTTTATATTCAATGTGAAAGAAGTGTATAACTGCAATTTTGTCCTTGATTGCTGAAGTTGAGGTTGGGGGAGAGAAACAAGGAATAGCATGTCTAAATGTCTTATAGAGTTCCTTATGTTACTCCAGATGCATTTAAAAAGCTCCTTTATGTCCTATAGTTCTTCATGATTTTTAACAATTCCTATTAGTATTAGATACTTTTTGTGTGAATTCTCCACATTTGATATATGACACAACAAATTCTTCAAGTATCCGACATTTAGGAGTTATGGCAGAAGCAAAGCCTCGATGTTTCATTCAACAGCCAAAGGATTACGGTTATTGTTATATCCGTGATTAGTTCAGTTTATATTATTGTGGCTCATCTTGTATCCACAAAATTTCTATTAGTTGCATTTCACTTTATTTCATCTCTCTTATACTTAAACTGTTGCTTCAAACAGGTATCAAACAATGGTTGGGCTGAAGGTGAATGCAAAGGGAAGGCAGGTTGGTTCCCTTATGGATACGTTGAAAGACGAGAACGTGTTCTTGCTAGCAAGGTTGCCGAAGTGTTTTAATTGATGCCGCATGTGTCAGCATATGTACTTTGTGTATTTTTTTGGCTCGAGGGAGGTAGAGTATGTTCATTCTTGGAAGAGAGTAGAGAACCTATTTTTGGCATGTTCTGTAAATTCTAAGACGTCTATGTAACAATGTTCAGTGTTCTTGTGCTTCTTTTTAGTCAGTGTGTTACCTTTTTAAACCCTTTATATAGTTTGTTGGTGTAGATAAGAAAACAGAGTGGACTTCCTTCTGTCCCCGATCTTTGGGTTTTTTTGGTTTTCATTTTTAATTTTATATTTATAATCTATTTTGGTACGTAGGCTTAGAATTTGGTCATTGCCTGTGGTAGTAAAGGACATCCTTATAATCATCATATCTCTCCGGAAAATCAGAAGTGCCTCTATCTGTAATCGACCACTTCCTATCCCCCGCTCCACTCCATGGGCTATTTTATCCAACAAGTCTTGTGGAAGAGATGACCAATCTTGTTGATGCATGGTTTTCTTCTTCTTCAACAAAATCACAAAGTTTCCTACCTTCTTGTTATTTCTTCATAAAAAGAACCCTGTTTTTCATCATAGTTTTCACTATGTTCCACCACACAAGGGTCTATATATTTTTCTATTTTGTCAAATACCAAGCTGGCCTAACTAATGTTTAATAATTTAGAGAGATTTGGAATGAACTGTGTTCCACATTGTATAGAGGAAATTTGGGGAAAAGGTTGATATGCGCTCTAGCAAATTCAAGTACATTTTTAGTCTTAAAAAAACTCTACTCTAATATTTAAAATTTACATTCATTTTAACATTAGCAGAGGTACTACTTGTTTTGATTGGGTGAAGTGTCTTTCATTGGATAATAACATGAGATGTTCTACCGTCGAGGGAGTGGGCGAGGAAAACAGCGAGGGAGGGAGGGAGCCGTCCACCCCTTGAGATGCGTGCCATCATTTTTCATGCACGCACCCCGAAGGGGATGGACGGCTCCCTCCCTTTTTGTTTTCCTCGCCTACTTCCTCAACATTTTGAATTTTCGTAATAACACAACTGAAGAATGAGACTATAGTCACTATACTACATGATACAATTTGAAATCAGCTGAGAATACTTGTCACCTGCACTGTAGCATGGTAGCATCACTACCGTTTTCCTAAGAATATGATATAAACAAACATATTATTAAAAAAAGAAAAAAAATCTTAAAAAAAAAAAATCTAATCAGATTACTTATATAGTTTTTTACATTTTTTCTCATTCTTTTTAAAACACAACTATAAGAGAGATTCTACATGTCGAGGAAATGGGTGAGGGAGGGTGTGTCGCACATGCAGAACTGACGTGGTAAAAAAAAAAAGTGAGGGAAATCCAAAATTTGGAGGAGAAAAAGGAGGGAATGGGGAGCAGCTCGATTGCATTGACACAGCAAGATCTCTGGAGTCTCTGAAGCTATGGGGTGTTTTAATAACCCAAACCCCGAAATGGGGTGGCTTTAGATCTCTCCAGACACTTGAGATTGTGGGGGCTCGGTTCACTGACTCTGCTCTTGCAGATGCCATTCGTGCTTGCCCCAATGTGACTAATTTGTCTCTGATTGGATGCGATGGGTTCAGATGTGTTTCGATTGAATTAAAGCGGTTGGAGCAGTGTAGATTGGATTTCTATGGACCTGGGAATTGCTCCCTTTTCCTTAATTGTCTGAGGATACGCCATCTCAAGGTTCAGAGTTGTAGCTGGATTCAAGCTAAGCCTAAGCATTGCTTGACTCATCTCTCTGTCGCAAATAATGCAGGTACACCATCTTCTTCATCCTTTATTATCTCTAATTCACACCGGGGATTTTTGTTTACGATCTGAAATGGACGTTTTCAAGCAATTTAGTTAATTTGTTCATATCCCCATTTAGGGTTTAGGATCTAATTTTTCTTCTTGATTTAAGCATGCTTTGAACTTCATCAATAATGAATGTTATATAGTCATCCAAACAATTGAATTGATTATAATTGTTCCTTGTGAATGGATGTTTTGTGTAAATTACAACTTCAGGGAGAGTATACAAGGTTGATTTTGGAAACTTGGCATCTCTAGAGGAGTTGTCAATCAGAGGGGTTCAGTGGTGTTGGGAGGCCATGAGCAGCATTCTTCAATGTGCTAGTGAAGTGAAGTGTCTGACTATGAAGATCGAATTCACTGGGGATTTTGACACCTTAAAATCGTTTCCGGAGATCCACTTGGCCACTTTCTTTAATACCCATCCCAAACTAGTACGGTTCGAGATGCATGGAGCAATGTTTGCTGCTTTGTCCCAGAAGAATAGTTTAGCATGTGCAAGTTCATTTATGTTATTGCCTATAATGTATGTTGATGTGTAGCAGCTAAGTCAAGTAGATTAACTGAAGTTTGCTTGTTTTTGCAGTTGGACTCAAATTTTGTTATTCCGTGCTTGGAAGAGGTGGTTCTGATGGTGAGGTCGCCCCTAAACGCAGAACAGAAGATGAGTACGCTTGAGTCGTTGTTGAAGTATGGGAAGAATTTGCGTAGGATGGCAATAAGGATTCTCCAAATGAGGAACCATAATGCAGCTGATTTCTTTGAAGAAGTTTGCAGGTTTGCTTACATGAACAGAAACATTGTTCACATAGAATAACCTAAGAGTTTGGCCAATGTATTCCCTTTTGGGGGCCTCGTCTTCTTACTTAATTTAGGGAGAATGTGTTGTTACTGTTCTGTGACTGATTCACTTCCTGAATTTAACTTGTTTAAATCTATTCATTTTTAACTTAATTTGTTAAGTGGATATGGGCACCCAAAGTGCTGCCTGCTGATTGGAAGTCTGGGATGATATATGATGCAGGTGTTCAGATAACTGACATTGCTCTGGGATGATATACAATGAAGATTCATCATCAAGCTCTTCATCTGAATCAAGTGACAATGAGTGTGAAGTTGTGAACATGAAGCAAATGAGGAACATGGCAATTGGAGAAACAAGAGTAAATGTTCAGCCTACTAAAGTAGTAGAAGTATTAGTAACTAGTACTAGTGAGTGTAATCGAAGAAATCTGCAAGAGACGGTTGAAGACCATAGCTTGCCTACTTCTGCCCATGAATGTTGTTCTAGTAGCAGTAATGGAGATGGTGTACGAGTACTATAGAAGGGAGAGTTGATGTGTGCATGGGTGGTAAGTGCAAGAAAATGGGAGCTCTAGCATTGAAGGATAAATTACAGAAAAGGATTGGTGTTGAGAGTGCTGTTACTGGGTGCAAGTGCATGGGGAAATGCAATAGTGCTCCGAATGTGCGCGTTTTGACTGATCTTGTAAATGGAGCAGGCACATCTATTAGAATACCAAATAATCCTTTGTATATTGGGGTTGGATTGGAGGAAGTTGGTGCCATTGTATCTTACTATTTGGCGGAAGGGAGCAAGAATGCGTGTTTGATGCCTGCTTGAACTTGGCTCTTCTAATTTGAATGGAACTTTGAACACATTATTCATGAAAATTTAGATGTTTATAGACGAACTTCTTCTCATAGCCCTCGACTACATCTTCTAGTTTAGTTTGTTGCTTTTTATTTTTATTTTTTATTAGTTTTGATTATATGCGTGAAAGGTATCAAACATCAACTTATATCTACATATGATACTCTGAAAGGGAACTAGTGACATGCTCTCCATATGAGCTGCTTCATCCAGCAAGCCTCAGGGGTATCCCTGAATCAGATCATGCGCAACAATCATTTGGTTCAACAGCAATGCATCTCACATATTTCAAGCTTAAAATAGCAAGAATATTTTGCTGCCGCGAGTTCAGATACAAAAAAGGGAGAACAATGGCGAAAAAGCAAGGGGAACAAGAGACATTTTAAATTTCGCGTTTCCAATTGTCCAAAAAGAACCTTACTTCAGTTGAGCTAAACCATGCTCAACTCATGCCGAAGATTAAAACAAATAACAATTGCATATTGCAGAAGTCAGAAAGCTCACGAAACACCATACATCAGAACCTTCTTTCAATAATGTAAATTTGTTTCAGGGAGATCAATATTAACAACAATGTTTGCCTCAAAACAGATTTCTCTCTCCAATGTCATTATTTTCATAAATAGTCGCATACATATAAACTCAACCCAATGCCTGAAAGAAAGCCTACTATCCACTACCTAATTTTCCGTATGAAAGCTTTATTATTACTATCTACAATAAGAACCACTAGTATTCAAATGCCAAAACCGGGTGCCCGTTTAAAGTCATGAAAGGTAGCAACCTCCATCAAAATAATCTCTCCAGGGCTGCAACCTTTTTATGCTTCACGTTACATGACAGCAGGAAAATTGCTTCCATGTTTGCTACTTTACAGCTTTGCCTGCATAAAAGAAAAAACAAATTGCAATTTAGAAGTGAGTTACATAAGATACGTGATACAGATTATAAGAGGCCCAACTTCACTGGAAACATTTGTAGAAATGAGAAATAAGATTAAACTAGAACAGAACCATTTCGGAGCTTGTAATGACCCCAAGAATGAAAATCATCACAACAAAGTTATAGACTCTGCTCAAGAAAATATTACTCAGAACAGAAACTCTACACACTGCTCCATCTCTTACCTACTAAACCTCCAACAATACAAAACGCAGGCACCAAGTAATTTCTGATCACCCGCTCAAACAACTTATTCATGAAATGGATATCTATAGTTTGCCAAGCATCCAAAAAAGAGCAGATTTATGCATAAATGTCGATTTCCCAGTTCCTCATCTTCATGGTTTTGAGCAAATATGGAGAGCATGTCACTAGTTCCCTTTCAGAGTATCATATGTAGATATAAGTTGCTGTTTGATACCTTTCACGCATTTAATCAAAACTTAAAAAAAAAGAAAAATAAAGAGCAACAAACTAAACTAGAAGATGCTAGAGCTCCCATTTTCGTGCACTTACCACCTATGCACACATCTACTCTCCCTTCTATATCACTCACTTGTACACCATCTCCATTACTGTACTAGAACAACATTCATGGGCAGAAGTAGGCAAGCTATGGTCTTCAATCGTCTCTTGCAGATTTCTTTGATTACACTCACTAGTACTAGTTACTAAGTAGGCTGAACATTTACTCTTGTTTTTCCAATTGCCATGTTCCTCATTTGCTTCATGTTCACAACTTCACACTCATTGTCACTTGATTCAGATGAAGAGCTTGATGATGAATCTTCATTGTCGATCATAGATCTAACAAGCGCGGTGTTGAGCTTCCCCTTCTCTTCTTTCTTATTCCTTTTTAGGATCTCCTTTTCAGCCTTTAGTTGCTCTAATTGAGCTACTAGAATCTGTGTTGGACCGTGTAAAAAAAAGTAAATCACAAACTCATTAAATCTTCATACTAACTTCAAAACCACCAAATTCAATACTAAATTTCATTAAATCTTCATACTAACTTCAAAACCACCAAATTTTACAAATTATTCAAAAAAACTCATCACTTTGTCATTTCATCAAACAAACAACATGCAAAATTAAGAAACTAAAAAAAAACTCAAAATAAACGTTACCTTTCATGGTCTTGTTGGTTTCGTGGATGGTGTAGACTGTAGAACTCCAAGTTCTTCTTCACTCCTGATTTCGTCTTCGCCATGGGTTTCAAATGCTTCAAAGTAGGGTGTGAATCTTTGGTCAAAACAAGCCAAAGGATCTTATCAGAGAGGTTATCAAGATGGAGCTTGAGATGGCGGAGGGAATGATTGGTGGTGGAAAGTCAGGTCAAAAGGGCTTCAGCAGAGAAAGGGCAATAGACAACGAGGTGCTCAAGAGAGATGATGGAAGAGATGAGACAAGTGATGATGGTGTTGGAGTCGGAAGTGAGATTGTCCAAAGAGTTTCGAGCGAAGTAGAGAGAAGAGATGAATGGGGTGAAGAACTTTCTTTGTCGATTGAAAAAGGGGAGAAAGCTCCCCATTCCCTCCTCTTCTCTCTTAAATTTTGGATTTTTTCCGCATTTTTTTTTACCACATCAGCTCTACACTTACGACACACCCTCCCTCGCCCATTTCCTCAACATGTAGAATCTCTCCGACTACAAACATTATTTATAAAAAAAGGCAAAAGTGTAAAAAAACCCAAAATCGGCCAAAAAATAATTATAAAGCCTGATCGCCTAAAACTGGGGTACAGTTAATACACCCTGTTATATTGTCCTCTACCTCACCAAAACAGCCTACACATATCCTAATACCATTGCTGTCTCCATTCAATTTCAATGTGCTCTCTATCTAAAGTCTAAAACAAACATTGTGGACTTTTCCTGTTCAAGTAGAGTAGGGGGTGGGGCTCTAAATGGAGTTTTTTTTTTTTATCAACAAAAGGCAAGGGAAGGTTCTCTCTCTTCTTAAAATCGGGGTAGACGGCTAGGAAAGGCTCAGCGGGCTGGACAGCGCATGAGCGAGTTTTTTTTTTTTCGATCCGAAAAATATAAATTATGACTTGTATTTATACATTTTACATATTTATCTAGAAGGTATGTATATGTTAATATGCTTAATTTTTATAAATTATAATACAAATCTGCACTTAACTCTTGATTAGATTTCTGTCTATCACTTAAGAGAGTGGATGATGCATCACACGTGGGTCGGATGATCCCAATGTTCTAAAAATCATTAAGGGCATGTTTGGTTACCCCTTTGACCATTGTAATGTCATTGGTCAACTACATTTCTTTGTTTGGTGAAACAAAAATTCATTGTAATGGTAATCTCCATTACAGATTTGGTTGTAATGGTCATTCCTACCTTTCCCCTATGAATAACCATTACCATTCCCATTGTAATAGTCAAAGTTACCTAATGACCATTTTTACCCTCCTCGCCCTCCCCCATTTTAACTAAGTGAAGGTATTTTTGGAAATAAGTTTTACATTACCACCTTACCATTTTAAAAGTATACCAAACATACATATTTTCATTCCCATTCTCATTTTCATTCTCATTTTCATTCTCATTTTTATTATCATTTCCATTCCCATTCTTATTACCATTTTCATTTCCATTCCCATTTCATTGAATAACCAAACGAGCCCTAAGTAATCGGTGGGTGACGAATAGAAAACTAGCTACAAGAAAGGGGTCAAAAACCAAAGACACGCCGCCGTCCCTCTCCATTTCCCTCTCACTTTTCATTCTGTGGGCATTCAAGGCAAGCAAGGGCTGTTGTTATACATAGAAGAGAAAACCAATCAGAAGCAGAGAAGGGTCTCTTCCTGAAAGCGCATAAGGTATCTATTTCTCACTCTTCCTTCTTCTCTGTGTTGTGTTGGATTCATGTAAAGTTTGGAACTTTTGTCTCTACATTGTAAAATCCATCTTCTGTGTATTAGCAGATGTGGTTAAGAACAAAGGGTTGTTGCCATTTTTATTTTATTTTTGGAAAATGGGTTTTTATTGATTCCTCTATCTTTATTCTAAAGTATTAAGAGTAGCTTATCAAAGTTACACTAAAATATGTCAATGAAGTGAACACACATGTTTAGAATATCTTAGCTACTCAAATGATTGCAAAATTTGTAACCTTAATTCAAAGTTTTCTTGAAACTTTAATCAATTTGGGTACCATTGGGATGAAACAAAAGTAATTCCAAAATTGAAATGATTAGGAAACAAACACCTCTAATTTGTTTGATGATCCAATGTCGTTCATGAACTCCATTTATGAGATTTAGATTGATTTCAAATGTAACATATAAAATGATAGCACTTGCATTCAAGTTTCCATCAACTATTGTCATTTACATATATCCCTTAACTCTCCAACCCACGATGAGATAAAATTAAACTTGGTGAGGAAAAAACTCCTCCTTGCCTCTCCTTTGCTGTCTATATGTATTGCTTTCACATATGCAAACACTTGGGGTAAAAGAAGTAACATGTTGTTTAACTGATTAAGACTCACCCTTGCTACTCTTAGATTACGAGTAGTTTTGAATACCCGTTGTGATTGTTATGTTCATGTGAAATGAGATTCTTAATCTTGTTTTTTGTTTGGTTTTGGGTGTCTCCCTTATCAAATTGAAATAGGGATTTGAAGGTTTGATGAGTTTTTTCAATTGTGCATAGGGACAATTAGGAAGAGTTCCTATTGATTCTTAAAAAGAAATCAATGAACTAGCATTGTGTAAAATTAAAAAAAGTAATGAAGAAAGGAAGTATGAAGCATACAGGTTGGTGTTTCTTGTTTATAAAATGGGTTGTCCCTCTCTGGTTCTAGTCATTAGTTTTATGGTTTGTATTGTTGGTGTTTGTGCTTGAGTTGTGATTATGAAAAGTTTTTTTTGTTTATTGTGTACCTTTGCCATATAGTGTCATGTAAAATCATGGAGCAAGGAGTGTGCGACTTCTAAAGATCCTTTAACACTTTAAGATGTTTGAGTTTTATTCATCTTTGGTAGGTTTAAACTTTGAAGAAGCAAGGGTACTTTTTGGCACTTCCATTCCAATATTGCTCAAAGTTTATCCAAATTTTTTTTTTTGGAACAAAAAATACATGTATCACAAGTTCAAAGACTAACTCAATGAGTGTTAGTTGTTTCTCTTTCAATGATATTGAAAATTTGAAATACTAACACATGTATTTTGCACTTTTTGACTTTACAGATCTTGGTCACAAGCGAAGGAAGCATTGTTTGCTTTGACCACTAAAACGCATCTCTTTCTCTCTTGCCTTTCATCCCTTCACAAACCTGCCCCGGATCTCCTCTTCTCTCTCTTGCGTCAGCCTTCTTTGCCACGGGACATACTAGTTTAGTTACCCAACCTTAAAAAATAACCAATGGCTCCAGCTGTACTAAACCACCATCTAAGTGGTGCCACCACTTTCTCTGCCAACTTCATAACCCGCAGAGCAACAACAACAAGAACCGCCAGTTTCTCTGTACGAATGAGTCTCAACGAATCCGCCCCATCGCTTGCAGTGGTTGGTGTCACTGGAGCAGTAGGCAAAGAGTTCCTCAGCGTACTCTCTGACCGGGATTTCCCTTACAAAAGCATCAAAATGCTTGCTAGCAAACGATCTGCTGGGAAAAAAATCACCTTTGAAGATAAAGAGTACGTAATTGAAGAGCTGAGTGAGGACAGCTTTGATGGTGTTGATATTGCTCTCTTCAGTGCTGGTGGATCAATCAGTAAGAAGTTCGGTCCAGTTGCGGTCAACCATGGTTCTGTTGTTATTGATAATAGCTCTGCATTTCGGATGGATGAGAATGTGCCGCTCGTGATTCCGGAAGTTAATCCAGATGCAATGTCCCACATTAGACTTGGGTCAGGGAAAGGGGCTCTCATTGCTAATCCCAATTGTTCCACTATTATTTGCTTAATGGCTGCCACTCCTCTCCATCGCCACTCAAAGGTTTGAAACAGATCCATTCCTTTGGTTTGCTCATGAACTGATTGTTGCGTCTTATTGGCTGTGTCATTGTTTCTAGTGTTAATAGGATTTAAGGTTTCGGATCAGATTTGAACATGTACCATGAAATATCGCATTGCTAGCTTTGGTCCTTAGTGGTCTGTGGCTCCTGTGAGCCATATCCAAATCTGCGACAATCCAAGTGCATAAAAACAATTAATAAAAATAAAATAAAATACTGTACTACGGTAATGAAAAAATATCTTCCAATAACCCTTAGCAGTAGGATGAATATGAATGCTTTCCAGCTGATTGAGTTCTCCTTCTACCTTGCCCCCATTGCCATTGAGCAGCACAGTGGAATCAATAATTAGATGAGGATGGATTTCCAATGTTTGTGATGCTATCATCCACAAACTTACCGATGGAGTTAGTTGGCACTTTCAAAGAATGGTTCAGGCTCTTTAGCTGCAAGTTGTTTTTACTTTTCAAATATTTAGAGAATGGTATGAAAGCTTATTGTTGGGCTGTTGCATGTACCAGGTGGTAAGGATGGTAGTTAGCACATATCAAGCAGCTAGTGGTGCTGGAGCTGCTGCAATGGAGGAGCTAGAACTGCAGACTCGCGAGGTTTCTTTTATCTCTCTGTCTTTTTGTACATATTTGTAACACATACTAATTTGTTGTTACTGTGAACAAACTACTTTCTAACAAAAAAAGTCTCTGTTATACTATGTAAGGTCCTGGAGGGAAAGCCACCAACTTGTAATATCTTTAATCAACAGGTATGTCTGTTAATTTTGTGTGTCATTTTTGGTTGTTGTTTATTCCATCTTGACCACCACATTAACCTTGTAATATGCAATCTTGCAGTATGCTTTTAATTTGTTCTCGCACAATGCGCCGGTTCTCTCAAATGGATATAATGAAGAGGAAATGAAGTTGGTGAAGGAGACTAGAAAAATCTGGGTTAGTATTGGGTTGGATCTTTTGTAATTGTTATTATTGTAGAATAAATAAACTCATTAACTTAGATCTATGTCAATTAAGATATATGCATTCTCTTGTTTTATCGGCAAATTTTTGCAGTACATATCACTTTGAGTTTCGTTGACCAGGGTTTCATTTTACTCTTCACTGCAGAATGACCACAATGTCAAGGTAACCGCCACATGTATAAGAGTTCCTGTTATGCGTGCTCATGCTGAGAGTGTGAATCTCCAATTTGAGAATCCAGTTCATGAGGTAAGGCTGTGGACATGCGGATTTATGTCGATTTTTACTTTCTGATATGGGTATGTTATGTTATTTTTATTGTATTAATTCACTCTACCACCATTATCGTTTTCAAAACCAGAAAATTGCCGTTGTTGTGGGATGGAAGGAATTAGTCATAATTCATAAACCAGAAAAAAGGGAAAGGGGAAGCAAGTGGTTATCAAGTCTTTTATGAAGAGATGGAATGCATTGACAGTAAAAATGCCTAGATCCACACTCCTACGAACTTACAAAGTCCCAATGGTTAAGCGTATTTCTTTGAATTTAGAGCTTCCGGTTAGCAACCTTTGTTCTATTATACCCATCATACTGAATTGTTTCAACATCCTACTCTTTTCGTTTGTACTTGTTTCTCATATTAAGTTCCTCATTGTCCAAGTTCTGATGAGAAAAAAAAATGAGATAGTCTTACTATGCTTTGCAATATCTTACCCTGCCACTGAGTTGTGTCCTCTTTTTCTGCTTGGGGACACCACTCCATATTTGTCTCTCATTATAATGTTTGCATTTGTTCCTCGAGTGGGATTGTACATCAATTTGGTGCATGAATTGAAATTTTGTATACATTGTCCAGGACACAGCAAGGGCCATTCTCAGCAAAGCTCCTGGCATAGTAGTTATTGATGACCGAGCCTCCAATCATTTTCCTACACCATTGGAGGTCTGTCTCTCTCTCCCTTCCCCTTGCACTGAAACACTTGTATTGAATGTGAATTAACCCTCATCTTACTTTGACTGCAGGTATCAAACGAAGACGATGTTGCAGTTGGTAGGATTCGCCAAGATCTGTCCCAGGATGAGAATCACGGGTAAAGACATTTTGCCAGTCTCTTGACTATTTCTAAGTAGTTATTTTTGGCATACCCTTTTGTGATAACAAGGAATGTTTTACTTTCGCAGGTTGGACATATTTGTCTGTGGTGATCAAATAAGGAAGGGAGCTGCTCTAAATGCGATACAAATAGCAGAGTTGCTGCTGTAGTTCAACCCAGTAGCAAACTCTCTGAAAGAGGAGATAGTCCTTAATCCTTACTAAGATATAAATGTTATCAAGTCAGTTTTGAGCTATAATGTTTTTTGTTTTTAGCAGATGTTATGGTTTTGTACAGCTGAGATGAGGTTGATTGTAGCTGAGAACTCATACCATTAGAATCAGCTAATCTAGGAACAACTTATTTGCACCAATAAATAGAACTGGTTGTTTTGAGGCTATCTAATTCTGTCCGTCTTCGTGTTAAAAGTTTGTTTGCACTAATTTAGAGTATCCATTTTTTAATAAGTGAAATTCGTAAAGGCAGTATAGCAGCCCCCTAAACAAAATTTATCAAATGTGTGTTAAACCGAAGACAGGTGCTTTAGAGGGCCGAGCTCTCGCCTTTGCTGCAAAGCTCCCATTCCAGATCGGCATGCCTTCTTACCTATGTTTGTAATCTAAAATCACACTTGGGTCTCTGAACTGCTGATATCGAACTTTTGGTATTAAAAAAAAAAAAAAAAAATTCCGTTGCCGGGACTTGAACCCGGGTCTCTCGGGTGAGAGCCAAGTATCCTGACCAACTAGACTACAACGGATTAGTGAGAAATATGCACCAAAACAATTTAATTATACTTGTAAACAGTTCTTACATGGACATTGAAAACCTTAAGGGGGTTGGATGATGATCATGTTTCAGTGAAATATGTTTTCCCCTAACTATTTATTTTTATTTATTTGGGCATGTTTTAGAGAGGGTTCAAAGTCATCTTCACCTTCAAACTCTCCATCGATTTGGAGGTTCTTCACATCCTCTATAAAGGTTCAAGGTCGCCTTTATACAATTTAACTAATATCAAATCTGAAAAATGTTACTCACACAGAAACTCAGACTTTACATTATATTGTTGGACTGATTCTTGAGCTTTTAGTTCTGAAGTAAAGTTGCACTTGATATATTAAAATTGCTAAGATAACAACAATCTTATCTCACTCATCGTAAAGGTATTAACATGTTGATACAGAACTTGTGAAGAATGGAGAAATTTCTCCAAAAGTTGTGTTTGATTGACCAAGGATAAAGATTTTCAAACTAGGAAAGTTTTTCCCCGACTTGATAATTTTGCAGCAAGGCATAGAAAGAGGCCCAAGGACTTCAAATGCCTTTTCTCATCCTAAGACGCGGGAAAACACAAACCAAGTTAAACATGTTCCGAGACATAATCTAGTTATCCTTCCGAAATAACAATCACAGCAAAATTTCCTTTTTTTTCTTTTCGTTTGAGGCACGTGAAAGTCTTCGTGCTTGTTTGTGATGGGTCAAGAGTATCAATATCACTGAGAAGATGATTTTGAGCAATATCAAAGCTGTTGGGAATAAATTGGGTAATATATTTCACAAAACTAAACAAACTGCTACAACAATTCTTTTTCTGTAGAAACAGGTAAATCGAGAGCAAAATAATGAAAATTTCCATTGAGAGAGACAGATCAAATTGTGTACTGCCACCCATCCATGCTAACCAGGAAGCCAGGAGAAGTAGTATCTGAACCAAGAATAAAGATGGAAGATCAGATTTTGGGTAAAACAAACTAGAAAAGGGCAAGTTAGGGACAATTACCACAATCCAAATGAACAGATCAATTCCTGAAGAAAATAGCAGCTAGTAATGCCAGAAGAATGAATACAACAATCTGCACCAGAATTAGTATAGAATTAGCACAAATTTGCAGCACAATATTGTCAATTAGAAGCATTACAGATATTAGCTTCCATAGGAATTCACCAGAGTTGCATTGTATCTTGGATGGCTCTCAATCACGTATGAACTCCTGAAAAGAAAAAAGAAAAAAAGAAAAAAAGAAAAAAAGAAAAAAAGAAAAAAACAAGAATAGGTCAGCTAAATAGAAAACAGAGTTTGTTACGGGAAATAGAAGCTGTAGTGGCAGACCTTTTGTTAAGCAAACCAGAGTTCCTGCAAGCCTTTTGTATTGCTTCTACGCGGCTCAGTGTGTTTGTGGCATTGGGATCATTCTTGTCAACCTGGAACAACCATTTCGTATGATTCCCAGTGTTGAAAATTATCAAAACTTGAAAGCAGTTAATGTCTTCCTATTTTTGCAACTTTTCATTTAAACTGAAGCATTGATAGTGCTGCAAAATCTGCTTATAGTCTATGGATGTATGATGCAGTAGACTAGGTCATGCTAATTTTGTATCTCACATAAACTTGAAAAGTTGGTATTCATTCAGAGTAGCAATAAATAAGAAAGAAGTGAAATGGGTGTTGAAGAATTTATCAAAAACATTAAAACCTCTAGAACTTATGTGATTGGAATTCAAATTAGCAGAGTTAAAAAAGAATATTGTTCCTTTAAGATGAATCACTTGATTTTATTTACAACATTTCAAAATTTTAAATCTGTAGCAACTTGTATCCTGTAAATACAAAATCATAATCACCATACCTTGGCCTTCAAAATACACGAAAAGTCAAAAAAAGTGCCATAGACATCAGACATCGTTTTTGTACGATCAATAACTTTGGCAGTAAGACCTAGAAAAAGAAAACGAACGATCAAAAAATTAACCACGTATACTGTTGAACTCATTACATCCATATTACAATAGACAACATCTATACATCAAAATTCTTTTATAAAGGGGGTAATCTTTGTATTATGATTTCAAAATTTCCCTTTGGCCAAATCCTCTGCATCTATTGTTGCTCTTCCATACAATGGTCATGGAGATTCTGAAGATTACATCTGATGCATCGTGATTTATAGTATGTATTATTAGCCATTAGAAGTTAATTTTCAGTGATTTTTTTTCATGGACATGCACATTTAAGTTTTAATCACACTTATAAGTTGTTGACATTGGAAACTTTGCAACACAAAAAGTTTCAAGCACTTGTATGAATAAATATAACAGCATCAAGAGTTCACGTTCCTAGCACAATGATATTCAACAGCTGATCTTGTTTAGGAATAACATCATTTTTATCTTTTACCATGTTCGAGAATGTTACCATCTAGACCAAAAAAAACAGTAAGATAGCACCAATTTTTTTTAAAAGGCCATAGTGTCAACTTTTAGACTTGAAAACTTGTTTCAAATCAAATCCAGAATGCCTTCAATAGTAATAGCCAGCGGAGAGTGGTTAGCTTACCGCGCCTCATTTTCACTACTCCTCTGAACACTTCAATATTGTTGTAGCATAGAGCCAAAGTTCCAATTGCCATGATCTAGTACAAGTGGAAAAACATCAGTTCATATGCTAGTTTTGATCACACTACATCACAAATACTTCAAAATTGAAAGTTAATTATCAAATCAAAGCGTATTTAGTAATGGCAACCATGAAGAAACTCATTTAAGTGTAGCTATGGAAAGAACCAGCTATATGGATGGCTACCACTTCATCTGAAAGCCCACCTTTCCCTATGTTCAAAGTTTTAATTTAATGTTATAGCAACAATTGTTAGAAGAAGAACATATAAAGCTACTGAATACTGCAAAAGTAGCATGTTGCACAGAGGCAATAGGGACAAACAAGGAAAGGCAAGTAAGAAACCTGAAAGCTGACTCAACGAAATACTTTGTTCTTGTATATGCATACCAAATAACACGAAACATAATTCACAACTCAAGTAAGAAACTTTCACACCTGAGGAATCGCACAAAATTTGAATATAGCTGGATCTCGCAAATTAGACATGTATTTCAGACAATCTTCTACATGCAATAATGCATTGGTGACCATATCATTCAGACACTGCACTGCTTTCACCGAATTCTCTTCATATTTCAATTCCTGTCGTAAGTATTAAAAAAAATGTGAAACAAAGAAAGTCTACTATAGTAATATAAATACATTTCCTAAACTTGGGAGACTTGAAACTCGTTTATAGCTTTCATATGAATATGCATACTGAAAATTCCAAGAAACGTAATGAAGTTAGAGGCAAAATACATTTTAGCTCAAATATAATTATATGAAGGAGCTCACCTCAAGTTTGTTGACATATTTACTCCATATTTGCCGAGGCCAGAACATGCGTGACTTCGGTATCTCATTTATATCCTCCAGATAATCTCGAATAATATTTGTTTTCTGAAATAAGGATACATGGTAATTATGTTTTCAGTATGATTGATCCATGATAATCAATTTATAAAAATAATATAGATATCACAAAACACCACCTGAAGAAACAATCCCATTGAATTGGAGAGAGAATCTGAAGCCAAATCTTCCAACTTGGCAGCATGAAAAAGCTTGGACAGTCCCAGTCCAACAAGTCCTGCTACATAGTGACAGTACTCATCATACTCATCAACAGTTTCTACCTACAATAAAAGGAAAAACAAAAAAGTGATAATCTGGAAAACCATCTAAACAATGTGATGCACAGATTTGAAAAATGTAATGAAACATTAGTTGCATAAATTGGGAGAACTTGGGAGGCTTTGCGTGTCATTGAATTCATGGGCATGCTGAGGAAACCTAAGAAAGTGATAACCTGGAAAGCTATGTATAGAATGTGGCAATAAACATGCCTAGTGAGCAGTATAAGGAGAACTACGAAACTCATAACTGGAAAACAATCTGACCCACACCTATGAACATACATTCACAGTTTTTTTTTTTAAATGAATACATAAATGGGGTCTAAACAATCACAGTTTTTACATATCATAATGAGGTGCAAGCATTTTTAAATTGGAATCGTTAGGGCATCATTTTCTAGAGCAGGAGCTCACATTTTCGCAACATAAATGAGGTTCTAAGCATTTTTAATTGGAATCGATAGGATCCTTTTATAGATCTCGAGCAGCATCTTTTTGATCGTTTAGAACCAACTGCACTTCAAAGCTCGTCCAAATCAAGGTTGTTAGTGCAAGTCTTCAGGGTTTTAAAGGACTCTGCTGCAATGTATTATAATTTATTCAAACAAATGTTGTTGTATTTCTGAAAGGCAAGCAAGGTTTTTATTGGATTCCAGAACCATGAAACGCCTCCTGCTCTGGACTTGTGATACCATCCGCCACAAATCTACCCCGTTGGTTTATTAAAACAAATGTTGAAATTCCATAATCTTATATGATGCTTACTTTTTTCTTTTTCCATTTTTGAGTATATTAAATACAGCTTACTGGGATTTTTCAGCTTTTTCTTACACTTCATTTACATAGTTACTTGCAGGAGTAACCCATGTATATCCCTGTTAGCATCTAATTTAAACATCAAGGCCTTGTCAATATCAATTTTAAATTTCAAAAAAACACAGGCTCTTCATCAACTTATTTCCCTTGTTTTCCTTTTCTTCTCTATTCCACTTCCTGCTAGTTTTGTGCTAATAAATATGATGATTATTATTCTTGTGATATCTGAAAGTTGAACTGAAAAAGGATTTGATGTTGTAGAAGACTCCATAATGAATATGTATTAGTGCTATATCACGATTGTTGTTTTTGAGATGGGGAGGCGGTACACCAAGTTATTAGCCTCAAGCCTGTGGTTAGTGAAATAACATGCTCACATTATTTGGATGGTGAAGCATCCTTGGCAGGTGTTGCTTTAAGAAGCGCTATCTCCTAGGATTAAAACTTGTACTTTTCCACAACAAATATTGAAACAGTAGAAAATTTTGAGGAAAAATGCATAGTATGTCAACTGAATAACAAACGAATTTAAGCAGCAAAAGTATTTTAACGCTACTTTTCTTTTTACAAGATCCCTAATTTGTATCAGATTGTATCAAGCTTGATTTTGTGGCCTATTTATGTCATGGTATCACCTATGATGGATGTTACAGTTCATCCTAGTACCACAGACAAACTGTATTTCTTGAGTTGTAAAGAGGACTTCATGTTCTCATCACTTTCATCTGAAGTCATATATAAAGTAAGAGCTCCGTCTATTTACCACATATTAAAACCAACTAAAAAAACTCAAACAGGGATTCCAAAGATTGGACAAACAAGAACCAACAAAAAATAAACCCCCTCATGGTATATGCTACCTAAAGTGCAAACTGTACTATTGCATTAGAGATGCATAGCATACCTCCTTCAGTATAAACTTTGCCATTCCTGCACCCATTCTTTTGGTTATATCCTCTATTGCCTCCTGATAACTGAAGATTATTTCAAAAAATATATGTTAAATTGAATCAAAAGGAGCCTGTGCGCTTATTATATTACAGCAAGCACGATGAAAAGTTCAGCATGATGAAATTTTCCTCCCCAGCAAAGGGCAAGGGTACAAGCATGCATAGGAGTGTTCCTTATTCCACCACATGATAGAAATTCCCTAGGGATAAATTGTATGAAAGCTTGTAAAATAAGAAACTGATAAAAGGGAAGCTTTGGATGGTTGGATACTGTCTTAAAACTGATAACATGGGACTACTGCTAGTGCATTTATTCATATAACTCGGCAAAAAAAAAGAAAAAAGGTAACTGCAAAATTTAAAAAACTTTACCCAAACAGCCCCTTTAGAATTACTTAATGACTCGTCAAATTGATTACGAACCTCAGCATCTCCGATTTCTTTCTTCCTTTTTTATATACATTATCTGCATTTTTTTAACTGGTCTTTACTAATTTTCCTAAATTCGGTTTTTTTTTTAATGGCAACATTTCATTGCATTATGAAGCCCAAGGTGGTACAATAACACCACCTTGAAAAAACAAACAGTGATTATATCTGCTACAAAAACCCCTCTCCCATTACATATGACATTTTTTTTAGTTTCTTTATCCATATCAAAGCCAAGCAAGTCCCTCTGATTCAGAGCTCTTTGAAACACAGTTAACCCCTATTGAGGACATAGATATTGTAGAAAGGATCAGAAGATTTAGATAATACATTTAACACTTTCTGTGATTTGTCCATGAGCCTGCTTGTCGAAGGCACCTTGAGGTGATCTCGTAGATCCTATGGGGTGGATTGGGTCAAGAAAACTCGAAATAGGCCTCTTTACTCAACCTGGTCAGGACCCTGACCACCTATTCTCAAGGTCTGGAGAAAGTTGTGATCCTCTCCCTTCGCAAAAGGAAGAGAAATTTGAGAACTGTTTATGATGTAGTGCAGGTCTCCACATATCATACTCAGTATTAAGTATCTGATCACTAATTCTAAAATCGATGTAGAATTTATCTCAAAGACTTTTCACAAGTTTTTGGCCTTGCCAATAGCCAATTATATTCATACTACTTTCACTCATCATCTTTACATATTCATCCTAATCCCCAATAAACTAAAAAAGTTTAATCACCTGCAAGGCTGCAACCTAGCGTAAAACTCCATGTTCCTACCCCCACATAACTCTCAATAAAAAAGTAACAACTTCAATGGAGAAACAACGGCACAACATATTTAATGACACTGCAAGTATAACTTAGGTAAAACTTCAAATGGTGCAGGGATCCAAAACCCTGCACCTTGCAGCAGATAGACAATCTGGACTCTAACTAGAAAACAGTAAGAAAGTGAAAGAAAATGCATGATATATGCCAATATGAGTTGTTTACATAACACAACTTACAACAACTATGCAGCAATGTTTTACATTTACTTAAACCAATTAATTCATAACAAGTTTAGAGACAAGTACCCTTTCCCAAGTTCTAGAAATGCATCCGAGACGTGATGAAACTCATCCATGAGAACCTTGTAGTGCTTCGTCCCACCTAATTATAAAAGAAATACTAGGATAAGCAATTTCACAAGTTCACATATGAATGCCAAATGAACAGTGCTTGGGAAAATTGCCACTTCTAATCAATAATGCAGATATAAATGTTTAAATAAGTGGAAAAACATTTTCAATTGTTGAAAAAACTTATTAATCTACATGTAAATGGAAACACGTCAGTTCAGTGATTATGCAAGTCAAACTTCAAGCTAGCACCTAAAGAAGCTTTTTAATCCATGCCAAAATTCAGGTACTTGAATATGTCACATGATCTTAGTAAACACTAGACACGCGCTTGCACAGTTTCACTGTGATATCAGGTACTGAAAAAAAACAGAATAGTGACTTTATACAGTGGAACCTATCCAGCTTGGCAACTAGTCGAAAACACGAAACCTTACAAGTTCAGACTGGGCACACCCAACCAAGAATCTGACAACCTTGTTGTATATTTCGAAGCTCCATTACAAACCAAGAAACAACTATTTTAGGGAGAGCAGAAGAAAAATACCATGTAATGATGCAAATTTATAAGCAGAGAGTGCACCTATCTTTGATAATTTGACACAAAAGTAAACAATGTGTCACTGAGTACCATGTGTTTTGAGAAAATGGTGATTTTAAAGAAACACTTACATGAAAAATGCCAACTGTTGTCATAAATGTTGCGATGAAAAACTTCCAGAATCGGCACTTTTATATCATTCTCTATGCTTGTATCATCCTCTGTGAAATTAGTAGCAGGAAGGTGCAAAATATGAGAATTAGATTTGCCAAGTGATGTTGGATGAATCCTTGAATATGTCAACAATGAAACTCTAGCTTGCCTTGCGCAAAAAACTATGAAACTCTTTGTAACTATGCTACAGGAGTCATCTTATGTATAAAAAGTATCTGATTGCCATACATTATAGAGTGCAAGTAGCAGGAAAGAAAGTTGGGTGCACATTGAAAGTGGGATAAAATAAGCTAGAAACCCAGACAGTTACAATACTTGTAATTCTTCCGCAAGATAAATACGGGAAACTTCCAGTGGAAACATGTACATGATTTGATATAACTCATGGCCTAATAATAAAAAAAATATGAAGAAAAACAACAACCTTGTACAGTAATGACAAATTCGAGAGATGAATTTAAATGTAAAATCTAGACAATGTCTTAGTCCCTATATCAGGTTTCACATTCCCACTAACTATATTTACATAACTTGGAATCGACAAAATTACATATTAAAGTTGTAGTTAAGTGCCGCTTAAATGCCTAAACCCATTACACAAGTTGGTTTATGAATTTGGAGTACATTCAAAATCACATGCAAAAAGAGGGGGGAGGGGGGGGGAGGACAGAAAAGAACGAGACAAACCAACTGTATCAAGGGCTCTGAGAACCAAGTAGAAAATGCACACCTGCACAGAGGAAATAAGAAATTAATAATGCATGGCTACGATGGAGATTTTGTAACTTGCAATAATATCAAGAGGCAAACGCAATATAAAAATAAATAAATAAAAAGGCAAATGAAATTGAAACAACAAAAAAAAAATGCAAGTCGTGCCTTCTATCTTTTACTTGACAACTTAAGAAGGTAGAAAGATTCCCTTTTTTTCCTTAGTGGAGGGTAGGGGCAGAAGAAATCAGAGACAACTGGAACTGAAATTTAATAGCAGTTTGAAAACTGAAATTATTGACTTATTAATGAAATTCGAAAGCTTTATTCCAGCAATAGGGTCCAAACTGTTGGCACCTTTATTTTTACTGATTGATCCATCATTGTTACAAATTAGTATTAGCGGTTATACACTGGAGATTCATACGCTCACTGCACAAATAAATCGTGCTACCATGTGATAAATCTTATGGATGGATCTGTGCATATTGACATAACTTGGTTTGATGTTTTGAAGATTTTTCTTTTCTCTCACACGTTTTCTCTTCTTTCTTGTTATATGACCCACACAGCCCCTTAATTTTAGACTCCATATATACAAGAATCCTGGATTTCGAGACACGACTCAGCTAACCCTGTACTTCACTATGCATGGACCAAATTTGCAAATATTGAAGTACTCTCTAAACCATAAGTAGCACAACATTTCTTCTCCCAAATTCTTGCATAATTCATGAGAAAGTGACTTAATCTTTATCAATGTGTCAAATTTAAGGGAAATCTAAACCCAGTGAGTTTCCCCCACACCACAAAAATGCACCTTCTCTCATTTACTAACCTCAAACTTATGCTAAACTCCTTCATACTAGCATGGCCGGTTCACAAACCCCATTTTCCCATCCAACCCATCTGAACCCATAACAATCAACAATTTACCCTCCTCAAACCTCCTCCTTTCAATAGTGAAAATTTATTTTCCACTTCAAGTAATTGTTGAGTTGACCAATTCTTCTTCTCCCTTAAAAACTCATTCTAAAAAGAGCTTCATCACATTCTACCCATTCATCTAATTGACTGGATCTCTTCTTATACCATCCCCATTCACTTACCTTTTTCATAATGCTCACAATATATTTGACATTTTGCCTCACAGAAACACACACAATTCATGTTATTGCAATTCTAAAGTAAATTCAATAAGTTAACCAAACCCAATCTTCAAAACACACGTCTACACATCATATCAATCTAAACCCAGAAACTGAACAAGAAAAGGATGTGTTTTGCTTACAGCGTTTCGTAGCTCGGGACCCAGTTGTTGAATAACAAGGGCGAAACTCCGAGAAACCTTATGAAGCATCGTGTAACAAAAAGCCCAATGAGGCTCTGCGGGTATCTGTTTCTCTGCATACTTGGCTTTGATCTTCAGTTTCAAAAGCGGGTAGAAATCGTCTGGGTTCTTCAAAACTGCTCCCAAAGTTCCCATCTCTATCTTCTTCTCTTCCCCTTCTGAACAGAGATCCAATGCTATACAATACACACATAAACGGCAGTTTATACTCTTTAAATAGACTGCTAGTTGGAAAGATCTCGAGGGGAATGGGTGGGTGTCCCTCCCTCTCTTTCCTCGGCCAAAAGGCGGTGAGGTTGATTAATAATTGTTTAAGGTAAATGGGTGATCGAAATGAAAAATCAAAAATTTTGTTTGGTAAAACAATGGATTTATTCAAGGGGTCGTTGAAATTTATAAGGTTTCCAATATTTGGCTATTTGTTTGTGTGTTGATGGGATCTAACCTTAATGGTCTTTGTTTTTTTGTATAAGGATTGAGATCCCCATTTTACGCTGTTGGATGAACACCCTCGCATGAATCTCAAGGATCCCTTGTCACTCGAAAATGTTTGTATTTGGTTCTGAATAGACTCTGAAATCTTAATAAAAAGCGGTGAGATAAAAAAGAAAAGAAAAAGTTTGAATTGCTTCTAAGTTAGACTTCGAAAACAAAAGCAATGATTGTGTGGTCCACTAATTTAGACTTCTAATTCTAATTTGAAAATAAATAAATAAACTCCATAAACTCTTGAGAAAAAATATATGTCATTGTCCACATTGTCCATGTTGAGGTGAAGATGGCCAAGTTAGGTAGCTAACAAAGGATAGGGTGAAGTAAAAATGAATCACTCCTTTATTAAGTTATTCAAAAGAGCAAAGCTAAATGTCGGGGAAACCAGCGAGGGAAGTGAGGTGGAGGGAGGGGAGCCATTCACTCCCCTCGAGACGCGTGCAAAAAAATTCAACACGCACATCCCGAGGAAAGTGAAGGGCTCCCCTCCCTCCACCTCACTTCCCTCGCTGGTTTCCTCGACATTTAGCTTTGCTCTATTCAAAAGTTTGTTAAAGTTGAGTGAATGTAATAAAGAGCAACTTGTGTACAACTGTCCTAGTGCCTTTGAATAAATCAACGTCAATTATTGGTGTGTTTAACATTTCTATTAAGTAGGGCTGGGCAAGTTTTGGTAACCGGCCAAAAAATCTAAAACTGAAGTTTCGGATCGAATTTTTTAAAATTGAAATTTGAAAACCAAGATCAGATCGAATAAGGCCGGTTAATTGGATCTCGGTTAACCGAATTCTCGATTCGGGTCGGGCCAGTTTCGGTCTAATCAACCAGTTTTTTTTTTCTCTCCCCTCTCCATTCTCCTCCCTTTCCATCAGACAAGAAAACAAAGAGATTTTTTTCTCTCCCTTCTCTTGTTGATTTCTTCATTCAAACGGATAAGATGGTGAAATTTGTTGAGTTCTCCATCGCATCGAACACCATCAGCATCATCATCGCATCGAACACCATCTCGCCCTGCTCTCGCCATCAGCATCGAGCATCATCAACGCATCAAACACCATCTCACCCTGCTCTCGCCATCAGCATTGAGCATCATCGCATCGAACACTATCAGCATCGAACACCATCAGCATCGTCTGCTATCTCCATCTTTGTCCCTCTCGTCTCTCTGCTCTCTCCATTTTGTCATTTTTGGTTGAATTGAACCATTGTTGGGCACTAAAGTCTGCGGTTGCACAGAAGAAGAAAAGGCAAAAGAAAGGCACATGTGGCAGTGTTGCACAGGAAGTCGGGGAGTCGGGCCGAGCCGGTTACCCGATGGGCTTCAGAAATGGAAATCGAGGCCCAGACCAGAAACTTCGGGCAGGGCCGAGCTTTTAAAATCGAAACATTTATAATTAATAAAAACCGATCCGAACTGACCCGATCAGTCCGGTTGTCGGTTTGGTCCTGGCTTTCGGTCCTAAATGCCCACCCCTACTATTAAGAGTAATACAATGTGTTTTACATGTGTGTATATTCAGTACATTTTAATTTTATTTTAAAAATTTTAATAATAAGTGAAAAATGAAATTTTAGGAGATTTGACTAAAAATTTCTAAGCAAAATATTTATGTATACTTTTAATTTTATTAATTAAAAATGTTAAAGAATATAATTGAGTAAAATATTATAACCAAATAATACACTCACTATTGTAAGAGTATGTATAATTTGGAGAACTTCAAATTGATTATGTTAGGAGATTAAGTATAATTAATCAATATTTTGATTGTAAAAAAATATGAAACGTGTAAGGCAAAATAAAAATTAATAAATTATAAAAATTAAATATAAAAAAAGATCATTTTATAATTTATAAATAATTAAAAAGAGTCAACACACGGTGACAAATGAATTATCTAATTTGGAACACTCATCATCTTCCTAAACAGTTTTTAGCCCAATAGTAAAATCTTTCCTCAATCCTCCATTTGATTTTCAGCAAAGGTGTTTCACCTCCTACCTAGATGATTGATACCACAAATCAAATACTAAACCCTTAAATTAAGATCTAATATATAAAAATCATCGTCTCCTTATTTCTCACAACACCTCCACCCAATCTCATTTGCAGTGCAATCACCTCCGCCCCAATGGCAACGCCATGTAAAATTATCCCAAGAATTACCACTATCGAGGACTTTAGCAGCCCTTTTGCGTCTCACCCCATGCCGTTTGTTGGGTTGAAATTTGTGACGTGTGATATCAGTCATTATACCTCTACCAATTCAGCTGATATACTTTTGACAAGAACATCAATTTAATATTCCATTTAATATGTTTACAATATATATTTTATATGATCAAATCTGAGTATGGTTTCGATTTTTTTAGCATCTATTCTCCCTAAAAGGCCAGCCATTTAATGTGTGTTACAAAATGTGTATTTTATATGATAAAATCTGAGCTTGGCTTCGATTTTTTTAGCATCTCCAATTGATAGTTTATTCAAACTCAAAAGCCAAGACCTACTTGAGATTCAGGGTGAGTGTCGTCCACTGGACTGCTAAAATAAAATGACACATTCAAGATTGTCTCGTGCACCCAAAAACAGTCTCGTGAAATTACACATAATTTTGCTCGATTTTGACATGTCGGTAGGAATTTCAGCATGTCAGGCATAGATTTTGGCATGTGGACATGGAGGACAGCCAGATTTGTGCTGAATTATTGTTGGATCTGATAGAAATTTGCTAGAAGACAGTTGGAAGAAGAAGAAAGAAGATGATGAAAGGTTTCCATCACCAGCCTTTTTCTACCACCTATGTCTGACATGCCAAAATCCCAACATCTGACAGGTACGTCGTCCTTTGCAGCCTCTAGCTGTTTCAACTCTATTTCAACAGCTTCTACATAGTCTTGTTAGATCGTAAAATTAAAACTTAATGCATATGTTTCATGTGGCAAACCATAGGCTCTAGAGAATGATGATGCTTCATGTTTGCATTATTGGTATGGTCCATGTTATCGAAAGTAAACAAGTTGTCTCAAAACATTTAAAAATGGTCCAAATGTGGCCAGTAGCCATCAGGAGATTTTATATTGAATTATTGATTCATATAATATCTTATGAGGACCATTTATTTTTTCTTGAATGATTTTATAGGGGAACCTAGAACGTAGTTTTGAAAATTTCAACCAATATCATTCCATTCTGAAAGCCGACTCTGAACATCACATGTACACTGGGACAATAGTTTTCATGTGAATCTCAAAGTCTTTGTGTGCTTTGTAATGAGAATGACGAGATTTTGGATCGCTTGATGCTTCATTGCAAATTCTCCAAATTCATTTGGAACAGTTTTTTGTCAAAATTTAATCTGAGTTTGATGTTTCAAGGTTCCCTATTGAATTAGTTAAATTGGTGGTTTCAAGCCAATCCATTGTAGCTCAGGGAGTAGTTATAACTTAGGGTTTCTCATATACTCATGTGGTGTGTGGAAAGAGAGAAATATGAGGGTTTTTTTAAGGACTTAACAAATCTGAGTATTCTATCTTTATCTAGATTAGATAATTATTGTAAAAAATGAGTTCGACTTGTATTTAGAGACTTTTTTTGACACCTTCATAGTGTCTTAGCATTTCTTGATATAGAAATAGTTGTATTTTGTTTATCTTCTTATCCTCGATGAAAATATTCGTGTTTGAAAAAAATTAAATATATATATATATATATATATTCGCCTGCAAAACACTCAAAATCCAATTATTAGCAAAATTATGGATATATTAGTATTTGCATAACATCTTATTAATCACAAAACCCATTTCACAATTCAGTTAAAAAAAATGACTAAACTTGTATAATTCATGTTAAAAAGAAATCCGACTTGCCTATACGAACACAACATACAAACTCATGTTCAGAAAACCGAGCCTCCATAACAAGTAGACTCTGCTCAGTACAAGTATTATCAAACAACGAAATGTTTTGAGTGAAGCTAGAAAATTAAGTTTTGCAATTAAATTAGAACCTGTCTAAGTGTCGAGGAAAACAGCGAAAGACCCCACAGTTGGAGGGGGAGTGGTGGGGTAGGGGGATCGTCCATCTTCCCTCAGAATGCGCATTTGACTTTTCAATGCACGCATCCAGAGAGTTTAAGCGCGCATCTCAGAAAATGGACGACCCTCCCCCCTGTGGAATCCCTCGCTGTTTTCCTCGCCATTTCCCTCGACAATTAGAAATTTTCATTAAATTATGTGCAACTGGGCATAGATTTTTCATCATTTTTTAGGATCACGCCACGTCATTGTGACCGTGATTAGAGCTAAGGGATAAAATAGACCGGACATGGTTTTACATATCCAAAATTTCCAAATCAACTAGGCCCATTTCGATACCCCCACATGAAAATGGGCCCTACAAGAAAGTCTATACATCACACATTTCGGTCTCTCGCCAACTCAAACAGAGCCAAATAAACCCCTCCAATTTTCTTTCATTTTTTTTCTATCTCTTACTGAGTGCACGAACATCTTTTATTTCTTCTTCACTATTTCTCTGATGCAATTATTGCTCAAATATTCAATGTTACGTTTCTTTGCTTGAAGGAACCTGTTTAACTGTCGAGGAAATCAGCGGGACGGAGGGGGTATGATCACTCATTTTCTTGAGATTTGCATTGTTGCATGTCTCAAAAATGCAAGTGTGAATCTCGAGGGGATGAGCGGTCACACACCCCTCCCTCGCTGGTTTCCTCGCCATTTAGAATTTCTGATTCATATAGTGCGTATCACTATGGAGGACTTTAGCAGCCTTTGCATCCCACCTCCTATGTTTCTGACTGTAGAGGAATATGCGCGATACTTTGAGATCTTCGCTAATAAGCGAGGGTATTTTTGAAAATCCAAAATTTATATTTGACCAAATAATGTGATTTCCAAAATTTCATTTTTTTTAAATTATGAAAAGAAAATGGCGAAAGAAAAATTATATTTTTTTGAGGATTTTTTCAAAACATTTCAAGGCTTTTCGAAATTATTTCATAAATTTCGTTTTTTGTAAAAATACAAAAATCAGCTACCAAAAATTAAATTTTTCGAAGGTTTTTCGAAATAATTTATGGGTTTTTCGGAATTTTTTTCTTCTAATTATTATTTATTAACTTTTTAAACCACTCCCTATTTTCTAATTTTCATTTCTTTTACTTATATATTAAATTTTGAAACACCCCTTAATTTTCTTATTATATGTTGATTTCATTTCTTGGTATTTAGACTTTATTTAATATGTTTAATAGATTTATTATATATATCATTGAAATTTATTATAGATATTTTATATATCTTCAAAATTTTTACGTTTTTTCTTTGCACACCAAAATTTTTCTCAGTTTATTGAAATTAACTCAAAAAAAAAAAATCAAAATCCTTGCATATGACAAACTTAGGGACGCAACTACCGTTCAGAGACACAATTTTCCTTAGGTAAATGCTCTTTTCAAAAGGTGTTATGACAACTGTCCCTCCTAGTTAAACAAGCCTCGGCCCGCATTTTTAAGTACATTTGTTTTTCGTACTATTTATGTAGTTGGCACATGGCTATGATTTATCTTAGGAGGGTTGTTGCTGTTGCTGCTGGTGTTGTTGTTGATGTCTCAAATGTAGCTATCCAACTTTCCAAAGAACAGAACAACCATTATTTTCTTTGGATAGTGGGTAGCTATAAATCAAAGAGATTTTATAATGATTTATATAATGTTTTGTGGGGATCGTTATTTTCTTATTTATTTCTCGAGTGATTTTATAACGGACCCAAGAACACATTTATGAAACTTCAATCAATATTATTCAATTGAAAGGGATCTCTCAAACCATTCGTTTATGATTCGATTTTGAAAGCTGGAATGCAGGAGGTTTTGCTTGGACTCTGAACATCACATGTACATTGGGCCAACAGTTCAGTCAGTCATGTTATCTCAGGCTGCAAATAATTTTTTATCCCTTAACCCCCTCCCACTCCAGATGCTGTGGGCTGGGTTCAACCCTGTGACCTAGTAATAGCATTAATCATTGCTAATCAGTTAGCCATCACATCTATATATATATATATATATATATGATGAACATTGTATTATAATTCATATTAAAAAGAAACATGTTTTTCCTATGGTCGCGCCACAGAGCTTTTGCAGAATTTGCTCAAAAGAATTTCCTTACTATGCTATGTTGAAAATTTTGTATTTCTATAGTTATTGAATGAGTAAATCGTACGTTATGTAAACTCGCTACATGAGGTCCCTTATGCAAGTATTTGACCAACAGATGTGCTAGTTCAATTGTGTCTTCTGAGAACAGGTACGTAGTGTTTCATTTGCTATAAGTAGAATCTCAAATTAGCCATTTGAGATATCCAAAAAAACTAGCAATTCATCATTACAACAACAACCTAGCACATAGAAAAAGAGTTTACATTCAAATCAAACATGTTATTTCTTGTTCATCTCAAAGTCAATTCTTATTTTTATTCGCCCGAGTTTCTATCCTAAAGTGCATTAGTAACAGAGACGAATCTGTTGTATCTTGGGAGACTAACAACCATCAACGTTGCACCGAGATGGATCGAATATTGTCTTAATTGAATTAGTAAATCGTGTGTTATGTAAACTCACGACATAAAGTCCCTTATGTAAATCTTTGACCAACATCTTGTGTTGGTTCAATTGTGTCTTCTGGGAACGTACATGTACGTAATGTTTCATTTGTTATATGTAGAATATCAAATTGGCTATTTGAGATATCCAAAAATATTAGCAATTCATCATTACAGCAATAACATAGCACTCAGAACAAGAGTTTACATTCAAATCAAACAGGTTATTTCTTGTTCATCTCAAAGTCAATTCTTATTTTTATTCGCCCGAGTTTCTGTCCTAAAGTGCATTCACTACAAGAAATTAGCAAATTAGTGGCGCTTATGTAACGATGGTTTGGAAAATCGTCGCTATATACTTTATTCAATGACGGTTATTAAACCGTCGCAGAATAATAGTATTTAACGACGTGTATTGTTAATTGCGACAGTTTTAACCGTCGTTATAAATCAAACATCAATTTTTTCTATTTCTTTTTTTTCTTCCACATTTGCAACCTAAACACACAAATTTCCCCGTCTCTCCATCTCGATGCCCTATCACTACTCTGCTTGTGTCGCTGCCATCTCTCGATGCCCTATCACTACTCTGCTTGTGTCGCTGCCATCTCTCTCATGTTGCTCCATCCCCTCCTTTCGATGTGCACTCCCGCTCCATCCTGATCGTGCACTCTTCTCATCTCATTTCTTTCACCTTTGAAGAATTTCAGTAAATATCTCTTCAATTACAATCCAAATGAGAACCATTGGGTCTGTCGAAGGAGAGAAGATAAGTCTACTGCTTCGACCTTTGTCGTCTCGGCAGTCGCTCATACGCTGAAATAACTAAAAAGACAAATGAAGATGAGGTTACTGGCTCACTGCATCGTCTGTCACCACCCCTTTGAAATCCAAGAAGGGAAAAACAACTTTGCCATTGAAGAGTGACAAAGTAATTTCATCAAACACCTTAATGCAATTGTTGTTCTTTACAGTTTGTTTTATAGTGTTTACTTATATTGTGTGGGGGTTTTGTACAGAAATTGATGTACCAACTGCAATTTCCCTTCTTAAGCAAATGGCAAGGACGAAGTTTGTCGAGATGGCTGAAGCTCATTTTCGGTCCAATATTGATCCCAAATACAATGTCCAACAGGTTAGGGCAACTGTGAGTTTGTCCTTGATTTACAAATGTTTTGGGTTAGTAAGCTTAAAAGCCATAAATCTGCTCGATTTTTATGCACTTTTAAAGATATGGTTTTCTTGATAAGCTTATTTAGTTGATTCACCATGATTTGGGCTTTTATTCTACTTGATTTTTATTTATATGCTTGCCCCTTCAAATTTTTTCATGCTACACTTGGATTTGAGAGGAGATTGGTTCATTTTCTTCTTCATTTCGACAAATTTCAGCAAATATGTGAGTTTATTTGTCAATCCTCTATAATATTCAGATTTAATGTTGGTCTGAACAAAATTTTCTAGTTATTTGTTTAATAAGGTGAATTTATTTGTCAGTCCTCTATAATATTCGGATTTAATGTTAGTCTGAAGAAAATTTTGTAGTTATTTATCTATGTTTGTGTATGATTTAGATGATTGTATATGATTTAGTTGTTTATCACTATGGAACACTTCTTCATCATTTCATTGTTAACCATGGATTTTGAGTTAGAAAGTTTCTCTCTTCCGTGCCTTGATTTAGTTATTTACATGATACTTAATGAGTAGAATTAGTTGGATAAAGCGAGGGAACGTGTAAATCTATAAGTGGACTGAACTCCAGGGAGGGGAGACACTTTCTAATAATGGATGAGCAACAATGATAATTGGGGTTGTACTAAAATAACTAACAATTTCTGACATGGTTTCCTTCTTTCCATATAGTTTTTGCCCTTCTATCTCGTTATCCCAAAAAAAAATTGGTCAAGATTAACTGTTTTTGCACTTTTTAATATGATTAACTGTTGCTTGATGGAAAATGGCAATGTTTTTTGTGAGACCCTAAGTGGGCAGACCTGGGGTGAGGGTTGGAACCCAACAGGCCCAAAATGCCCAACATGCCCAATAGGCCGAGAGGGGTTGGACGAGCTACTAGGGGAATCATAGTCCCATATCGCCTGGGTAGGGGAAGAGGACGATCCTTATATGTGCGGGGTCACCTCCCCATTGTATCGAGGCCTTTTAAAGCCGCGAGGGCCGGATGGTAATCCAAAGCCGACATTATCAGTACAGTGCGGGAGGGTGGTCACCACAGCTTGGTATCAGAGCCTGACCCAGCCGGAAGTATGCCACATGGAGGTGGGCCCTCGAGCAACGTGGACATTGTGCCTGTGTGGCCAACGAGGACGTTGGGCCTTAAGGGAGGTAGATTGTGAGACCCTAAGTGGGCGGACCTAAGGTGAGGGTGAGGGTTGGAGCCCAACAGGCCCAAGATGCCCAACAGGCCCAATAGGCCGAGAGGGGTTGGACGAGCTACAATGAGAATCATAGTTCCATATCACCTGGGTAGGGGAGGAGGATGATCCTTATATGTGCGGGGTCAGCTCCCCATTGTATCGAGGCATTTTAAAGTCGTGAGGGCCGGATGGTAGCCCAAAGCGGACAATATCGGTACAGTGCGAGAGAGGGGTCGTCACAGTTTGGTATCAGAGCCTGACCCAGCCGAAAGTATGCCACATGGAGATGGGCCATCGGGCAACGTGGACGTTGTGCATGTGTGGCCAACGAGGACGTTGGGCCTTAAGGGGGTGGATTGTGAGACCCTAAGTGGGCGGACCTGAGGTGAGGGTGAGGGTTGGAGCCCAACAGGCCCAATAGGCCGAGAGGGGTTGGACGAGCTACAAGGGGAATCATAGTCTCATATCGCCTGGGTAGGGGAGGAGGATGATCCTTATATGTGCGGGGTCAGCTCTCCATTGTATCGAGGCCTTTTAAAGCTCTGAGGGTCGGATAGTAGCCCAAAGCAGACAGTATCGGTACACTGTGGGAGGGGGTCGTCACATTTTTTGTCTTCTAACAAACAAGTCTTACAAGGAGAAAAGATCTTTTTATGCCCCATAAACCGGCGTATGTTATGATGGAGTCTACCGTATTGAGAAATGTTGGCAGAAGGTTGGGTTTCAAGTAAATTAGATGGTCTTCAACCCTAATTGTATGTGGTTGTTTGAATGATAATGTTAGTGGCGTCTTTTGCAGTATGGTTTTGTTTGTAGAGGTTTAAAGTTTGCCGATATTTGTTTGCTCAGTGTGACAGTGAACATGCACCGTGGGCCAGGTTTGTGCCTTTTCTAATTTCCCCTTCCTTAATTGGTAGGGACAATCTCTAATTTATAAAACTTTAAACTGCAGCGTGGGGATCAACCTAGACCATTGACTAAAATTCCATAGCTAAAGAAAGCTATGGACATTACTAAATGGACAGAGGAGCCATCATCGGATTATGATGTGAGTTATAGCTTATTTCTTTTGATTAATTTCATGAAACTGATTATTAATGCCTTTCTATAAGAAGAACAGTTGCATAATTTTTAGTTTTCAGGTGCATCTTAACATTTCTGTTATTATTATTAAAAAAATTCTATATATCCTTGGATATATTAGTTTTCCTAATGCTTTTCAAATTCATTTATAGCACCATCTTACTTTATTATTCAATCGCTACATTCTCTACCGGAGGAATAAAATGTTTGGAAATGGAATAAGTCTTCCCTTGCTAGCAAGAAATCAATTGACACTGCTAATCGAGAGGACTGAAAGGACAACAAGGGCAACAATTAGGAGATCACAAAACTCGTCTGTAAGATATATTTTCATTTGAAATATTATCAACTATGCAATTTCTTTTCTTTCCATTGATCAGTGAAAGAGATGACAAGGAATGGTATTGACTAATAAGAAAATTTGATTATGTCCATGCCTTGAGTTTCTTGGAATTGGTGTTCTGTTTAGATCAGTTATTTATTTCTTGTTTTTTGCCTAAACAATTTTTGGCTGCTACAAATCAGGCACACTTGGACTATGTTGACCAACTTCACAAAAGTCGACCCGTTTCTACAGTGAGTAAATTCTAATATTTAATATGATTCTTCAAAAAACTTTGTAATGGCTTATACTTATATTTGATGATGTAACAATTAGGGAATATAGGACAGCTTATAGGTATATAAAATCACTATGCTATTCATGTATCTTGAATGAAATGAATTTTTTTCATAGCAGTGTATGCTTATCATTCTGGGGAGATCTATGGTCGTAACTCTTTAACTGTTTGAGTTTGTCACCTTCATTCAAGTTTATACTATGAAGTATTACAAGCAAGGATGGTTGTTGGAAACCAATACCTACCATGTAATATTATGGAGGAACCTGGGTAATCCCTTTTGATACTGGAAACTTAAGCACTTGATGTTATAATTTCCTCATTTCTGCCTCTGAACGTGCTATATATTTGTTTTGTTTGTCGAATTTGAGTTGAAGGTATTAATTCTTTTTACCCTTTGTATGCCTCTACTTGATAGTTCTAGTGGTTTGATGAAAATTGGGTTTTGAACATTATGTGGCATTAATTGGATTGTGGTTTCCTTTTCAATCTAACTATAACAACAATGTAATTTGGTAGTAGCTAATGAATATTTGGTTAATATTTAGTCGGTGAATTTTCAGAAATGGTCCTCTAATGTTCAATGATACTCATTTTTTAATATTATTTGGTATTGCTATTTTTCAGTGTAGATGATATGTTGTTATGTACTCTTTAGGGCACAAGTCAAAGTTCTATAGTCATGCCTGTAGTGCAAAAAGAATATTGAAACTTAGCAGAAACTAATCGATCCACACGCTGGAGGATCAAAACGCAATTCCAAGTTAAAGGGTGAGATGATAATTAATATTTTACACCCCACCACAAAGTTATCATTTTCAGCTATACTATTTAAAGTTATATGACTTCATAACATTGGTGTTGGAATATGAACGTGGGAGACTTGTGAGTAGGGGGGAGGTGTATATTGCAACACAAAAAAAGGACGGGTTTTATGTATCTGATGAAGCTAGGCAGATAAGTGTAAGTAATTTAACTACTTTCTTTTGATTGAACTATATTAATTAATGTTTAGATAAATTTTGAATTCAAGGTTTGATGGCTTGCCTCATTCATGTAGAAGAAAATTTTAGAGATTGAGAATGAAGATTTCACTATCACTAGCCATTTCACAACAAGATTCACTTGCTAAAGTGTTAGGAAAAGAGCATTCGGGCCGAGTTTGAGCTTTTGGGATTCAGGCCATGTCCATCTCAAGTCTTTGGCAGCACCACTAGTAGGTTTAGTGGGATGATGTCCTCACAGCCAACACAAAACATTGATCCTCATTTGCAATGGATAGTTCACCAGCTAGAGTCACAGTTAGAGACAGAGACATTAAATAGGCAGGTACATGAGAGAGCATTCACATTCATTTTTCAGAAGTTGGATGGAAATATGCATGCTGCGTTTGCAAGCCAGCTTACTACACCCGTATGTTTCATTTTCTTTACATTATTTGAATATATATTAGTTATCAATGATATTGATTACTTACTAAATATAAATCAACAAATTATTGTAATTTAGTTCAAGTTGAGAGTAATATTATTGACTCATCATTTTCAGGCACAAGATGAAGGAAGTGGGCAAGCTTCCCCAGCTACTGCAAGACCCTCATCATCTAGTCAAAATAATGAGCATCGTCATTGGCTTCACACTCCATAGCATTGTCTACTATTTTCTTTCAAAAACATGGTACAAGTTCAGTTGTTGTAAATTTAACTTTAGCTATCAAACTTTAAGAAATTCTACATGTACTAGTTTTGATATTTTGTTAACTTTGATGACAATTTAGTTGAAGTGAAGTTTTATTTAATGATTTTGATATAAAATGGTTGTGTAGAATTGTGGGTTGTTTACAGGTTGAAAAATGTGATTACAGGTTTAAAATGTGGGTATATATGCATAATAGAATTGTGATGATAATAATGACAATCATTTAGCAACCGTCGCTAAAAGGATTACCAAATGGATGTTCAGACGCCTCAAATTTTAGTGGCGGTTTATAGCCGTTGCTAATCAACGGTTGAACTTGTCACAGAAAGCTACTAAATGTCGTCATTGCTCCATATTTAGTGACGATTACCAAACGTCGCTATATAGTATTCAACAACGGCTTTACCAACATTTGCTGGCAACCGTCACTGTATATTATATAGCGATGGTTATACCAGCGGTTGCTGAAAACCACCGTTGAATGTCCTAGTGACGCCTTTATTAGCGGCGATTGACCGACCGTCGCTATATTATTTAGCGACAGTTAAAACCGTCGCTACATACCTTTCGCGACCATCGCTAAAATACAGTTTTCTTGTAATGATTAGGAACATAGACGAATCTGTGTGTATCTTGGGAGACTAACGACCATCAACGTTGCACCGAGACGGGTCGAATATTGTCTTAAGAACAATGCATTAAGCAAGCATCAGATTATCCAATCCCCTCACTCATACTGTTACAAATTGTTTTCCAACAATCTTAAGACAATAATATAATTTGTATCAGTATTATACTTTCATACAACTCTGGCCAAACATATCCATAGTACTAAAAACTCTGGTCAAATCCAAAGTCTAGAATTTTGGTCAATACATGTTTGATTTTCAGACTTTGAGTCTGTGTTGTACACTATACGTAGCCATACACATTCTAAGCACTAAAACTTTGGTAAAAAACGTATTGGCTTATAGACTTCGAGTCTGTGTCATCTATTGTTTAGTACAGTAAAATCTTATTTGTGCAGTACATGTTTTTATTTGTACAATTAATTTCAACATACTGTTTTGTACAGTAAGTGTTAGAGTATCAGAATTACTTAACTAATCAGTGAACTATTTTGTCTTGAATTGTCAGTTGTTGATGTAAAACTAGTCAATAAAATTTACATGACATTATTACATTCAAATCAAACATAAATATGGAGATAAAAATGAAGCCAGTTTAATAGCTGGGGTGACATATGGAGTCACTAAAGTTCTTGCTCATGATAGGCCTGAGAAATTCAAAAAGGTTGATTTAAAACATAGCAGAACAAGATGTTATTTTACCTAACAACATTGGGTTTGACAAAATTTCTTACCCAGGACGAACCGAAGCCAAAAGATGGAGAAACCCAAGAGAGCCACAAGTGTTCCTCGTAATTGAAGCTTGGAGGCATTCTAACTTCTTGTGCCTCAACTACGTGCTGAATTCGTTCGATGAAGTTTTGTACAAAGTCTATAGTACTATAAACATCGCTAAGGAACTGTGGGGGGCATTGGAAAAGAAGTACAAAACTAAGGATGTTGAGTTAAAGAAAATTGTCGTCGACAAGTTTATGGATTATAAAATGGCTGATGCTAAAATTGTCATTCTCCATATCCAAGAAATCCAAATTTTCATTCATGAAATGCAGGTTGAAGGCCACATCATTAGCAAATCTTTTTAGGTTGTTGCTGTTATTGGGAAACTCCCTCCCAATTGAAAATATTTCAAACACTATCTGAAACACAAACGTAAGGAGATGAGTCTTGAAGACTTGATCATCCGCATAAAATTGAGGAAGACAATCGAGAAATGACAAGTGGACACCGTTTGAAACAAAGACGCATGTTATTGAGAGTTCAAAGCAGCAGAAGAACTCTCACAAAAGGAAGCGTTCCTTGAATAATGCGGGAAGTAACGTAAATCCCAAAAGTCATGCAAACTTTAAAAGGTTCAAGGGCTCTTGCTATGTTTGTGGCAAGAATGGGCATATTGCAAAGGATTGCAGAAATCGCAAGGATGAAGACAGCAAAAAACAGTCTTCTCGAGCAAACTTATCAGAAGCTCTTGCATGTCTTATTGAAAGGTTACACATTATCGCTAATGTATCTGAGGTTAACCTCGTTAATCATCCTCACACATGGTGGCCTGACACCGGTGCCACCCGCCAATTCTGCACCGATAAGACCATGTTTTCAACTTATGAGAAGTTGAATAACGATGATAAGGTATTCATGGAAATTATTCAGTATCGGCAATTGAATGCAAGGGAACTATGGTATTAAAATATACCCCAGGCAAGAACGTCACGATGAAAGACGTCTTGCATGTTCCAACGATTAGGAAAAAATTAACTTTGGTTCTCTTCTAGTAGAAAATAACTTTAAAATAGTTTTTGTGGCAAAAAAATTTGTCCTGTCTAAAAATGGAATATATGTGGGATGTGCTTACCTTACAGATGATTTTTTCAGGCTAATGCAATGGTCATTAATAATGCAAAATATGTTTCTTATTTGCTTGAGTCCCCTTTACTGTTGCATGATAGACTAGGTCATGCAAATTTTAAGAAAATGAAGAAGTTGACTAGTCTCGGGTTAATCCCTAAATTTGATGATAAATCACAACACAAATGCAAGGTTTGTGTGGAAGCCAAATTTACTAAACAACTTTTTTCATTCATTATAAATAAATACTGAAAATTTGGGTTTAGTACACACTGATTTATGTGATTTCAAATAACCAAAGAGTATAATAAAAAAGAAGACTTAGACTATTTTGACACTTATTCTTTGGTGACGAGGATAACATTAATCAGAATGTTAATTATCATCGCGACACTTTTTAATTTGGAAATTCACTAAATGGATGTAAAAATTGTGTTCTTGAATTGATAATTAAATGAGGAAATATGTATGGATTAACCAGAAGACTTCCGAGACAAATGACAAGCTCACAAAGTATGTAAACTTGTTTGATCCTTATATGGTCTAAAACAAGCTCCCAAACGATGACATGAGAAGTTTGATGGAGTCATGTTGAAAAATGGATTCAACATAAATGAGTGTGACAAGTGTGTCTACATAAAGAAAATCAATAATACCTATGTGATAGTTTGTCTTTATGTTGATGATATGTTTATCTTTGAGACTAATAGTCAAGTTATTAAGTCCACCAACTTTATGTTCACTAAACATTTCGATATGAAAGATCTAGGTGAAGCAGACGTAGTTTTGGAAATCAAAATACTGCGAACACCTGATGGGTTAGCTCTGTCTCAATCACATTACATTGAGAATGTAATAGACAAGTTCAAACAATATGAAATCAAGAAATCTAATAATCCATTTCATCAATCTTAGGCGCTACATAAGCATACAGGTCCAAGTCTTTCACAACTTTACTATTCTCGCATTATTGGAAGTTTAATGTATTTGATGAATTGTACGAGAGCTAATATAGCTTATGCTGTGAGTGAACTGAGTAGATATACTTGTAAACCGAGTAATGCCCACTGGCATACTTTGCTTAAGGTTTTAAGGTATTTGAAAAATACTTCAAACTATGCATTGCACTATGGTAGATATCCTAGTATCCTTGAGGGATACAGTAATGCAAATTGGATTTCTAATTCTGAAACAATAAAATCCACCAGTGGTTACGTGTTTACTATGGTAGGCGGTGTCGTATCTTGAAAATCTTCTAAACAAATATGCATAGCTAGATCCACAATGGAATCTGAATTCATAGCCTTAGACAAGACTGTAACACCCCTATTTTTCCAATGACAATAAAAATTTATGTACCAAAAATTCAATTGAAATTTGTATTTTAAAATCTTCTTTCGTTTGGCAAGTCGTATTTCTTTTACGAAATTCAGTTAACTTTCTTACCTTCCGAATCTCGGGACGAGATTACATTTAACGTGTATATAATGTAACACCCCTAAATTTCATAAAGATAATTTATTTTATTTTTAATTAAATAAAATAGAATTACACTTTATTGAATTTAAATTTCAAAATTTAGGGTTTTATTTAATGTGTTTAGAGGGTGGGTGCTTTCAAAAGTTCAGTGGGGGCGAATAGCCACCCACCTTATAAAGAAAAAAAAACCTTTTCTTTTCTCCTTCTTCATGTTTTCTTCTTTTCGATGGCGACTGACGACGGAAGGGTATGTGGCTGGTCGTTGGACGTTCGATGGATTGTTTGGGGTGGAAACGGTCGACGGACTTATCGATACATGTGTGACTTATTCTAGTGCTAAGGGTATTGCTACAAAGAAGACCAATTCTGAGGAAAGAAATCATATGTATACATATCTGAAGCTGAATTGCAAATGCATCAAACTCAGAACCCATTATGGCTGAAATGTGAGATATACTTTCAGACAGTGTTAATGGATGGATATGATACGGAAAAGATTTCAGGGTGAGTTTTTTTTTCATTTTCCTTCTTTGATTTTTGTATAAAGTTGAGAATGTTGAGTAATGAGTAGATCTGAAATTTATGAGTTTTGTTTCCTGTTTAACTGTCTGTGTGAGATCATTCTTACATGCCCATTGGATTGTTTTTACGTTTTTTTTGTTGGTGCTTAGTGTTGGATATGTTGAAATCTTGAATGGGTGTGGATTTGAATATAAGGATTGGTGAAAATTTTGGATTTTGAAGAGATTCGAGTTAGAAAGATGGGGCGAGATTGTGAGAAATGAAGAATAGTAGTTGTTGCTGCGGTGATGAAAACTTGATGTAACAGTAGATTGGAATCATTGTAATCAAAATGTGTGGGGCGTTATGATTACACCTGCAGCGGCAAATACAATTAGACAAGATGATGTTAATGATCTTGTTAATTTAAGAAAGCAGAGGAGAGGTTTATGATTTTTTTTTTTGAAGACAAAACACTTGTCTTATGGTTATTATCATTTTGCAAACCATGCTGGAATAGGTTTACCTCTAATAGATATTTACTCACTTACAATTACACTTTGATATACACAATGCCCTTCGCATCCGTATGAAGTATGATTTAGATATCAGTTAGGAAGGGGGCTGAAGTTCCTGCTGGTCTTGCATGAGAAGCTAGCTTATTAGCTGCTTGGTTACAGTGTCATTATCCAAACATAGTACTGACATTTTTGTATGATGACGCTATATGAGGATTATGTCAATATATCCAATGCATCTTCACATAGTGGATTCATAAAGACAGAAGGAAATGACATGAAGGAAGGCGTGGAAAGTTTAGAGCAGACTACATGTGGTTGTTTTCTTCATTTTCTTAGGCTTGGCACGGTCACGCCACATGCTATACCCCTAATCACTTATCAGTCCTGTTGGTGTTTTTTATTTTTTTTGAATTTCGTCCATACACTTTCTTAACTCTTGAAAATTTGAACATTTGGAATTGTATCACTTAGAACTACATCACCTCTAGGGATGGCAGTGGGGCGGATTTTCACGAATATCCGCCCCACCCAATCCGTTTGGGGCGGTTTTGGATATGGTTGAATGGATTTTCGGGTGGTTTTGGGTATCTAAAAAATATCCATTCACTATTCGGGGCGGATATGGATTTGGCCATATCCGCCCCGCGGATATCCGTTTAAGTAGTAAAATTACTAGAATACCCTCGATTAAATTAGTGAAATTACACTTTACAATATAAAAGCCAAAGTTATTCGGTGAAATTACACATTCTCCCCCTCTCACTCACATTCTCCCCCCATTCTCCCCCTCTCACCCTCATTTTCCCCATTCTCCCCCTCTCACTCACATTCTCCCCCTCTGTCACAAGCGATTAGCAAAGGCGAGGTCGAAGGCGGAGGCTGAGGTCGAAGGCGGAGGCTGAGGTCGAAGGCCGAAGCTCGAAGGGTCGTCTTCGTCCCTTCATCTCCTTCTCAGAATCTCAGACACTCGAAGATGAAGGGATTACTCCTCCTCCCTTCTGCTGAAATTTCGCAAGGAAGATCTATCCTCCTCCCTCTTCTTGCTGCTGCTGCTGCGTCTTCCTCCTTCCTCCTCCCTGCTGCGACGACGATCTTCCTCCTGGCGGTGATCCCCTCCCTTCCCCTGGTCCTCTTCGTCCCTTCATCTCAGAGAGATCTCTATTTGAAGATCAAGATCAAGATCATAGCGAAGGCGGTCGTTGCCCCTTCTCCTTCCTAGATCTAAGATCTGATCAGAGATCATATCTGATCTAACCTATCCGATCTCATCAGATCAGACCTCGATCTCATCAGATCTGATCTCGATCTAATCAGATCTGATCTCGATCTAATCAGACCTCGATCTCATCAGATCTGATCTCGATCTAATCAGATCTGACCTCGATATCATCAGATCTGACCTCGATCTCATCAGATCTGATCTCGATCTAATCAGATCTGACCTCGATATCATCAGATCTGACCTCGATCTCATCAGATCTCGATCTTAGAGTTCTGATCAGATCTGATTTTTTTTTTAGTAATTTGTTGTAATTTTAGATCGAATTTGTTGTAATTTTTAGATCTTTTTTTTTTAATTTGTTGTAATTTGTTTATATTAGAGATTAAGATATCTGATTTTTTTTTTAAATTTGTTGTATGTTTTTTTTAATGTATAAATGATCGTTTAACTGTAATGAAAGAAATTTTTTAACGGATTGCTTAAATATTGTTGCAGATTCAGTGTTGCTTATATTATGTTGTTGCTTAAATTCTATTGTGAAATATTGCTGCAGATTGCCAGATTGCTATTGTATTGTTGCAGATATTGTTAGTGTTGCAGAGTTTTACATCGCAGTGTTCAGAGAAAAAAACTAAAAATTATATCGGGCGGGGCGGGTCGGGGATTCTAAACCCGGGTATCAACCTATTTCATGCGGATATCCGGGGCGGGGCGGATATCCGCAAATCCATCTGGGGGGGGGGGGGTTTGAAAAATAATACTAAACGGATATGCAGGGCGGATTTTAATCCCCACAATTCTCAGCGGGGCGGGGATGGATTTGCTTAAATCCGCCCCGTTGCCATCCCTAATCACCTCTTTTTGTTTATTATTTTCCCCCTCTTACTTGAGAAACTAAATAACCTGTGAGTTGTCTTGCGGAGGTGGGGCGCCTATTTTCTACTAGAGAAACTAAAATAACCTTTGGGTTAGTCTTGCGAAAATGAGGTGAATTTTTATGCCTAAAATAGGCTTTGATATTTATCCGTAAAAAATGTGACGTGACTTTATGCGCATTGATAGCCCAAGAGTGGCTTTTGTTACTCATATAGTTAGGAGTATCCGGTGATGCATGCCTGTATGTGATGTGTCCTCACTTGGGCATGGATGACGGAGAAGTCATCCTTTATATGAGAGAGACATACGTGCATGTATGTTCGATACGGAGGTGGTGCGAATGTGGTATCGTCTAAATGATCAATCCGTTAAAAGATGAATCAAATTCAAATAAAAATGAATAAATTACGTTTACATTGTTTCTAATCCTTTTCATGCAGGATGACGAGTCCACTAATATTTCTGCAGGTCATACTTGCTATAATCAACATCTACCGTGTAAGTATAAGTAAATGCATTTTACTTAATTGGGATGATGATATGGTGATCTCGATGATGAATTAATTCTTTGAACTGTGTTTTCTTGCATGACACTTTTGCCTCGTTGAGGAACTACCTATTGGTGTGATGGTTTGTTGTTTGTGTTTAGCTTGATGTTTATCACATGCGAATTTATTGATTTTGGAATGAAGATTACTCACACTAGCTTTATTACTGACCCAAGTAAGTTTTTGCTTATTGGATACATCTCTTTGGGAATGTAGCCGATTAGTCTTTCAGGTTTAGAGACTTTTGAGCAACATTACTGAAGTTCCGCTAGTGGGGCTAGAAACGTCAGTTTTTCTGGTTAGAGTTTTTATTTATTTCAGTAATTAAATCATGTTTAAGTTGTTGTTGCTGCTAAATGTTTCTATTGTTATTGAATTTCATGTCTCGAGTTTATTGGGGTGTGACAAAGACTGGGGAAGAAGCAGATTGACTTCGTCAATTTTTAGAAGACATTCCATTATGGCCACAACCAGTACCGATCATATGCATATATTGTGAAAAACAAGCTTCTATATGTAGAGCTCACAATTTTATGTACAACGGTCGATCACGACACATACGCCGAAGGCATTGTACCGTGCGACAGTTGCTCTCTAATGGCATAATGTCCATTGAATTTGTGAAATCAAAAGATAACCTAGTGAATCCATTTATTAAAGGTTTATCAAGAGAGCGTAATATTGCACTTCGAGTGGAATGAGTTTGAAAGCCTAATACACACGAATTATCATATATGGAAACCTTACTAAGCGATTGGAGATCCCATGGACTTAGTTCAAAAGAAAAATTGGTGATCGATAATTCATTTGTCAAGTACTTAAGAATATATACTATTTCCATTCTTATGAAGCACCAAGTGCAAAACTACTGTGATCAAAAGGATAAATAACGATATACTGTTTTTAATGACGTCTATATATCGCAAAAGGCAAGTAGGGTATATTGTAGGATACTTCTTATAAAAGCGGTCACCTATGTAAATGTGAATTGGGTCGGCTGTATGAGATTTTTATTAAGCTAAAATCTCTAGTAGCACTTACAGAACCGAGAATTGTTCATGACCAAAACGAACACAACCGATAATAGAATTTGAGTGGAATAATGCCATGTAAAATTTATTGACTAGTTTTACATCAACAATTGACAGTTTGAGACAAAATAGTTCACTGATTAGTTAAGTAATTTCGATACTTTTTTACTAAGGAATGTTCAAAGTGAAAGCTATCTATCCTGATGTAGCATTAATCCATGTACTCTTGAGATATCACGATTTTCTCATTCAAGTTGGAGATTGTTGGAAATTTTGTATTTCCATATTTATTGAATGAGTAAACCGTACTCACTATATAAGTCCCTTATTTAAGTCTTTGACCAACATATGTGTTGGTTCAATTGTGTCTTCTGGGAACATGTACGTAGTGTTTCATTTACTATAAGTAGAATCTCAAATTGGCCATTTGAGATATCCAAAAATATTAGCAATTCATCATTACAACAACAACCTAACACATAGAAAAAGAGTTTACATTCAAATCAAACATGTTCTTTATTATTCAATTCAAAGTCAATTCTCATTTCTACTCACCTGAGTTTCTGTCCTAAAGTGCATTAAGAATAGAGACGAATCTGTTGTGTCTTGAGAGACTAATGATCATAAACGTAGCACTGAGACAGGCCGAATATGTCTTAAGAACATTGCATTAAGTAAGCTTAAGATTATCCTATCCCGTCACTTTTACTGTTACAGATTGTATCCAACGTGTTATTCAATAGTTGTTGAGTTGCAATGTTCCCATGACAAACCCAGTTGTTCCATTTCACAGATGCCCGAGTGAATGATAAATCATACATTGATAACAAAATTAAATAAAAATTCAACGAACAAGACATGCAAGCTCATGTTCACAAAACCCTACCTCGATAACAAGTGGACTATGCTCAGTCCAAGTATTATCGAAACTACAAAATGTTTTGAGTGAGGTTAGGGAACTAGGTTTTACAGCCAGGTTATGCAATCAGGATGATGTGACAAAGGAATTTCTTCATAAGGTTATGCCACATCACCTTGATGTAAAACCTGGTTTTCTAGTTTTTTCCAAATGTTTTTGGCATCTCACCATGACCGACTAATGGGAGTAAATGCATAAAATGGAGCGGTTAGCGTTTTACAGGTGCAAAATTTCCGAATCAACAGGGCCCATTTTTTCGGTGCACCACATGAAAATGGGCCTACAAGAAGTCCACGTGCATCACACATTTCGCTCTATCGCCAACTCTTTCTTTTCGTTTTTGGTTTTCTGTCTCTTACTTAGTGCACGAACATCTCTTCTTCTTCTTCACTATTTCTCTAATGCAATTATTGCTTCACCTTTCACAATGATCACCAAAACCCTAATTCACTCTCCTCTTCTTCGACTTCAAAACCCTAACTCACAACACACAAAACCACTTCTCTTCTATTCTTCTCCTCTTCATTCCTCCTTGTCATCTATCACTCCTTCTTTGATTTCGATTTCAAATGGTTCTTTGAGACTGAACCGCTGGTTCAGATCGAACTGCATTGGATCGATCGAGGGAAGTTTTTTGGAGAAACGTAATGTGGAAGCTGACGTAGTTACAACTGAACAAGAAACAGAGGAATTCGATGTGAGTGAGAGCATTTGGAAGCAAATGAAGGAGATTGCATCGTTTGCTGCTCCTGCTTCGGGGCTATGGATTTGCGGACCGCTTATGAGTCTCTTCGATACTGTTGTCATCGGTCAAGGGAGCTCCTTGGAGCTCGCCGCATTAGGTATAAACTGCTCTTGAGTTTATTATAGTTTCAATTTTTGTAAAGATTAGAGTGTGTTATTTGAATGCAAATGTGTTGATTAATGAATGGATTGTGGATTGAAAGATAAATTTTCCGATTGTGTACCTAATGATATTATATGACTTGCATTAGTAACGTATTTTTGGATGGACAGGGCCGGGAACGGTGGTGTGTGATTACTTGAGTTATGTGTTCATGTTTATATCAATTGCTACTTCAATATGGTTGCCACTTCGCTTGCGGGAGAGGTTAGTCTTTTTGACAATTTGATACTGGTTTGTTAGTTTTATTTGAATCTTATTGAGCTTGCATGAAATTGGCCCTATTCTATTACACACATGATCACTCATGTATGCACAATGTTATATAATTAGTCGATATTTCTCTGAATGACATTTCTGATGGAAACTGAAATCGTGTAAAGTTTGAATGTCAGTGCCGCAATTTGAAGGAGATCTACACATCACATGTTTTAGCATTAAATCAATTGAAGCGGGGTCAATTTAATTATACTATCTGTCACATTTCATTGAATGAATCATTGTTTCGTATTTGCATGCTAGTTCAGACCCACTTCTTGAATAAGTCACTTCTGTTGTTTCCTTGTTTCAGCCCAAGCATTTCAATCCCCATGCCTTCATTTAGCCCCCTTTCTTAAGTTCCATGGAATGTCTACTATCTTTTATTTACTCTTCCACACAAACCTTGTCATTGTTTGTCTACTCGATGCACATTTGTCCAGGAGTATTATCATGACAATAAGATTTACTAGATATCTTACTCTGCTTGATTTATCTTTTTGCAACCCATCATTATTGATTGTGCCTCCCAAAAAAAGTATGGTTGGTTGATGAGCAATAGTGCGACAGTGCACTAACCAACCAATAGTTGCAAATATTTTATGTTATGTTCCTTTGCTTGACTATTCAGATAGTGCCTATGCAGGATAAACGTGATGTACAACATCAGATATCCATCTTGCTCTTTGTTGGTTTCACTTGTGGTGTAGGAATGCTCTTGTTTACCAAGTTACTAGGTGCACGAGTGTTAACTGGTAATATTGGTTGATGTTAATTCTAATTTTGATCCTAATGGAGTTGATTGTTTCTTTCTGAAATTTCGGTCCTTTTATCTGAAAATATCACTTATAGAATATGAATAGAATTAGGAGAACATCCAATATTTAATTTACTGTGTTATTGTCTTTCTCTTCAGTTTTTGCAGGGCCAAAGAATCCGCACATAATCCCTGCTGCAAATGCATATGTCCAGGTTTATTTACTATAAAGTATGCTCATTTCGTTTTTTACATTGTTCAGTAAATCTAACTTATATTATGATTTTCACTATTGATATGGTGAACAAATGGTAATTACTAATTTTAAAAAGAAAAAAAACACCATATCATTGTGTATGGCATTAGTGTTAGGGTGTTATAGTTTGGCCACCTTTTGAGTATGAAGCTTGAAATTGACTCGCTATGGATTAGTTTGGCTTGCCCCATGGAGGTTATCTACATCATTAACTTTTTCACGGAGGCCTTTTGAGGATTAGCTCCTGAATAATCATTCCTTATATTGCCAATTGAGCTATACAAGCATTGGGAAAGTGAAGAAACCTCTGCAAGGAGGCTAAGTAGCACTTCTTAAGAAGTCTTCATGAGTATTAAAAACCCTTTTGTCTTCTTTTGCAGCTCATGATTATGGCCTTTCTTCTATCAAAACAAAAGAGTTGTTGATGGTGGTCATTTGTTTGTTTACGTTTTTTTTTTCAGTTTTGATTAGGGTGAGGACCACAATATTTTTAGCATAAAGAAGCTGCTAATTAGAGTGATATAGCATAGGAATACAGTTCTTCCTTTCCATGCTGGATGTTATGTAACATCTCCCCCACAAAGAATACTTGGGTGTTTAATGCTCTGTTAATGTCCTGGGTGTTCAGTTTTTCTCAATACTTTAATAAATAAACTCTTATTCTTTTGGTAGATTCGAGGCTTAGCGTGGCCTGCCCTCCTTGTTGGTTGGGTTGCTCAAAGTGCAAGGTATGAATATATTAAGTACCATTCCTCTTAAGACAAGACACGTCTATTTCATTTTATTAAATATATGCACGATAAGGAAGATTTCTTTGACGATTCACGACTGTTATTCCAGTTGCTAGGAATCTAGTGACCTTTTGATTGGCATTTTTGTCCATGTACCATATGTTGGTTTATGCATGAGTAAGACCTTTCTTTTTACCTATGGAATGAGGGAAGCAATAATGTTGGCATCGTGTAATGGCATAATCAGATTATGTTGTGATATAGTTTTTTGCTTAAATTTCAAGATTTCAGTTGCTTGAAAACAAAAATCCCTTTCTAGTGAAAACAGGTCCTGTGTGGAGAAACAAAGGAAAAAGAATAAAACAAAATAAAATGAAACGAAAATATGGGAATACAAACAAAATTGGATAAAACTATATAACATGCTAAAAGAAGTGTCTTTCAGTGAAACTCATTATTTGCAATCAAACATAGCCCAAGTAAACCAATAGATTCTGTAATGTACGTCGACATAAAGAACCAAGGTTCAACATAGCCATCAGATATTTGCCAGAAAAACCAAGGTTTAACATAGTTTATGGGGAAAAAAAAGACCCCTGCCCCAAATAACAAGAAATACAATTTAGAAATTTGTTTGAACTATTTTTTTGCTTCTTGTTTCAGTAGTTTGAACTACCAAAGTTTTAGTAAAAAGGTTGAAAACACATCCTGGTTATAAGAAACTTCTAGTTATTGTTACTACTGTCAAAGAAACATGATTTTTCACTGTATACCGACTTAGAATATTAGTTGAAGGACTTGATTGTTATGGTGACAGTTCATACCTTTTCAATATTAAGGACCTTGATGTCCTTTTCAATTTTCATTGGATGCTATGTTTCCGGTTTCCCTGTCACACCTTTCAAAATTAACCTATACTCACATTGTTTCTTAAGGTTTGCTTTTTGAAATTTTTGGATGTCATTGTAACTGTGCTTTCGTACTGCTAGGTTTAAGTGGATTTCCAGTCCTTTTTGAAATTCAAGTCTTCATTTCTTGTTTGTGATTACCCAGCCTGGGCATGAAAGATTCTTGGGGGCCTTTGAAAGCTTTGGTGGTTTCTAGTGCCGTAAATGGAATTAGCCATATTGTTTTCTGCTGTTTGTTAGGCTATGGTATTACAGGAGCAGCATGGGCAACAATGGTATCACAAGTATGTTGACTGCAGTTTCCAGTTTACATGATTTATTATTGGTTAAGCACCTGAGATCTTGTTGTCAGATCTTTGATTACCTGTTTTTATTGAACTCTTTTAAACTTAACCATTAAATAAATCATGTGTTTCTCATTTCAAACGTTTTTTCCCCAAGTAAAAACTTATTATATCAATTTCCAGGTTATTGCAGCATGTATGATGATTGAAACACTGAAGAGCAAAGGTTTTGATGTTTTCTCTGTATCTGTTCCATCATACGTCGAACTTGTACAAATATTTGAGCTTGCTGCTCCAGTATTCCTGGCATTGATTTCAAAGGTTGATTTGGTTTACTCTGTTCAGTACTTATATTCTATTCAGAAGTAATTAGCTCAGCTAATAAGTATTGATGTTCAGGTGGCCTTCTTTTCCCTTCTTGCATATTTTGCTACATCTATGGGCACAATCACTATGGCAGCCCATCAGGTTAAATAGTAAACCATTTTTAAGACATTTAGTTACTTGTCCACTCATCTGTTACATTTGCTGACATTTGAAAAAACTGTTTATGTTGTGAAGGTTATGATTCAGGCTTACTGTTTATGTACAGTTTGGGGTGAGCCCCTGTCACAGAGTGCACAATCATTTATGCCCGGCTTGATATTTGGCGTTCGACGAAGTTTGGAAAAGGTTAATGAAATTCTTTAATCCATTCTAGCTAGGTTTTTTTGTGCATGTACTTCCTCGTTTTGCAAATTAATTCTCAAAGGACGTACGGATGTTAGATTGGAGCGACTATCAATGTTGTCTACTTCAGTATGGGATGTTTCAATTATATTTCAGCTTTTGGATCTCTGATGGGTAGAGTGGAGCTGCAAATTGCAGTTATGAGTTTCTCTTTGACAATTCTAATGAAAAGTTTACCTTCATGTACAGGCAAGAGTGCTAATGAACTCGCTTCTGATCATTGGAGCTGTGGTTGGACTGACAATAGGAGCTATTGGAGCATTTATTCCTTGGGTTTTTCCTTATGTTTTTACAAGCGACCATAAAGTTGTTGGAGAGGTTAGCTACTAAATCATTCTTATAGTCTTATTGTGTTAATTGAAAACAATGCCTTTCCTGTTATCTACTGAAGGAAGGAGCTTATGAAATGACAGTTATGCTCGCAGTGCCAAAACAAAGTTACGCCTGCTCTGTAGGTAGTCTAGTAACTGACATATTTCATTTCCTTTCAAGTTTCACTAAACCATGAGTTATTGTTACAGATCCAGATAAACTATTTTCTCTAAGGCCATTTTTAGGTATAAAAAAAAAACTCCGTCAACTCCACGAAAAAAATAGTAGATGGTGGAGAGAATGAGAGAACATAATTGAGAGCATGATGATGAAGCTGACCGTGTTTCTTTAGTTTCAAGGAGTATCTTATAGAGTTGTGGGGTGTGAGGTTGTGGCTCTAGATGGAGTAGTCAGAACAGAACCAAATTGCTGCTCTAAGGAAATTGTTGCACAAGTTAACACGTCTGGCGATGAATGACATGCAGATCAGATCCAAGGTGGAGATTGTGGGATGTGAGGATCAAATCAGTCTATGAACCACAAGTGGGATGTTCCCAATCCAAAGGATGGACTCCTTGGGCAAAGGCTAGGCCAAGGTTCCAATCAGTGAAATAAGGGCATGGGATCGTCTAATTCCCTATTCCCTAGGAGTGTTATCACTTACCTAGTAACGTTGCATCATCAAATAACTTCCGAATACTGTTTATATTCCGTCTGGGTCCAATTTATCTGAGAGGTTTAACTTATAAGAATACATAGTTCTATTAAAATCTGGAGTCACTTTTTTCCTACATTTTCCAAATATTAGTTGAAATGCATGTGAGAATCAAGGAAATCTCTACTCATTTTCTTCAATGTGTCTTTTTGCAGATGCATAAAGTGGGTGTTTGCTTACTTTACGGCTTTAGTTGTAACACCCTTGACAAATAGCGTTGAAGGAACCTTATTGGTACGCCTTTCGGACCTTTGTATGTTGATCATTCTTTAGTAATCTATTCTCTCTTAGTATGTATTCCATCAGGTTCAGTAGGAGATAATCATGTAAACTAGCTCTACATATAAAGATTCTCCAATCCAAGAACATAAATGCTCATCAGGTTTCTAGGGATGAAAGCATGCATTTCCTCTGACACAAATCATTTGCTTGAGATATTTTCAATAATCTTGCAGGCTGGGCGTGATATAGGTTTTCTCAGTTTGTCAATGACTGGATGCTTTTCCTTGGGTGGCCTTTTACTTTTGGTAGGAAATTATCTTCCGAGCTCCGTATCATCAATACTTACAATTAACAAATTTCATGGTGAAAGCTTAGCAGTTAGCTAGCAGTAATAAATTGAGGATTGACCCGACTTGTGAGATAATTAAATTTTCTTTCCTCTTCAAAAAGCTTTAATTACAGTGATACTTCCTTTCAGGCACTCTAGACTACTAAAACACTTTCTCCTTTCTTTCCTCGCCGCTCCCTTGGTTTCTTTGCTTGTCGATTGTTTAGAACTAATACAGCTTACTAACTCTGGAGTCTGGACTAAGCAAAGAGTAATATGTGTCTTCATTTTACCAGCTGTGAACAGTAGAGGATGGGGTTTGCCTGGTTTGTTGGTGGGCAATAGCAGCATTTCAATGGGTAACATCCTAGTTGACTTGACTAGTTTAGCATATGTCGTACATTTCTTTGTTCTCTGTTTGATATCAAACTGCTATTTTTCAGGCCGATTCTTACTCGCTCTAGCACGACTTATGTCTCCTCAGGCTTGCTTTACTCGGAGGAGTTCAGTGGGCATAGGCTGAAGAAGCTGAAAGTTGCATAAGTGACGGCCATGGCACTGGATGCACCAGTGGTATCTCCTCCTAACTATTGATGGATATCTTGATGACTAACTGCAAGTTAAATCTACACATTTTTTATAGTTGACGTGATGACATTTAGGCATGTTTGTATCACAGTCCAAAAGTAAATGTAGCCTGAGGTATTGTAAACCTTCTATTATCCAATTGGTGGAGGGAAAGCGTGAGGCCTTAAGGTTCCAGGTCCCTGCCGAACTAAAAGTGAACTTCACAGCGAACTTAAGAAAAAAAAAAGTTGCGAATGTAAAATAAGTTAGTAAGTTTGTTAAGGTTCCGAAACCATTATGTCTGATAGGAGGGTAAACCTTATATTTGAGATTCCATCCATTAGAACCGCTCCTAATTAGGCTTCTCACTACATTGACCAAAAATTATAAACATTTATCCTATATTAAGGTGAAAAGGGCCCGCTATAGTGCTCTCCTCCATGTGCGTGTATATAAACATTTTAACTAAATTAAGAATAATTCTAGGGAGCTTGGGTTTGCAGCCTGGGGGCAAATATCTTTTTGCCCCTCATTTGTTGTTATATTTAAAGAGTAGTTAAAAGGCCAGGAGCAAAAGTGTAAAAATGTCACTCAAGCTGCAAACCTAGACTCCCTAGAAGCACTCATTAATGAGATGGGTGAGATAAAGTTGAAAACACACATCACCAGTATTACAGTAATCAAACTCGACCAACAAAAATTAAAAGGGATAAATAACATCTGTTGTGCATGCACAATAATGCTGATTTTTAATTTATTTTTTTTGTGTTAATTGCAATTTCTTCCCCTATAATATATGTCATATTCAACATTGTTCCAAATTAACATTCATGTTGCACTTTCATAAAATAAAAAAAATCATATTGCACTTTTCCCCTGAGACTAACAGTCAACGTGCCTCTGTTTTCAAAGCAGATTACCAAAATACCCCTGAGAAAAAATCAAAGACTAAGATTGATAACCTTTGTATCTCGAACATTTCATCTCAAGGAAAATTCTAAGGCTTAACTGAATCGTAATCGTATTGTGAGCAAAATCCAATAGTTTATTTTAAATATTTCATCTTGAATAACTCATCTCGAGGAAAATTTAACGATCCTAATTTAATTATGCACGCATCTCGAGAAAAATAACATTTCAATACGGATCTCGAGGAAACCTGATGGTTCATCACATGTCTCAAAGGAATGACTAGTGATTTAGCGCGCATCTCAAGGAAATGTGATGATCCATCACACATCTCAAGGAAAATTTGACTCCTCGACACACATCTCGAGAAAAAAACTAACGATATGGCACGCATCTTGAGGAAAATCCGATGGTTTAGATTTATTACTATTCGCATCTCGAGAAAAATCTGAAGTTTGAATAAATTGCCCCATTTAATAAGTTACTGGCAAACTTAATCCCATAAAATAAATTTGATTTTGCCCCCTAAAATAGAACAGACCTGAGAGATGATCAAAAAAGTTTATTATCTTCTTCCTCCTCTTTCTTCTCTTCCTCCTCTTCTATCTCGTAGCCTCGCCACCACCTCCCCCTTCATCATTCCTCCACTTCCTCTTTCCTCCTCTTTTGTTTCACAACCCCTATATAAAGTTAGGGTTTCATTCCTCAACTTCCTCATTCCTTCTCTTTCATCCTCCTTTATCCCCTTCATCTCTCAGGTCTGTTCTGTTCAGGGGGCAAATAAAATTCAAATTTTTTAGGGGGCAAAATTTAAAAAAAAATTATTCAAACTTTAGATTTCCTCGAGATACATGACATATCGTAAGATTTTCTTGAGATGTGTGCTGAACCATCAAATTATTCTCGAGATGCATGTTGGATCGTCATATTTACCTCGAGTTGTGTGCCAAATCATTAGATTATTCTCGGATGTCTGTTTTATTAAATTTGGACCATTAGATTTACCTAGAGGTGTGTGTACGATTAAATTTATACTGTTAGATTTTCCTCGAGATGAGTTTTTTAGATGAAATATTTTTTAAAATCAACTGTTAGATTTTTCTTGAGATACGATTACGATTTCAATTGGGCCTAAGAATTTTCCTCGAGATGAGATGTTCGAGATACGAAAGATTCAATCTCAACATTTGATTTCTCAGGGGTATTTTGGTAATTTGCTTTGAAAAATAGACGGTCAATGCACGTTGACTGGAAGTCTTAGGGGAAGTGCAATACGAATGTTAATTGGGGCAAAGCTGAATATGAGATATATTATAGGGGAGAAATTGCAATTAACCCCTTATTTTTTTATTGTTGATGTTGCGAGAATTGAAATTGCAGCATCTCGCACCTGAAGAGAAAGACTTTACGAGCCATCACAAAGCAAATTCCCTAAAAATATTATGCCAATCGAACTCAACCAACAAAATAAGCGCCAACCTCTGGAAAAAAAAATACACACACATTAAACCCAAGGTTTTACACAAGGCAACGACTGCCTTGCACCACCATATCCTCTTTTTCACACCACCATTGAGTTTTTATTTTATTTTTTTATTTTTTTAATTTTCTCACCACCTACATAAATAAAAACCATCAATTTTTCTTTACCATTCAAATCGACAATGGTTCCTCCATTTCCCATTCGAAATCTCTTCAAAATCTCTCCCCATACTCAAATTGCTTGTAAATCTCTTTCATCTCACTCGAAAACTCTCAAAATCCCTTCAAAGTTAAAACCCTTAAACCCAAATTCAATAAATATGCATGACTTAACATAACAGAAAACTCTAACTAAAACAAAAAAAATACAAAACAGGATAACTTTCAACTAATTTAAACCATAAATTTATACCGATTCTCAAACTCATCAAACAAATGAAAGTTGTAGTAATCTTAGTTATCTAACAAACACAACTTGAATCACTTGAAAATATTTTGAAATGAATAAGTTATGGTCATTTTAATAAAGTCATGCAAATCTGTCTAAAAATGAAAACGGGATAGTGTTCCTGACTTTCGGCCAACTTATGTACTCGATCGAGGCTGATTATCAAGTTGATCAAAACACAAAAGTTGTAGTACTCTTAGTTATTTAATAAGTACAACTTGAATCACTTGAAAATATTTTGAAATGAGAGATGTATTCATATCTCGAACTCTAGTTCTGTATTCTATTTATAAGATTTTTCTGGAGATACATAAAAAACTTGGATCCATTTCCTCAAGATACATGTTTGTATTTCGATGTTCATTTGTTGGTTATTGTTTAAAGAACAATGGTAATCAACGTGATCCTTTTGATGGTCAACGCGTGTGGACTGCTAGTCTTAGGGGAGACTATAATAGTGGTTACTGATGATATAAGCTATAATTAATTATATTTTTGATAGAGGCAAATCACAAATAATTCAATTAGATGGATCAAATTTCTTCCCCAGTAGATTAGATGAAGTTTTGTTTAGCAATTGGTGTTTTTGTATAGTTATTATGTATTGTTCAAAGAAAAATAATTATGTTAAAATAATTAATTAATATATTATCATTAATTAATTATGATTCATCATTTCGCCCTTTTTAACAAAAATCTTAGCTTTGTCACTGGTTATAGTCCCACGTCACTCCAATGAGGGAACGAGATGGGAGAAGAAGTGCGAGGTTGAATTGCTTTAGTACAACACACGGTGATTAGGCCAGGTTCAGACAATCTATATTACAATTCAGAGTGATTTTTACTATTCATTGTTGATTGAGACAAAGCCAAATCAAAATGATTAAAGATGAAAAGATGATTATGATTGAAGTTGGGAATGTATTGAACTAGAGTATGTCTCGTGCCATTGGCACTTCACATAATTTTATATTTTTAAATATTTTGTACTAAACACGGTCATTACTATCCTCATTTTCGCTCTCAATCAGTATTGAAGTGTTAGCCTATTTTAAGGTAATATATATATTATATATATATATATTATAAATTTTAGGGTTAAACTCGATCAAATTTGAATCAATTGGGGGAAAATTTAAGCGTCGCTAATGAGTTCTCCCCCAATTTTTGGATTCGCCAAAACGTGGAGTTTAGGATTTTTGGTTAAATGTGCATTAAGATGTCCGACTAATTTTTCTGGTATGGTCGGCCAATCTCATTGCTTTGAAAAATATTATAGACATAAAATACATAATTTTAATTATAAAAAATATATTTAAAAAATTTAGCGCTTGTATTGATCATTGATTTTGTTGGAAAGATCTTCAAAAGTGCATTTCAATGATACTAAGTTTTCCAAAATTCGATCACGATGTAGATAGTTATGATAATTTTCATTTTACTAAAAGAAAAACACAATAGTTTCTTTCTCTGCCACATGTACAATTCACCAACTTTTTTCAAAAGTTTTTCATTATTTTTGCACTTTTACATGTTTTATATTTACAAATATGTCATCATAGGAAATTGATCTCAACCCTCAAATTCATTACATTTCTCAACTTTTAATCTTAACCATATTTTATCTCTAATCATCCCAGTCAACAATGAATAGTAAAACACCACTATGAATTGTAATATAGATAGTATATACTCGCGTCGTTGACACTCTTACAAAATACATATATTTTTTTTGCTAAATAACATGTCCTGAACACCCCCACCATCATCCTCACTATCAGTTTTGAAGTTCAAGCTTATTCTAAGTTACAAATATATACTATAAACTTCAGAATTAGACTCACTTAAAATTTGGATCAGTCGGGGACAAAAATTCAAATGTCCAAAGTAAGTTCTCTCCCAAAGTTTGAATTCGTCAAAATATTAAGTTTAAGGTTTTTGTTTAAATGTGCATACTAGAAAAATGAGTTCGGCATTTTAATGCACATTTAAACAAAAACCCTAAATTTAATGTTTTGGCGAATTCAAAGATTGTGAGAGAACTCATTATTGGAGTTTCAAAATTTTCCCAAACAGATTCAAATTTGACTGAACAGGCTTACACGTATAATCGACTTACATTTCAATACTGATTGATAGCGAAAATAAAAATAATGACAAAAATATTCAGTATAAAATAATTAAAAAAATAAAATTATATGAAGTGTCAACGAGACATGAAAATTACTCTAGCATCGTACCATTTGAAAAGGATAATACTTGATAATCATAACAAACATATACAAGGTAACATCATCCCCCAACAGAGAGCAACAAAGTGATGTCAATGGCTCTTCTACTGCTCCAAAATCTTATCTTGAAACCTCTCCCTTCTTCTTCTTCTTGTTGCACCCTTTTCATCAAACCCATCTCTCTATCAACCACTCTTCACTCACACAAACCCTTCAAGACCTCCTTCATCCCTCCCCACTCTCACCCTCTTCGTTTTTTCTGCAACTCCACCTCCACTTCTACTACTTCTTCTCTAACAGACCCACAAACCCAAACCCATCTCTTCACCTGAACGAATCAAACACTCCCAATTTGGTCTCATCTCAAGAGGAAATTGAAGCCCAAACAAGTGAACACGAAGGAGAAGAGTATGAGGAACCCCCAAAACCCAAAAAGGCTTCACCTTTAGCCCACCCAACTCACCCAGATGCAGCTAGGTTACTGACCTTGAGTGTGAAGGAGAGGAAGGAGTTATTATCTTATGCAAATGGTTTGGGGAAGAAGCTTAAAGTTCAACAAGTGGGCAAGTCTGGGGTCACTGACTCTCAAGCTGCTGCCTTTGTTGAAAACCTTGAATCCAATGAGCTCTCAAGGTACTACTTTATGCACTTCCCTTACTCTATCTATTACTGCTTTGTCGTTGATTGTTTGGGAAGAAATGTCTAGTTAGGGTTTTTTACATACCAAATTGAATGATTTAGGAAATAGGTTCAATGGTTTATATATTAGTTGGATTTAGTTAGAGCATCTCTAAGGAGGAGAACTCCAAACCCCCAAAATATTTGGGAATAACACGTTTAGGAGGAGACCACTCTAATGCAAGGCCCCAAACAGTGAAATTGCCTAATTGTCATGGAAGAGGTTGCATTGTCACTGGTTCTTGTGAAGCCCCTAGACCTTGTTTTTTTGTTTGGGCTGTTGCATTGCGACTGGTTTTTCCCCTAAACATGTTATACCCCATTGTTTTGGGGTTTCCAGGCCAAACCAAATACCACTATTAACTAAACCATTCGAATGCATTTCTTACTTAACTAGTAACTAAATAGTGATGATTGTATTCACAAAGAAAGGAATGGTAATTGATGGAGGAATTGAGATCAGGATGTGATGGAAGAGTTGTTTAAGATGGTATGGTTTATCAATTTGGAAGAAATGGGCTATTTATGATTGCGGATTGTTAGGAGGAGAGTCTTTTATTCTAGTTTTGAATTTTCAACAACGTAAAGAAGATAGCCGGTGTTCTTGTTCCGGTAATAGGCCATTAGATTTGATTAGTTTATTTGGTGTACATAGGGATTGTTTGTCATTCTCGAATGGAAAGGGTAACTCATGTTATGATTATCTCTGCACATACTTCCTTGCTCTCTATTTCAGATTCATTTTTATTGTTTGGGATTATTCAGTTAATTTGATTGATCAAGTTCAGTTTTTTTGGGTTTACATACCAAACAGAGCGAGTTAAATAAGTAATTGGTTGAATAGTTTGTTTACTAGTTGGATTAGTTAGTTATAAGAAAAGGATATGAAATGATAGACTTTGATTTTTGAAAAGAAAACAAATAGTTTAGCTGACACATAAAAGGGATAATCCCACTAATTTATTATGACCTTTTGCTTATGGTCTACCAGGAATCGGTTGAATGGTTGAATGGTCTGCTTACTAGTTGGTTTTAGGAAATTTTTTTTTAATACTTTTAACTTGTAAAGAAACTAGGGTATTCTCTGTGCCGTTGGCATGATAAAATTTTAAGCCAATATATTAATTACATGCCTAATCACCACTATCGACAATGGAAGAAAATAAATAAATAAATATCAAAATGTTGAGTATGAGAATCGAACCCATGCACTCTTGGTGCTTTAAGTTCTATGTAATTCGTCAAATTCTTATATTTGGATAAATCTCAATCGTCTTTTATCTCCTACCCCAAAACCATCATGTTTTGTATATATAAACTAGGGTAATCTCCATGCCGTTAGCACGATAAAAATTTAACATGATAAATAAAATTTATTATATTTAAATATCAAGATAAAAAATACCAAAATGTTGGGTATGAGAATCAAATCCATGCACTCTTGGTGCTTTAAGTTCTATGTTATCTGTTAGATTCTTATAGTTGGATAAATCTCAGTCTGTCTTTTATCTCCAACCTCAAACACTATCCTGATTTGTAATTAGAATTAGAGTATTCTCCGTACTGTTGGAACGATAAAAGTTTAACATGATAAATAAAGTGTAGTCTACTTAAATATCAATATAAAAAAAAATCAAAATGTTGGGTATGAGAATCGAACCCATGCACTCTTGGTGCTTTAAGTTCAATGTGAGCGGTTAGATTCTTATATATGGATAAATCTCAGTTCACTTTTATCTCTAACTCAAACACCATCCTGATTTGTAATATAGATATGGTTGAACCATGGAACAAGTAATTTTTATAATCTTATGAAAAATTGCATTGAGAGATGCACAAGTTGCATTTCAAATGAATTACCTTTAAATGATTTAGGAAAAGAAAAACGAATGATGTAGTTCAGACAAAGATAATCCCCACTGATTTATTAGCTATTTGTGCTTATTGCCTAGAGCTTAGTGGTTTATGTTATTGCTGGATTTTCATGTCAGCTTGTGTTGATTGACCAGCTGCTAGTTAGAGGACAGATAAGGAAAATGAACCCTAGGTAACTCCTGGTATGACTATCAGTCTATCATTGTCCCAACTTTCTTTCCCTCTTATAACCCATTGAAGATCTTTGTATAGATACTGGCTCTTCAGACAGTGGAGGGTTGACGATTTTTTCGGTTTTCCTTTAGGATCTTTTGTTGAGTGAAAACATGATTAGACCCCAGCTCAGATCTGAGCCTCTTTTGCACTTTTTAAAGCTTTTGTTGACGATGTTTTTATGCAAACAACTATGTTTTTTCATTGTATATTCAATCCTATACTTTACCATTAGCAGGACTGTGGTTTTTGGCAGATGAATTTTGGAAATAAAGCAGGTACGAAAGGAATATCCCTTGTTCATATTGGGGAAAGAGTATGCAAACCTGAAAACGGTGTAAAACTAGTGTTCTAAAAAAATGTCTAGGCGGGGCTTAGGCGGGTTTTGATTATTTATTATTATTATTATTATATATTATTATTATTATTATTATTATTATTATTATTATTATTATTATTTTCTTTTTTTCCAGTTAGGAAAAAAATAAAAAATTAGACTTTATTTTTCTTATACATTTTGCATACGTGTCTTGGTATTGAATTGGAAGTAATTTATATGCTATTATGTTTAACTTTTATGATAATAAATGAATAAATAACCGCCTAGGCTTCCACCTAGTCCTCTGGGTGCTAGTCCCATGCTCACCGCCAGCCCACCGCCTAGCATTTTTTAGAACATTGTGTAAAACAAACATAAATGGTGACTCAAAGGGTTTATTCACAACCCATTTTGAAACCAGAGCAATCGGGGTTAGAATTTCTTAGGAGTTCAGTTAATCACATGGATAATAGGAGTGATCTCTGTATTAGGCATAGAACTTTGGGATACCTTCAACACTGTTTCATGGTGTACATATGATAATTAGGAGAAGTTTCGGTCATTTGTGGACTTACTTGGTGTATGAACATTAGGTACTGAAGTTGTCTTTTACATGTTTAAGTGCTACTTGTGTCTAGAAAGAAATTTAGCTGAACAAAGAATCTTAGATATTTTGGAAAATCCACAGTAAGCCTAAAACCTGGGTTATCTTTTTTTTTTTTTTTTCCTCATTTGGTTAAAGAACATCCAAAATAAGCGAGAAAGACAGGGTTAAAGTTTAGTTGTAAAAAGATGCAAAAGCCAATAAAACCAGCATATTAAGGCGAATTTGAAAGAGCTGTGTGCTTAAGAGTATATGGACTATTGGACTATATTTGATGTTGAACCGGTAAGTTTGTTTTGGACAAGGAACAATATCTCATTTGATACATATTTCACACAAGTCAGCCACATATTTTTGTGACTGTATTCCCCTTAGAAGTAGACACACCGTCTTTACCTCTACACTAATGGAAAACCACTGTACTTCCTTTCTTCATTTCCTTTTGTAATACGTAATGAACACGCATTTATCTTAATCACAATTAATATTGCATAAATTTGGTCTCGTTGGCTAATATTGGTCCTTCATGTCAACAGCTTAAAATACACAACAATTGTCCAGGGGAGCTACCTGATGTAATAAAACAACTGGAAGAAGCTACTGGATCAGTAGCTGTTGGTCAGATTGGGCGCTCTGTGATTCTTTACAGGCCAAGCCTCACCAAGATGCTGGCAGAAGAGAAAAAGAAGCAGGCCCAGAGAATTGCTTTTAAGAAAGGATACCGAGTGAAGCCTGTGGAATTGGTATAAATACTTATTTCTCACGACCTTCAAAGAACATATTTGCTTTTTTCACATATTAAAACATAAATCCAATTCATTGATGATGCTTCATTTGATAACATGATGCAGAATAGTGAATTTCCATCAAGAATTTCTAGGCGTGGTCGTCGTGGAAAGAGCCGCTTTGAACCCTCATGATCTTTCGGTGATCTTGCTCGCCTCGTAAAACCAATTCACAGTTTCATTGGTTTTCCACTCAATTGCATTCTGAGTGGTGCATATTGATGCAATTGTCAAGTACTGACCAAGAGCAACTGGTGCTGAATACAAATTCCATCAGCAAACCATTGGCCGTTGCGTCATGATATAAAAGGGAAAACTTTTTGGTTCCATTTTGCGAGTTCCAACCTGGATGTTATATCTATAGTAATGGTAGACTGATTCTCATTTTTCCTCCCTTTTTTTCCTTCAGTTTTGTTCAATGCAATGGATATTATGTATCTAATTGCACAGTTTTAGGATCTAAAGTTGTAGAAGTGAAAAACAAAATTTGGTTCGTTCCTATTTAGTACATGGCTTGCTGTTAATTAGCGGTCATTTACCTTTTGACCCAATGTCGACGCTATTCCATTGAACCCCTTATGATTGCAGTATGAAGTTGAACTATATTAAGCAAACATGCGACCATGGCAGAAATGATAAATTGTCTTTAAGGTCCATTCAGAAAGAAAAATGTATATGATCTTCGTATTCCAAATGAACTTGTGGCTTTGTCTCAGGATTCTTATTTTATTTATTTTAATAAACAGCCTTCCCCCATTAATTCTTCTATTGTGTAAACGGCTTTCACTCATAGTCACAGATATTGTTTAGCTAATCCGGACGGCATTATGTTGTCGATGCATCCATCATCTAAGTTTAACACCCCTGAATCTTTGTAACGGAGCAGGTTTTGGAAGATTGTACTTCTCGTATACAGAAAGAAAATTATCCATAAAGTAGATGCACAGTTTCGGCTTCCATAAGATACTTCTCATCAAGTGGGTTGTAGTTCTACTTCCAATGAGCTATGGTGATGTTGTTGGTGTAGATTTCTCCTTGTTGCTTTAGCTAGATGGTTGTGTTCATGGAGGTTGGTGTACATGTATGCACACCCTTTTTCTCTTAGTTTATATTATGTTATGTTATGTTATGATAATAATGATGGACGCATGTTAATGGACTCTGGAATCCAAGGAAAAAACCCTATTTTTGTTGAAAAAGGAAGAATTAAAAAGCAGGCATGGGGTCTCAAAATTCAAAGAGAAGGGGAATTTTACAATAGAATTTATATTAATATTCCATAATCTAGCTTTTGCAATCACTGGTGGAATCTTAACATTAATTAATGGTAGGTAAGTAAAGGCAAAAGAGGTCACTGCTAAGCCTGATTAAAGAAATACAACTTTTATACAATTGAAAGAGACTCGTTCTAATCTTTCAATTATTTTGTTTACAACTTTTTTTTTATCACACAAGATTCTCAAAGTGAACAACATAATTGACAAAGTTACACTAGTGAAGAATTGGTTTGCATTTACAGTGGACTTGCAGAACTGCCTTAAATTGTAAAAATACATGGCGAGACTGCTTGTAGCTTTTTCAAAGTTCGAAACACCTTTAATATTCATGAACAGAAAATCTGGGGATATGGAAAACCTCCATTGATCAATCAAACAAAACAACTAAAATTCAGCCAAAAAAGCAAAAGAAACACCAAATTAATGAGTGCTTTGTGAAACTCTTCAAGATAATTTTTCAGAGTTAGTAATTTAATATAGTTTTTACTTCATATAAAAGCTGATTGAGTAAAAGTGTAGCCAATAATCTAAACAGTTTTAAAGTTATGAGAGAACATAACCAAATGAATCTACAATTCTACATCAACCATCTTTACACACTTCATATAAATCAAATTGGAAGATGTTTGGACTGATCGATAATTGCGCAATAATAGCTATGACCTCGATAACCTCCATTGACGAACTTAATCAGTGTTTGTGGACATTGATTACTGGTTATGGAGCTCATACATAGAGAAAAAATTCACATCCAACTCAAAGTACTTGTATTTAAGATTTATTTCATGCAACATACATGGGCTTAGCCTTACAACTCAGGCATTGACTATGTTGCTTTGGGCCATCGAGAGCCTAGTCACACGGGATGTTTTCACATAATATATCACTTGAGATTTGAGCTTTCTTTCTGGTGAACACACTCTAATGGTGCTTGTTGACAACATTGCATTGCTTTCTGATCTCTCCCTGATTACCAGTGAGAGGGTTGTTCTCAGATAGAATGGTGATTGCCCTTGAGAACTCCTTGGCCCAGTAGTCCTGATCCTTGGCCATCTTCTTCACATAGTTCTTAGTCCTCTTGTCAGTGGCTATTTGATGGTCTACTATGAGCAGCCCCTTGTTGTCCATGATGTTCCTGTAGTAGTTGTTGTCTAGGATCATTGGTGTACCACGGTCGTTCCTCACATACTGGACAGCCTTTGGGTCAGGGATTGCATCGGGGCACTTGTGGAGCATGTGTTCAACATGGTCGGGGTTGAGAGCAGGGTCAACTTCAGGGTACAAACGATGGACAAGTTTCACACAGTGAGTTCGGCCAACGCTGTGAGCTCCTGTAAAACAGAGAAGTAGCCTTGTTATAATATTTTATACTAAGTTTACCAGTTGCCAGGAAGGTATAATGATGATGTGCACTTAGTCGGTATAGTATATTGGCATCTACTATATATGTATGTATGTTTATGAGATGGTGCATGTAGGTAATATACCTAGCAAGGCAACAACTCCTGGGGTGTCAATGCCCATGGCTCCAAACCTCTCCAAGACAACAGAGATGCTTTCATTGTGGTCTGGGAGGTACTGCTCAAGAATTTCTGCACGGCTCTTTCTTCCATCTCTTCTTCCTGTCTTGAGAGGGATGTAAGGACCACCGAGCTGTTACAATAAAAAAGAGAGTTTGAGATTCAACTCAATTATATCTAGTCTTGGGAATAACTCCTTGATCCAATATTAGGCAGAAAGAAGATAAGATCTATCAAAGTAGTGTCAACTAAAAACTATAACTTATTTGGATATTATCAAAAACGCATCTGTAAAACTGATGGAGTAAGAAAGTTATGTATTTTACTATTGTTAGAAAACAGAACAAAGATTCAAGCATGTACATACATGGAACTAAGAAAATAAAAGAAACAACTTAGGAATAAAAAGGGAATGATATAATCAAGAAAATAAGCTGAAATCTAGCAAATTGTAAGAAAATCAAAAGAAGAGAGTGAAATAATTACAGAAACAATGCCCTCTCTTGCTGACAATACAAGAATATCAGCACAAGAAACAACTTGAGGGCACTCCCTCTCCACAGCTTCTTTGATGGTGTCAAGATATCTGAAGTTCCTCAGTCCAAAGCTCCTGTCAGTTTCCTTCTCAGACAACTCCCTCCTTGTAGAATCCAGCAGAAGTGAAGCATCACAAGACTAACAATCAACAAAAAAAAAACCCATTAGAAATTCATCAACAATTAAGCCAAAAACAAAAATAAAGAAAGACCCATTGTTTGTTTACCTCAACAGCACAGTCATGGAAGATGTTCCTCAACCATGAGAATGCAGTGTTCTTGTGGCGCTTGTAAAGAAGCTTGACTTGTTCCCTGATAATTTCCTCAGCTTGAGGACACGAGTCCTTGTAAAAGTTCATAACAAGGCCTGGGTTCTCTTCATTCTCATCTGCAAAAGCAAAAGCAAAAGCAGAGAAGGAAAGAAGAGCAAAGAAGAAGAGAAGTTTGGAAGAAAAAGCCATGACTTGAGTTGCTCTTCTTCACTCTCTGCTTGTCTTCTTAAATAATGTTTGGGGACCAGAATTGAAGTGAATAAACAAAAAGAAAAGTTGAAAGCGAGGATTACCTACACGGCTACACTACAATGGGTTCAGATTATATACTGCTTGCATCATTCGAAATTGTTTACATTTACAATTTACATTTAAAACAAACACTTGGAGGCATGCACAAATGTGGTGAACCATCACTGTATTGAAGTTTATCTTTCAACGTCATCTGATGGTCATAAACAAACTAAATTTAATATACAAGTGCACTACAATGAACCTTTAATTCAATCCCACCGACATAATTAGAGGTCTATTATTGATTCTTTTGTTTAACAGATTCTGAGCAATGCATATCAATGCAATTATCAAGTACTGACCAAAGAGCAACTGGTGCTGTTGTCCTATCCTATCCTATCCTATACTATACCCAGGGTGGGCTCAGGATTTTAGTCGAGGGCGAGTACAAAATGGAAAGTAATTATTAAGAGCTTTGCTAAATGTTGAGGGATTGAACGAGGAAACCAGTGAGGGAAATGAGGTGGAGGGGGTGAAAATCGTCCACCTCTCTCGAGATGTGTGAGCGAAAAGTCAACGTTCACATCTCGAGGGGAGTGGACGGTTTCCACCCCCTCCACCTCATTTCCCTCGCTGGTTTCCTCGCTCAATCCCTCGACATTTAGCAAAGCTCGTCAATTTTTTTCTACCTCAGTTAATAATTAATAAAAAAAGATTTAATATAAAAAATATATTGCATATATTAAATTGAATTCAGTATAGTCTAATTTTAAGTCAAAATAAGGTCACTATCGGTAACCTTAGCAAGGAGCAAACAAATATAATAATTAAATATATAACTAATATCACAAAATAATTATGATAAATATCTAGGTGTTGCTAAAAAAAATTGAAATTTACAAACCTAATATGATCATAATACAATTTCATAGAAAAATAATTTATATGAGACTCAAAATTTTCATTAATTCTATAATTATTATTTTAGATATTTTTTTTAGATTTTATATCACTTGTGAAAAATAATTTATTTTTTTAATGTTAATAATTTTTTTTATTAAAATAAGTATATATAAAAAATATTGTTTTAAAGTTGAGGGCCCCCCTCACCCCTTGGTAGGTTGGTCCATGCCTGTACCCATAATTTCATTAAAAGAAAATGGCATTCAAGAATGGGGTCATGTGAATGCTCAATGACTCAACTCAATAAACTAGTGCAAATGGCCAAATTGTTTATTTATTACTGCATTAAAAATTCCTTCGCCATAGAATTATTTTTATGGGTTTTTATAGTCATTAAAGATTCTCTTAATAAACGTGTGTTTGTATATTGAGAATGCTTCTCTCATTTACTGGTATAGCATTGTCTTTATTGATGTATCTGCATACGCCACCATCGAATATTTGACAAATATTGTTTGGATCCCTGAAATAGCTTCAAAATTTGGTTAGATACATATAAATTTGCTTTATTCGAGACGGGCAAAATATATATCCATGAAAATATGTCCCACTGTCATCCCTAATAAGGACAACAAACTCTCTGTTAAGCATCATGTCTCTGTTTGCATGCGAGAGGTACAAGGTTTGATCCCCTGCATCTTCAAAAATTATAATTTTACATCTTTCTATTGGTGTAGTGGTTTGAAATTTGTAAAATTTTGTCTACCAATTGTAGCTTAGTTGGTTGGATATTCACTCTCCTTGTGAGAGGTCTCGGATTCGAGACTCACCAGTTAGAATTTTGTAAGTTTTCATCCGATTACTATGAGCACATTTGTTCTGCCGTTGATAAGCCTTCGGGTATTGAATGCAGCTACTTAGATGAACTACATCGGAGCAAAGCAAAACGAGCATTCATGTAAAATGGAGGCAATAGACCGAAGCAAACACAAGTCTCTATGCAAGATATTAAGTGGCAAAAAAAATTAATTAATGTTAATATCGATTAGAGGACAAAAAGAAGAAGTAATAAGATATTAAATTTAGCATGAGAGCTACAGAGTCCTCCATTAACTTAGAATATTAAAGGGAGAACATAACAATTACAAAAAATGATCAATCCATCCAAGAGGATGTAGTCTAGTTTAACAAAAAATTTAGGTAGCCTGGGTTTTGCTGTCGGGGGTGAAAATACATTTTGCTCTTTGAACACTTTTTCCAGGCAGCCTAGAATTGTTCCTAGTTTAATCTGAAAAAAAAAAAAACATATATATATATATATATATATATGGATAATTGCATAAATAAACATTGTCCATCAGATCACACAAATGCTTGTTGTCTAATGAGCAACTTATCACTCTTTTGATGATTGCAAATGCTTGATCGTGAAGCTTTCCTTTTTGATAATTACAAATAGAGGTGGGCATGTGACGGGAAGGGACGAGATGGATCCATTCCTATTCAATGTCGTTTATTTGGGATCGGAACGGGACGGGATATACCTCATTCTGACCTCGTCCCATCTCAAATGAGATTGGGACGGGATGAACACATACAAAATAGTCATCCAATAAAAAATAAAAAAAAAGTTTATCTCACATTACTCACACACCAATAATGTCAAATTTATATACATATAACTTACATTATAATAATAATAGATATTAAATAAATAAATATTAAACTTTTTTTTGAAAGACAAATAAATATTAAATTTCATTTAAAATTAATGATTCAATTCATTTAGATTTCATATAGAATTTCATCTTACACTGGTTTAATTTCAACACATTCTAAACTTTAATTTAGAATAGTATTTTGATTAAAATTAATAATAATAAATATTAAATAAATAAATTCGAAACGGGATAGGCAAGATTGAAAATCTCTATTCCGATCTCATCCCACTCTAGATCGAGATAGGACATGATTGGAATGAATTTGATCAATCTTCAAAAGACCCAAAAAAATCGAAACGGGTTCAGAATCACAAGATGAAATGAAATGCCCACCCCTAATTGCAAATGCTTTCCTTTTGTTATAATCAAATCACTCTTTTGATAATATTGCAAATGCTTTTTTCTTGAACGTGAAGTTTTCCTTTTGTCATAATCAGATCACTAACGTGAAGCTTTCCTTTGATGAGTAATACATGGGAGTTTGATTAATGTATACTTGGTGCAAGATGATATTTCAAATTTCTCAATTATATATTCATAAAAATATAATCCAATCGATACTCCATAACATCAATAAATAAGATTAAAAAAAAAAGTTTAGGCGGACGAAACAAAGATATCAAATTTTTTTTTACGTGTTTTACAATTCGTGATACTGAGTTGTAGGAATTGATGGTTTCATAAATTGTAAACTTGAGCATTGAAGGTTGGCATTCATTTACATACACATGGCAGACCATGCATGAAGCAATTATAGTCCTAGATTTGGTTGATTTCAGGCAAAAAATCGAATTTTTTTTTTCAAAATAAAATTTTCATGTTTCGTGTTTGTAATGATATATATTTAAACCAACAAGCAAGTTTGCACCGGATAAGATTTCATATTATCTTACGAAGTTAAACGGTTCGAGATCAAAATATGTAAAAAGAAAAACACAAAATCAAGTTGCATTACAACAATTAAGGCATTTTTAAAAAAAATTTCTTAAAAAATCAAAATTTTGTTGAAAAATACTTTTAACACAGAAAAAATCGTTA